>JAJLVS010000006.1:0-429949 GCA_030570415.1 Saturnispora serradocipensis | reverse complement strand
TCGAATCAGGTAATTCAATTTGCATTGGCTTGAGATAATTAATAAGGTTTAATCTAATGATTAATTAAAGTTTCAGATAGAATTTAACTTGGGTTAACATAATTTAATTCATAATTTGACAAGTTCAACTTGATTTAGCCTTGTTTAATTCTTAATTTGACAGATTTAACATAATTTATTTCACAACTTGACAGTTGTAAGCTTTAACATTTAATTTAAAACTACGAACATATTGAACCATAGATTTTTGGCTCTAGAAAACCCTCTTTAGCTCAGTTGGAAGAGCACAAGACTGTAATTGAGTAAGAAATCTTGGGGTCTCCGGTTCGATCCCGGAAGGAGGGACTTTATTTTCTGAGTTTTTTTTATATATTTGTTTCAACGCGTGAAAAATTACTGGGTGAAACGCGTAGGTTTAAGTTGCGACGCGAAAAATATATTCTGACCTAGTTGTTAAACCTTCTTCTTCACATCAAAGAAAGGTAAACTAATGTTAGAAGGTAAATTTGACCAAGCATCCTTGCTTAAAAAAGTATGTAGATATGTTGGAAATGAGATTTTCAATTGCTTTGTTTCCAGAACTTTTACTAACGCCAGTTCTATTCTAGGTTATTGACTCCATCAAGGACTCAGTTAAACTATGTAACTTCAACTGTTCAGCCACTGATGGTATCACAGTGCAGGCCATTGACGATTCTCGTGTGCTTTTGATTGCCTTGAAAATGGACCCAGGATGTTTTGCAGAATACAGATGTGACAGAGACCTCGTCCTTGGTTTGGACTTAGAATCTTTAGGTAAAATTCTCAAGCAGGGTAACAATGAAGACTACCTCACTCTCATGGCTGATGACCAACCAGATTCCATTGCCGTTGTCTTTGAAGATAAGAAGAAAGACAGAATTTCTGAATTTTCTCTCAAATTGATGGACCTCGACACCGATGTGTTGAGTATTGATGATATGGACAACGATTGCTCAATCACCATGCCTTCTGCTGACTTTGCAAAGATTGCCAGAGATATGAAAACTTTGAGTGAATCTTTACAGATTTTGGTTACCAAGGAATCTGTGAAATTTAAAGCTGAAGGACAAATTGGTACCGGTTCCGTTGTGTACAAACCACACTCAGACTTGGATAATCCTGACGAATCTGTTAGAATTGACATGAATCAGCCTGTCAACTTGACTTTCGGTGCAAAATACTTGAACGATATTGTCAAGGCTTCCACTTTATCCTCAACCATTACCATTAAGCTTACAGACAAAGCGCCAGCATTGTTCGAATTTAAATTACCTTCTGGTTACCTTAGATACTACTTGGCACCAAAGTTTGAGGATGACGAGTAAGAGAAAAACATCGTCCTTTTTCACATTCCAATGCTTTCTACTATCTTCTATAGTTTTGTACTTTTAGTTTTCCACTTCTGACGCCTGGCCTATGCCTTTAAAAATGTAAATATACTTCTCAATTTATAAATAGTGCAAAGATTACTAGTACTTGGCGGCTTTATTAAGTTGATCCGGTAGCCTCTCTATGAAGACAGATCTATTGGTAGACTTTTCTGTAATAGGCAGAACCAACCTAAATGCATCATGTTTGTTCAAGTAATACCTGAACAATCTCTTGATTCGTTGAAACCCAAAATTTTCGTATAGCCTCAAAGCTGCTTTATTAACAACTTCTGTTTCAAGAATAATCTCATCACAATTCATGGCGATCATTACATCTAGCGAATCTGAAATCAACTGTTTGGCAATGCCTAGTCCTCGATAATTGTCCTCTACTGACAACATCCCGATGTAACCCCTCACCCTGGCTTCCTTATGGGGTTCCACTTTAGAGATAATACAACCGATGATCTTTTCTTCATGAACAGCCAGTCGACATAACTTGGGCCAGTTGTTTAAGAAGAATCTATAAACATATACTGAGTATGGTTCCGAAAGATGCTTATTCGTTAGATCTTCAACGGCTTTCATTTCGGCATTAATAACACCTGCTGGTCTTTTAGAGTGATCCAAGTCAAACTCACGAAACTCTATATCATTTAAAGTCACCATGTGGCCCATTCTCTCTGTAATATCAAAACCACTTATGAAGATCGTCCTAGATCTAGTTTTCTTTTCTTCATCACCTCTTTTTTTTACGCTCTTTTGACATCCCTAGCTGAAAGAAAGCTCTTTTACTGTCTTCAACTAAGCGCTGCAGTTTCTCCCAAAATTATTTTATTACCTACAAGTTCGAGTTCAAGACTGTGGTACAGTAACGAAAAACATTGCAGTACTAGTCAATTGTAGTATTACCTAATCATTTAACTGATTTTTTGCCACACTAATAGACCTGTCATTTGTCTTTCACTTATCCGATAAGAATTTTTTGAGTCAGAAGAGTGACCTGTACTTTACCTATTGCTTTTCATATGTCTCTTTGCTTGAGATATGAGTCAACATAATTATACAAATCCATTGACAATGATGTCAATGTACGGAAGTCAGTATTTGAGTAACAGTCGTACCAATACCGCCACTATTGACAATGATAATATTAACACTTTAATGATATTCAATGCAATTACTGGTGCTAAAGTCAAGGCGCCAGTTACGATTTTCAACAAATTAGATACCTTGAAGCACTACATTTCACAAACTTTTAAAATCGATGTTGTCAACCTGTTCATATTGACGCCTTTCGGTATTAAGTTAAAGTTTAACATGTTGCTACACGAAGAAACAAAGGTGGTATATGCTTTTGATAGGAAGTTTTTCTCTCCAGTCATTGCTGATTCTTTGACTGGAACTCCATTTGAGAAGAATTCTGATAACACTAAGTTGATTAATGATTTACTGAGCTCGATTATTAACAATGATGTGGTGAATATGATTAAACCAAGGGAGAGCCCATTGTTGGGAATGCATATGTCAAGTTGGGTTAACAAATTAGCAGCCTCAATAGAAAAAAATAAGGAAAACGTTAATTCTTCTGATTTGGATTTTGATGGACTTCGTTTGATTTTAAATTCATTGAAAAGAAACTCCGGTTGGGCAAGTGCTTTGCTATCCGACTTCAAAGGCATTCTTTATAAGGGGAGTAATGAAAATACGGAAGATATTCACAACATCTTAGAATCTCTCAATGTTTTAATTCAGTATGTAGATTTGCTTTTCAAAGGTTTGGAGAAAGAATTTAACAACTACATTGACAAATTTATTGTATTATCTCAGAATTCTTTAGCTCATAAGTGGTTTAGCTATTTTGAAAATTTACGGAGTGTATCATTCACTTTAAAGAACAAACCTAGTACCAAGCTGGAACCCTTGGTTTTAGCAGATTTGATTCATGAAGAAGAATTGAAGTCTTGTGCAAAGCAAGCAAATTCTTTGAAATATCTGATCAATAAAAATCTAGTCATGATACGAAAGTTAATAGAAGAAGATATATTACTTCAAGTGAAGGCAATAACAAACGCTCATGAAACATATAAGAAGCTTTATGTGAAAAGTAACGAACAAGTTGATTCCAAGGAAGAAAACATTAAAGGAAAGCAACTTTTTGAAGAGCTACAAAAAGAGGTTGATCAATTGAACTACGAAACAAAAAAAGTTCCTTCCTTTGCTGAACTTATCGTTACTGTTAATTCCAATTCTTCTATTATTTCACCCGACTCCGTTTCCAAAATCTTGCATTTGATTAGTATTTATCAGATGCAGATTTCAGCAAGAGTCCCCAATATAACAGATTTGGTTCATAATTTATACGAAATACAGTTGGATGAATTCACTGACAAAGAAGACTTACAGAAAAATATTATAACTTCATTTTACGTGCTGATAGTAAAGATTCAGTTGTCTATCAGAGATGTAAACAAAAAGATACAAGAGGAAATTGCAAGACCTATTAATGATTTGAAAAATCTTGAACTGAAATTGTCAGTTGTACTAGATTTGCCATTAATGTTTGGTATCTGGATTATTGCAATATTGAGTAACTTAAAAAATGGAATGTCAATTGATAAGCTAATAAAAAAATCTAGTGAGGTTTTAGAGATGTTATCTTACGTTGAAAGCTTGAACCAAGGCAAATGGCTCGAAGGTTTTATCAATAATATTGGTAAAGATAGAATAGATGTTTTAGGTTTGAATAATACAGATTTCAAATCAGAGTTTACAAGCGGTCTTTACAACAAAACCCAGTTCAAACTTATTCAGAAAGCAGAAACGATCAATAAGCCCAACGACAAAAAAAAGGTGAATAACGAATTTAGACAGACCGAAAGGAGGAAATCAAGTTTTGAAACAAACTATCTTCAGCCTTTGAACAAAATAATTCATAATATTAATGTCAATAAATTCAATCAGCCTAGATCAAGAGAGTCATCAGAGCCATTTCCTGATGCCAACGTGATTATGCCGCAACCGGAAGATGAAATCAATTTTACAACATTATCAGACACTGATAGATCTAACTATTTCTTTTTTCGCCTCATGTTTTTAAACATCACTTTGGATGATGTTTTAAATTACATCAAAAACCTTCAAACACAAAATTTTGGAACGGATATCGTAAATCAGCTAAAGAGTTATGTAAGAAAGCTAGGCGTGGATAAAGTTAGTGATGAACTTGTAGGGGAAGCTCATAAGTTCATAAATGAACAGGGTGATGAGATGATCATTAAAAAGGGAGACATCGATGGATTTGGAACTTTTGATGCTACTGATGGTATGTATATGAAGCTTTTCAAGAAATTTGTGCAAGAATTTCAGATTGATGGAGTAAAGATTGATATCAAATTTGATACAGAGGAAAACGATAAACATGCCCCTGGCGATAATTCTGAAGATATCATTAAAGCTTATGAACTAAGAGTTAAAAAACTAGAGAATTTGCTTCATGAACGGAAGTTTGAAGAATTTCAAGATCGGTGGGGTAAGAAAACAAATACCACTAATATAGATATGAAAAGCCAAAATATAAGCCTTGATAATGATTTGTTTAACCGTGAAATAGAATTAGGAAAGCAAGTGAGTTTACCAGAAAGTCACCAAGCTGTTCAGTTAGAAAAAATCAAAGCATCAAATAAGCTACTAACAGAAAGATTAGCTGCTATAACAGAAGATGATGATTATAAAGAAAATGTGCAACTTAAGGCGCAGATAAGTGAACATACTATTCAAATCAATGATTTGAAAAAGCAGATAGATCATTTGAAATTACAGGTAAAGTCTAGAGATGAAGTAATCTCATCGTTGAAAGTGGATCTAAAAGCTTCAAGAGATGAACAGGAAAAAGAAAAATCAGCGGAACTCAAACTTCAAAGTGAAGTAAAAGAATTAAGGGGTATTAATAAAGATTTAATTGAAAATTTGTCTTACAAAGAGATTGAACTTACCAGAGAACACGAACTCAATCAAAAAGAAAAAAATTGTTTGAAGCAACAATTGGACGATACGGTTGACAAAATTACACTAATGACTGATATTAATGATAAACTGATTCATGAGCTTCACATTAATAACGAATTATTTTCTAAATTTGAGAAATTATTTGCATCCATGATAAGCTATTCCAATGGTTTAAGTTTAGATCTCTATAACAATTTAAAATTGATATGTTTGGTGTTGGAAAGTATGGGATTGCTGTTGGTAAAAAATTCACAAGCTCATATGAATAATAATAGCACAAACGAATCATTCATGGATGATACCACGGAGTACGGTTTGGATAAAAGTTTATTGCCATCTTCTAGTGATGGATTTTCAATTATCAGGGTCAAAGGATTAAGGAACAAAAAGAAGGAAAAAATGTGCACCAATAAGGAAAAACTCCACAGCGCAACTGAAACCACAGATGCAATGCATGAGGTGATTGCAGATGAAATCATTAAAGAATGCCAAAAAAGGTTAAAATGGATACCAGATGTGGCTACAACTAAGGTCATGTTTTCTTCAATTGACAGCTTATTAAAATCTATGAAAGAATACAATCATGAAACTTCTGAAGAACAAATCGAGAGTCATATACAAAGAGCAGAAGAAGTGGTAAATTTTATTCATTCACAGAACATCAAGATTGAAGAATGGATTGGCAGCTTTGACTTGAAAAACATTGATTCGCAATACATATCATTCAAGACGTTAGCGTCTCTTAGTGATACCTTAATTGTTCAGAAGGTGCACAAAAGGTTCGATGATGTAGAATCGCTAGCAAGAAAGCTCACTAAAGAAAAAGCACAGCTAAAAATTGATATCAAAGAATTGAAAGGAAATTTGAAGAACAGGCTAGTGTTACGCAGCTTCAAGATCGGTGACTTGGTTTTATTTTTGAAAACGTTTGTTTCTGTTGGCAGTTTGAGAAAGGGTAAAACCATAACTGCTGCCGTGGATAGTGATGCTTCGTATAGTTTAGAAGATTCGGATATCAGTATCGATGCGTTTGAAAGTTTACCATCTAGTACTGATAACGACGTCAAGACTAGACAAGGGTATGATATGCAACAGCCATGGGCAATCTTTAACATAACATCCCCTAACTACTATTTGAAAAACCAAAACAGCAGTTCTCTCAAAGGCAGAGATTGGTTTGTAGGTAGAATAACTGCATTGGAGCCACATGTGGTCACAGACGACAATGTCAATGACAGTGCAAAGAACCCATTTAAGTTAAGTGTGGGGACAAAGTGGTTTTTTGTCGTGACCAACGAAGAAAAAATAATTGGGTGACAGGTTTAAGTATTATATAACTGAATTTACAAAGTACACACAGGTTTGAATTAATGGGTTTTATTTCTCAAGCACGAAAGGAGATCTGGTAGAGGCACTATCTTTTTTTCTCTGATAGGCCAGAGTCTCTGCATGAGTTTACTTCTTTTCGCGATGACTTCTGCCTTATAAATTGCCCACCGCCTGGTACAAAACTTTAAAGTTTGTTGAGTGATAGATAAATAAGATCAGTTCCTATTTGTTGTTCTATCAGAAAGTAGCGATAAATTATTAGTATCGTTCAATTAAAAGAAAGCAGGATAACCAAATGAAATTCGGAAGCTGTCCCGAATTTATTAGCGATTGTTATAGTTACGATGAGTACTTGTCAGCCAATATGAACGATAAGGATTTGAGTTGTCAGGTACTCAGCGACACAATGGCAACGCTGCACTTGAATGACATGCAGAACATGAAGGATAATTTAGCAGCTTCTACAAGGGCAGCACAGCGAGGTTCAAATGCAAGCACTGATAACACGAGCTGGAGTGTCAACATGAGTGACGAAAAGAGCAATTGTAGTCTGCTTGACAGAGGTATAGTATTTTTTGCATCAAAGATCGAACATGATAACGAAGACCTTGTCGAAGACGAGTTTTCTTTCCAAGAACTAGGATACGCTAAAAAATCAGAGGTTGATCCAAAAAGTTCGGGTTTCATAGGCGCCGGACATTATAGTGGATTTGCAGGCCAATATGTTGGAGCTGAAGATGAGGATGACATCTTTGAAGAACAAAGTAATACAGACAGGAATTTTAAGATTACAAACGTCAACTTGCAAAACGAAGAAGCCGAGTATCTTTCTGATAATTTAATGGAAGGAATGACTAATACCCCTGATACCCTAAACATTTCTAACATTGACATATCTCAGGTGTACTTGATGTTAAAATATGGTTCCACGATTGAAGATCTGACATTGCTTTTAGAAAAGTGGTGTTTGGAGGGACCGTATTGCACCGATCAGAAAATTCAAAATATGAATGGCAAATGCATATCCATAGAGTCCACTGTGAGTTGCACCTTGGAAGAATGGAACGCTATTGCTCTCGACATGAAGCGAGAGCTAAAAACGAATGTGTCTAAATCGTCGTTGGTCAATGGATGTCCAATGAAACGATATTATGGCGATTTGTACCCCAATAATGGAAGGGATGAATGCGAGAGCAGGATATGCAGGTGAGTTTCTCTATATCAGAATCATCTGAAAAGAACCGCTTCTCTGATCCTCAATATATATGACTTTTTTCTTCATAAACGCTAATATAAACTTAATTGCTCATTTTTTCCAGGAACTAATAGAAGATGTCGTCCTCGTTTGAACCTAAACGCTTACATAAACCTACCGCTGTCATTATTGGAAAAGACTGTACTAACTCAAGTGACACTGAAATTTCGATCTATAGAAATAGCGTGGTTTCACTTGGTCGGAGTACAGTAAACAATGATAAACGTGTAAAGGCATATGTGTTCAAGGACATTAAGGTAAGTGGGATCCATTGCTATATTTGGTGTATACAATTCGATGAAAGCACACCCGCAATTTGTTATTTGAAAGATGTATCGACAAATCACACATATGTCAATAATAAACCAGTTAAAAATAATGATTATGTTATTATAAACAACGGGGACAAAATTGAAATCATTGGAGGATTCAAGGGAACATTTCTGTTGAAAGAGGAACAAAGTAAATTTCAACAGGGTATTGAACAGGAACTCGATGGTGTGTATGGGTCTTGGAAAGTTTTAAAAAAGGTTCTAGGATCAGGCTCATTTGGAAAGGTATGAAAAACTTCAGTTTTGAGTTCAATGAAGAGACAGCTACTAACATCAAACTTATGATTGCATAGGTTCAGATAGGATACAAGAGCAACGACAAGAAGAGACTATATGCAGTTAAAGTAATCAAAATGAGTGTTTTGAATGGCAAAAATGAAATGGAGACCTCAATTCTAACCAGAATCAAGCATCCAAATATCATACGTATCTACGAGTCAGTCGTTGACGACAGTCATAGCAGTGTAAGAATATTTCAAGATTTGGCAATTGGAGGTGATATGTTTTCATATTTGTCCAGAAATCAAGAGTATTTGAGTGGGGTGAGTGAGTCAGAGACAATTGTTATTGTGTACCAGATTGCGAGTGCGCTTGAGTATCTACACAGCAAAGGGGTTGTTCATAGGGATTTGAAGTTAGACAATATCCTAATTATGGATGTACCAATTACAGCACCCTGGTTAGTTCTAGCAGACTTTGGAGTTGCTAAGCAAAATAAACCATTATCGATGTCACAGGCTCCTAATTTTGTTGAAAGCTCTTTGAATGAACCACGAGAAGAGTTCAGATTCTCAGTCTATGATAAAGAGACAAGTACACATAAACAAAGGGCACCTTACTACTGGATGTCTACGGTGGTAGGCACAGCGGAATACGCAGCACCCGAAATTGATTTGCTAGACAAAAAAAGAAGTCAGCTGTACAATGAAAAGGTCGATTCGTGGTCATTGGGAGTTATTACATACATATTACTAACGGGCCAATCGCCGTTTTACGCCAACGCACTCAAAGCCACCATCGATAAAGTGCGCAAAGGTCTCGGTGACCTGAACAACGGAACGTGGAATGGCATTTCGCACAACGCGAAATCTTTTGTTAGAGGCTGTTTGAACGGCAATATTGAAAACAGATGGGATATCCGGCAGTGCTTGCAAAGTGAGTTCTTTACCACTGGCGATCGTGCAACCATCTTAGAGACGTTTATGCGGAGACATCGTTTACATGGCAAATCCACTCCTCAGAGATACAAACATTCTCCCCTTAAACGACACTTTTAGTGGTCCAGCAATGATGGATGCTACAGCCGCAACTCCCGATTGAGAGAAAAAGTCACTATTCAGCTGCGGATCATGCGGAGCTTGACGAACGTGTACGTGTCTGTTTGCATATGTAGGTCTCCCGTGAATGTTACCAAAATTTTTTTGCCGGATACATTTCGTCTAGGGTCGTTATACAGGATGGACACCTAAAGAAGTAAGCCAAATGGGGAGTCAGGTTAAGGGCAGACTTGAAGATACGGCCCGTGCACTGAAACTGCTCTCCAGTATCCAAGACACGCTACATGTGAACCTGAATTTTGATCTAGGCATTGCCCACGGAAGCTCGAATTTCGCATCGCTTCTTAAGTCCTGAAATAAACAATAGGATCCGGCATTCCATCCGACGTCGGAACTAATGGAACCAAAACCCCATAACCCCCTTTTTTTCACAAAATTTTTCACTCTCTGCCTATGTCCATCCGAGTGTATCACAATTATTGCTATTATAACAGCGTAAATAGGAATGGCAATGAAAAATTTTTTTTTCTATAGATGGGATACGGAAGGCAAATTGTAATTTTTACAACGTCCGGAATCAGATATTTCTTTCTGGCCCTTTTGAAATTGGACTAAAGAGAGAAGTTATCTTTGGAATCAATTGCAGTAGTCTGATCATAAGGACACAAGTTTTTCATTAGGTTCAAACCTTTTTCTTCTATTATACCAATCTATTTTTATTTCCTTTCATTGTTGAGTGTATGACACTTTGAAAGACTTTCCTATTGAGAAAATAAATCATACATATAGTTTGCCAATCCTTTTTTCTCAATTTTTTAAGTTCCTTGCAGTCAGCATCTTCTTGCACTAAATTAAAAAGACACGTATAAAAACGTACATCGAAGGTTACCCAATTGTTGAACACAATTAACTCTCTTCCTGTTCACGAAACTAGTCATCACAGTATATCGTCTATTCAGTTCAGTACATATACGCATTATTTGCATCTCACCTTCTCTTTCCTGTTTGCATTCATTATAGAACGTTACGATTTTGACAAGTATAGAAAATTTTTTTGAGTGAATCATCAACCAAATAGCAAAAGCTACATTAAAAAGAATGTATAGCCAGAACTACTACCAACAGCAGCAAGTGCGCCAAGCTCCAATCATAGATCAATACAATAATAGTAACAGTATTGGTAATTATGAGTCTAATAACAATTCCAATGCCCAGATTCCTCAGCTATGGATGGGTGAACTTGATCAAAGATGGGATGAAACAACTATTAGGCATATCTGGTCCAGTTTATTGAATGACATTGGCATTGTTATTCATTCAGTTAAATTGATCAAAGACAAGCAAAGTTCACAGCTAGGTCTCAATAATGCTGGTTACTGTTTTATCAGATTCAGAAATTTTGAGGATGCATCAAAGGTATTAAATGGTTTCAACGGGAAACCAATTCCCGGAACAAACAATCAGTACTACTTTAGATTAAACTGGTCCTCTGCTAATATTCAAGCAGCAGCAACTGCTGCTGCGATATCTAACAATGTCACAATGATCCCACCTTCAACTTCACCTTCTCAAACTCTTGAGTTTTCAATTTTTGTTGGTGATTTGCCTCAAAATATTAATGAGCAAATTCTACTACAAACATTCAAATCAAGATATCCCTCTTGTACAAGCGTCAAAATTATGGTTGATCAAATCACTGGTAATATTAAAGGTTATGGGTTTGTGAAGTTCATGAGTGAGGAAGAGCAAAGGAGATCTTTGATTGAAATGCAGGGATTTATTTTACTTGGCAGACCAATCAGAGTCTCGACTGCTTCAAAATCAAACTCATCATCAAATATGAATAACGTCAATAATAGTAATCAAAACTTTGCAATGCAAAACCTATCATCATCTAGACCTCCATTGCAACAGCAAACGCAGCAACAACCACAACAACCACAGCAACAAGGTATCAGTACTTCCTATCAGTATTTCAATGATCCTGCTAACACAACCGTTTTCATTGGTGGTTTGAACGTTTCACTGACCGAAAACCAGCTTCTTGAGCTATTTTCAAAGTACGGTGACATTACGTATGTTAAGATTCCACAAGGTAAGAATTGTGGATTTGTTCAATATTTTCATAGGTCAAGTGCTGAAATGGCTATTAATGAAATGCAAGGCTATGATATTGGTGGTGGATGCAAAATCAGAGTCAGCTGGGGTGCTCGTGCTGCTCAAAGAAGTTGGTTTGCAAGACAATTACAATTACAACAACAACAACAACAACAACAACAGCAAAGTCAACAACAAAGCCAAATTGACTTGACAACTTTGATGAAACTTAGCCAGAGTCAAGAAGTCGTTAATACACTTGGACTTACAGGAACGAATCTGAATATTAGTGATAGCATCTTATCAAATAATGGTTATTCAGTTGATCAAACGCCATTTCAAAATGAACAGATTCCATTCAGTTCCTTTTCTTCATCTTCAAGCACAGCTCTTTTGAGCGATGACGAAATCAAGTTGAATTCATTATTGTTATCCGGTAGAGAAACTGGTTTGGATATTATCGACAAAGGTTCAAACATATATAATGTTTGAACTCTCATCATCTTTATTGATATGATGATATGATGAAATTGAAACTGGTATTACTTTTCACTATTATTCATCTATGTTATAGCAATCTACCCCACCTCCTGTTACCTTACTAATTTTCCTCTTTGTCACATAATTTTCTCTTTTTTAATCTATCTGCTTTCCACTTTAATTGATGCTCTACGTTTCTATTTTATTGACGAATCCATTTTGATCTGTATTTACAGCTTTTTATTTATTTTTTCCTTTATTTTTGAGATGGCTTTACCCTATTACAAATTTTTAATCATTTAACAGCCTGGTTCATTACAGAATTGTTATGCTTTTTTCATTTCATACATATTTATAAACACAAAAAAGAAGAAACATAAAAACAAAACAAAAATATACTTTAGGGTGATGCCATTTCTCCTCTTGCTACTTTAACATCATTTATTTCCAATACATATAACTTTTATGATTATGATTATTTTATTGTGTAATGATTTAATAAAAGATTTTTATACATATTCCTTATCAAGTATGATATTTTCCAAAGCCTTGTAATGTATGTCTAAATTATCTAAACCTTTTTCCTCAAAGCCATCTTTTCGAACGCCATTTGTCATCGAACATGTAAGATGCCGTAAGCACTTTTGCTTCTGATAACGAAAAACCGTTTTCCCCTTTTTTTATATACTTTTCTTTAGTCAATTATTCGTCATTTTCACTTTTGAATAATAACTTGTGTGGTATTGCAATACCAATTTGCAATCTTTTTCACTGTGTACGGCATTCGCTTTGTAACACAGCAAGGGAACCCCTGATTTATTACTGTTTAGAGCGAAAAAAATGGAAAGTGACGTATAACGCCTTTTTTATGGCATTGAAACCAAAAGGTTAGTATGACCATGAGATGGAACATTTACAGGCAGTGTTCCATTAGCGAGGCGAGCAATAAGAAACCACTTATGCCTTCAACAGACGTCAAGGCGTCTAAGGGCACCGGGCCATTGAACAAATATGGTCTGGTAAGCTGAGAAATTTTTTTTAATTCCTTTCATGGCATTCATCAGATGACAGGAATTTTAATTTAACAGTTCTTAGCGGTTGTGAGCTGATTTCATCACTACTTGTGACAAAACATAAAGTGATTAAAGTTCAGCTTTGTAATACATAGTGCTACAACCAGTAACTGATGGGTCTGTAGATTATTCGTTCAACCTTCATTTTCTTCATCGGCAGTCTGTGCATATAATAATATTTTCTTCTTTTTTTCAGGCAATATGCTTGGCATTTAATGCCTTACAGCAAATGCCAAATTACCAGCACAATGCAAAAGGGCGGTCCGGCACCGCGATGTGGGATTACTGAAATCCCCTATCTTTCGATGGGTTAGCACATAGATGGAGCTACAGAAAAAGCAAAAGAATTGGAGAAGAAAAGGAAAAAAGAAAAGTTATCTACATTATTTTCAATAGTATAAGTATGTGAGCGTTTCCGCCAGTACGAGAAACAGCAGAGATAATACCTTTTCCTGTTTTTCTTATTGATTTACGTTCATTCACCAGTAATCATATAATGTCAGACACAAACCAGGGTTCTTCCTCTGGTATACAGCAAAACAGTGAAGCTGTTAAAAACGGAGCAGGAAAAAACGAAGTTGACTTCACAATTACAGGTGACGATAATAGTAACTACAGCAACGAGAAAACACCATCTGCATATGATAGTGATGACTCTACTAAGAAGCCTGGCTTTTTCAAAAGTTTCATTGATGATTTCAGGCCATTTCAGATGGAGACCATTGACCCAAGTTTAACTGATGCAGAAAGAGCTGCTATCGCTGCTTCACAAGCACCATTGCAAAGAAATTTGAAAAATAGACATGTTCAAATGATTGCAATCGGTGGTTGTATTGGTACTGGTCTTTTCGTTGGTTCAGGTAAGGCTTTGGCAACTGGTGGTCCAGCTTCCCTTATTATTGCCTATAGTATCATTGGTTCTATGATTTTCTGTATGGTCCAGGCTTTAGGTGAATTAGCTGTTGCGTTTCCGGTTGCTGGTGGATTCTTGGCTTTGAATTCAAGGTTTGTCTCACCAACTTGGGGTTTCTGTATTGCTTGTACTTACATTTTGAACTGGATTACTGTTTTACCATTAGAATTGGTTGCATCTGCTTTAACGATTAATTTTTGGAATGACAGCATCAACTCAGATGCTTGGGTTGGTATCTTTTATGCTGTTATTGTCTTTATCAATTTGTTCGGTGTCAAAGGTTACGGTGAGGCAGAGTTTATCTTCTCTCTCATCAAGGTCATTGCTGTTATTGGATTTGTCATCTGTGGTATTGTTATTGCCGCTGGTGGTGGTCCTCAAGGTGAATACATTGGTGCTAAGTTCTGGTACGATCCAGGTGCTTTCAACCATGGTTTCAAAGGTTTGTGTACAGTCTTCGTCACTGCTGCTTTCTCCTTTGCAGGTACTGAACTGGTTGGATTGGCATCTGCAGAAACCTCCAATCCAAGAAAGACTTTACCATCTGCTATCAAACAAGTGTTCTGGAGAATTACCTTTTTCTACTTAACTTCCATGGTTATCGTCAGTTGTTTGGTCAGATACGATGATCCTAAATTGTTTGGTGATTCCTCAAATACTGCATCTGCATCCCCTTTTGTTATTGCTATAAAGAATGCAGGTATCAATGTTTTACCATCCATTATGAATGCTGTTATTTTGATTGCTGTTTTATCAGTTGCTAACTCTTCAGTTTTTGCCTGTTCAAGAGCTATTGCATCATTGGCAGACCAAGGGTTTGCACCAAAGATCTTTGGCTACATTGATAGAAAGGGAAGACCATTAGGTGGTATTCTTTCTGCTCTTATCGTTGGTTTATTGTGTTTCCTTGCAGGTTCCAGCGCACAAGGTCAAGTGTTTACCTGGATGATGGCCATTGCAGGTCTGTCTGCCGTTCTTAACTGGGGTACTATCTGTTTCTCACACTTGAGATTCAGAAGAGCCATGCAGTTGCAAGGTAGATCTCTTGATGAGTTGAGTTTCGTCTCAATGACAGGTATCTACGGTTCAATTTGGGGTTTCACTGTCAACTTCCTTATTATAATTGCTGAATTTTGGGTCTCTGTTTGGCCTCCAGCTAGAGAACCAAGTGCTGAGTACTTTTTTGAAAACTACTTGAGTATTCCAGTTCTTATCTTTGCCTTTTTCGGTTGGATTACGTACTGTTGGTTTGCTAAGAAGAAGATCATTGTGTTTATCAGGGCTAAGGACATTGATCTTGACACCGGCAGAAGAATCGAAGATATTGACGTTCTCCAACAAGAAGTTGCTGAAGAAAGGGCATATCTTGCAACGAAACCGCTATATTACAGAATTTGGAAATTCTGGTGTTAGTTTGTTCATCTATTCTATCAATGCATTTCACACGCGACTCTACACTCGCCTGTGGCCCATCTCTTTTAAAGCTTTAACGATTTTGAATATTAAAAAACTAGAAAAAATAAAACAATGTATAGGAATAGCTAGGTTCTACATAAGATTATAATGATTACGTTACTCTTTTTTGCTAACTGCTTGCGATACAGCGTACAACAATGCGGGTGACATCACAAGACCCATCTCCACGATATAGATTTTTTGCTACAGCCTTGCCTTCTCGTTTCCACATGGCGTTAAAACAATAATGCCTTTTGTATCACGTTCTGCTAATGCCCTTCGTACAAATGGCATTAGTGAATCCATGACGTTGCTAGTCAAAACTATGGCATTCGATCTTATGGGGTGTATCTGTATAAAGTGTCCACAGCTGCCTTTCTGCTGTGGTTCGTAGGGCACTTGATGGGCATTCAGCCTATTTTGTCACTGAGCCAAAAACACAGGGTTCTAGAAGAGCCTTCCAAGAGGCAGTTATAACTAATAATTCACTGCTGTACCCGCTACTATTTTTCCAACCCTTTTGCTACCACAATACTGAGTTGTAGTGCCAGTGTAATCGTAAATCAGTTGTTCCGTTCTTTTCCACTTCCTTTCCAGAAGAATATAAAAAAATTTCAAATAATGAAAAAAAAAAACGTTTCTTTTTGAAAAGGAGTCCGTTATAATAAATTTGAAAGTGTGGCACCTTTTTGAAAAATATTCATAAGAAAGCCCTTTTTCCAGTAGTGGCTAGTATATAAAGAAAGTAAAGGCATTAGCTCTTTCTGGTTGACTATAGACATTGTTGAAAATATCCGTGTTTACACAATATAACTTTCAAAAAGTGAAATAAAAAAGACCGTTAGCAAAAGACACTTTGAGTTACTGTTATATATATCCAAATGACACAAGGTAAAGAAGAACTCACGAGCATTACAATGAATGGTGATGGTAACGTATTTGAAGGTACCAGCAGCATAGAGAAGCTTGGCTCGTACCAGCAGGAAAACAACGAACCTGCACCTTCAAACTCATCCGGAGCTTATGAGAGTGAAGTTGACAAGAGAAGCCACTGGAAGCAATTTGTCGACGGGTTCAAGCCCTTCGAAATGGAAGAACTCGATCCAAACTTGTCAGAGCTAGAAAAGGCAAACGTCATCTCAGCCAGAGCACCGCTAAGACGGTCGTTGAAGGGCAGACACATCCAAATGATCGCTATTGGAGGTGCTATCGGTACGGGTCTCTTTGTTGGTTCGGGGCAGGCGTTAGCTTCTGGTGGGCCTGCGTCTCTTATCATCTGTTATATGCTCATTGGTTCGATGATCTTCTGTATGGTGCAGGCACTTGGAGAACTTGCTGTTGCATTTCCTGTTGCGGGTGGATTCTTGGCCTTGAATTCAAGATTCGTTGCACCTCCATGGGGTTTCATGATGGCATGGAACTACTCCATGCAATGGTTGATCGGTCTTCCATTGGAACTAGTTGCTGCTGCCATCACTGTTAAATTTTGGAACGATAAGATCAATTCTGCTGCTTGGGTCGGTATATTTTACTTTGTCGTCTTCTTTATCAACATTTTTGGTGTTAAGGGTTACGGTGAGGCGGAATTTGTTTTCTCCTTTATTAAAGTCATAGCCGTTATTGGTTTTATCATTTGTGGTATCATTATTACCTGTGGTGGTGGTCCACAAGGTGGCTATATTGGTGCTAGATACTGGTACGATCCTGGTGCATTTAATCATGGTTTTAAAGGATTTTGCTCTGTCTTTGTGACAGCGGCATTTTCATTTGCTGGAACTGAACTTGTAGGGCTAGCGGCTGCTGAAACCTCAAATCCAAGAAGATCTTTGCCATCTGCGACAAAGCAAGTGTTTTGGAGAATCACTTTATTCTACCTCGTTTCTTTGGTGGTAGTTACTTGTCTTGTTCCTTACAATGATGGTGAATTATTGGGTCCATCGACCGATGTTTCTGCTTCGCCATTTGTTATTGCCATCAGGAATGCTGGTATTGATGTTTTACCAACCATTATGAACATTGTTGTTTTGATTGCTGTTTTATCCGTTGGTAACTCCTGTGTCTATGGCTCATCGAGAACACTCTTAACTTTAGCAAATCAAGGTTTTGCACCTAAAGTATTTGGTTATATTGACAGGAAGGGTAGACCATTGGGTGGTATTATTTTTGCACTCGCTATCGGCTTATTGTGTTTCCTTGCGGCCTCCAGTCAGCAAAGTCAGGCGTTCACTTGGATGATGGCCCTATCAGGGCTTTCTTCAATTTTCACTTGGGGATCAATCTGCTTTATGCATATTAGATTTAGAGCGGCCATGCGAGCCCAAGGTAGATCAATTGATGAATTAAGTTTTAAGGCTCTCAGTGGCATATATGGATCAGTTTGGGGGGTTATTTTGAATGTTCTTATTCTAATCGCTGAATTCTGGGTTTCATTATTTCCATATGGATCTCCTGCAAGTGCTAAGCATTTCTTTCAAAATTATTTAGGTGCAGCTTGCTTAGTTTTCCTTTTCGTGGTATATTGTGTTATGCAATGGATCAAGAAGAGTCCTCTTTATTTGTACATTGCACTCAAGGATATTGACCTCGACACTGGTAGAAGAGTTGAGGACTTAGATATTTTGAGGCATGAAATCGCTGAAGATAAGGCATATCTTGCAGCAAAACCATTTTACTATAGAGTTTGGAAATTTTGGTGTTAAATTGGTTTCGAGTACATCATACCATTTCCATTACCCAATTTTTTTCATCTTACTACGAACTTTCATCTTTATACCTAGCTTTTCATTTAACGAATGTCTGTTTTTCTAGTCCGATTTATATCGTTTTTTCAAAATTACAGTTTAATATTACTTTTGATCCTAATTTTTACCTGTAACATTATGATTTGCAACAGCACTGGAAGTGGTACATTCTCCACCTATTGAAATGTTAAAAACGATAAGTATTTCAATGAGCAAGTTTCCTTATTTGGCGGCCCGGAGGTGGAATGTGTGAAAATTTTAAAAAACCAAGTCGGCACCGCTCAACTTACACCTAGGACATATATACTGTTTTTATACAAAGGTCGAATAATGTTTGGTGTTTCCAAGTTGTCTTTCAAAACCGTTGCCAGTGCCAACAGAGCTGCTCTTTTAAGACCATCTGTCAGATACCTTACCACCGTTAAGGCTTCAAATGAAGAGGGAAACGCTATCCTTGTTGCACAAAGAAAGAACAGACCATGTTCACCACATTTAACTATCTATAAGATGCAATTAACGGCAGTGATGTCTTCATTCCACAGAATCACTGGTGTCGGGTTGGCAGTTGGATTTTACGGTGTTACTGCAGCTTTTGGTTTAGGTCTCACTGACACTGCTACTTTGGTGGGTCTCTTTTCTTCTTTGCCAGTCATTGCACAAGTTGGTCTTAAGACCATTGCAGCTCTTCCATTTTCATACCACATTTGGAATGGTCTCAGACATCTGATCTGGGATTCCGGTTATGCTGTCAACAATTCCGGTGTTTATAAAACTGGTTATGCTGTCTGTGGGCTGACAGCTGTTACCGCTTTGGCTCTTTTACTTCTTTAATTAAAGATACATTTTGTTCCTTTCTGCCTTCTCATATACACTTATTTATACTTAACATAAAAAACCCATACCTCATGAGGTAATACAGTTCACTTCTTTATATTTTTAACATATTATAATAGATCGTTTTTTATGTAAAGCCAAAGTTTTATTGTCATGCGGATTGACTTGAATTTTATTGGCTCAAATTTTGCTGATTCCATTAAAAAGCTTTGTTATAATAACAAAGAATGTAAAGGGTTAAGTTGATATATGAAATATATAAATATAAGAAGAATAAGAAAATGAATATAAAACGTAGTAGAAGGAATTCAAAAGTCAAAATAAAATTGATAAGTGATGCCCAATTTCATTTAATAAATAATCATATCATCTTTAGCGTCTTTCAAATTCTGGTCAATGCTATTCATAGAAAGACCATTTGTATTTGTAAATAGGTCGAATTCTAGTAGCGCTGATGATGGTAAACTATTTGAATTTTTACTGTCACCTCTCACCATCATCTGTTCTTCTTTTAATTTATTATTATTAATATTATTATTAATAGTAGTTTGGGAGTCATTATTATTTGGGTCATTATTTGCGTTATTAGTTGCTGTGATATTACTATCAAAGTCTAGCATAGTTGTTAAATCATAATTCATTCCAAAATTGACGTTCATTAAGTCGATATCACTTTCCAAATTGAGATCATTATTGGCGGTGTTGGTATTAATATTATGGTTGTTGTTGTTATCGATTAAATCCAATGTTTGGAACATACTCAAGTCTTCGTCATTGACAATTTTGATATTAGACAGTGACTCATCAACCTTCTTCTTTTTCCGTCTTTTAGTAACTTTTTTATCAACAGGATTTGACATAATTTCTTTTGGTGACAGATAATTTTTAGATTGTCTTTGAATACCATTAGAGTTGGTACTTAGCCGACCTTTAATTTTACTATCACTTTTATGTCTTTTGGCTTCTAAATTACAGGATAAACTCATAGGGTCTATGTAAGCAGATAGTGATATATCTTTTGAGAGGTTGACGTTTTTTGTTCCAGTTCCTATTGAAGAATCAGTGTCAGGGGAAGTGAAGAACTCATTAGCTTCACTGTCAAGTTGCAAAGATTTAAAATCAAAGTCACTTGGTGTTGAAACATGATGGTTGCTTGATTTGCTTATGGAGCTCGAAACATTTAAATCGAGA
The DNA here is from genome assembly GCA_030570415.1 of Saturnispora serradocipensis. NCBI lineage: Eukaryota > Fungi > Ascomycota > Pichiomycetes > Pichiales > Pichiaceae > Saturnispora > Saturnispora serradocipensis. The sequence goes on along the minus strand of JAJLVS010000006.1, from coordinate 409,573 downwards.
GCAGGCAAAGGCGAAGGAGTAGAACTGATTTTCAAGTTATCAATTTCCTTGTTTAACTTCTTCAAGATCTTTTTCAAATTTTCATTTTCACCTTTGACATTTTCAAACTGAATCTTGAGTTCGTTCGGGTCATTTGTTAGCAAATTTATGTTTGAATGAATTTGAGAATTTATTAGAACCTTACCAGATTCGGTATCGACGTCAACACTTTTGATAGACTCCAGGCCAGTTTTCTTGTACGGTGATTTGACATTACGCCTATTTGATGAATCGGCTGATTTATTTGAAGAAGAGTTTGTAACAGTATGCATTGCTGTTGGTGTTGATATCGTTGTAGAGGGAGTCAATATGCAAGATGATGGCGTGGCAGTGCTATTAGTGGTGGCAGCAACGGACGTGACGGTGTTGCTTGCAGATGCGTTCTTGGATTGCTTTTTGCACACCTTCTTGGTTTTTGGTCTGGGTGGTAGCACCCAGTTCTTGCTCGTGGTCAATTTGATGCCATTGGAGTGACCAATAGAGTTCGACAGGGGCATCGTGTGTGTGTTCTCACTGCTGCTGCGTGCCAACATGGTGATACCGCCGGCGGTGCTGTTTCTGTGATGGCTGTTAGAGTGGATGCTGTTGACGCTGTTGACTCTTGGTTTCATTGCAATGGGCTGGAACCCATGCACCCCAGGCGGTGCTGGCGCTAGTGGTATCAGACCAGGCTGGAAAGTGGTCTTGATTTGCGTTTTCGACTGTGCAGACTTGTTAGACATGATCGTCGCAGTGGACGTGGATTTTGACACCATCGGCGTTGACGAGATGTGCAGTTTGTTTGGCGCCGAGGCCATTCGCTCCATCCCAATGGACTTTGTGTTGATCTGTCTGTACGACTGCATGCCTTCATTGCCCGATGTGGTATTTGCTGATTCTGCCCTCAACGGTGCTCTGGTGCTATCGGTGCTGGAATGGCCGGGTTGCGCCTTCGTTGCATGCGTTACCTTCGCCGCATTTGCTGCTGCGTTACTTAGTGCTGATCTCGCCAGCTTCTGTGTCGTCTCACTCAAATCGGTCCCCATCATCGTCTTGTCGTTTGTGCTGGTTAATATCGGCTTTGAATTGATGATTTGTTTCGGTTTCAGCACAACTCCTCCTTCCGGCACGCTACCCATTTTGGGATCCTTCGATGCCATTAGTTAATGCTATTTCTTGAATGTGAATTCCTAACCTCAAGGTTTAAGCTCAAAACACCCCTATTTGTATACTCACAAAAGCCAATAGCCTATTCTTTATTCCATACGAAGAAGAATTTTTTTTCTCTCTTCAGGCCTCACGTTTCTTTTTCGCTTTGCCTGCAGAACCCGTGTGACTTTTTCCCGGCTGTGCACGTAGAAAACGCGCGTGTTTCTACGTGCTGACGTAAGCGTCGACATGTCGACGCTTACGTAATGCTGAGCATTTTGGCAGCGGTTACGCAGCCCCTGTGCGCGTCTTGCCTTCTCGTGCTGGGTACTCTGTGAGAGAGGGAGAAAAAAAAGTATAGACACACATCTTGTAATCATTGGATAGACTCTATTAGTATACACTAGATTATCATGTCAGTTTTAGGTGTCAAGGCATACAAGTTCCCACTCGTCAAGTTTTACTGGCCATTTTTTATTGGGTTCGGTGTCTCTGCATGGTTGGTTTCCAAAGCGCAAGGTGCCCTCATGAACACTGAAGAATTCATCAACGATCCAAGACACCCTAGATTTGCCCTTGGCGAAGAAAAGAAGTAAGGAAGAGACAATCTATTCTATTTATTTATTATTTATTTATGTCGTATATAACGAAATACAATTCTTATGAAACTTAGTCCAGCTGATCGTAGGCGATAGCTCCAAAGTGCAGCAGCACCAAGTCAATGGCGCAAAGTCGGGACAGTGTTGTTGCGTTGCAAGGTTGTATTGCAGCCTTACTCCATATCCACGTCACGCTAGCGGGCGTCAGTAGCAGAACTGGAGCTTTCATTTTTACTGACTGCTCACCTACAGAGTCGTGCATCTCTAAATCTTTTTGAACTTGAAACTCCGTCAGTGAAGCTAGAACCACTTCCGATACAGCGCAACACCAAAGAGGCGTGGAATTGTCGTGTAACAGTATATTCTTTAGATCTTTAAATATATTTCCTTATTAACTATAAAGTATGTTGCTCCTTGGCTAAGTCCAACGATTCTTTTAATTTTGATACCAACTCTTCCTTTGGCTCCATTCCGACAGACATCCTGACCAGGTTTCTATCAACGCCCCACTTTTCAACTTCATCTAGTTCTTGGAAATGCGCCAAAATCGCATACGGACACACCAACGTGAAATTGGTACCTAACGATGGCCCCTTCGAAAGGTTCACCGTGTTGAAGAAGCACACGGCATCGACCGAGTCCTTAAACACAATAGAGATCAACGCTCCGTAGCCTCCGTCTGGCTTTTTCACGGCGTCGTAGTGGCACTTTGATGGAACAACCTTCGGATAAAAGATCTTATCAACCAAATCACACTTTTCAAAGAGCTCCACAACAGATTCCGCATTCTCGTTCATCACCTTTGATCTTTGTGCAAAGTCTCTTGAGTTTCTCTCTAAATAAATAGCATCTTGCGCCCAAAACAAATCCTCAAAATCTTCAATGATGAATTCTTTCAATTGGTTGTAGAATTGTGATTCAGAGTTTAAAATCAATGATCCTCCCATCACATTGGAATCCCCACTGAATATCTTTGTTAGTGAAGAGACAACAATATCACAGTATCTTAAAACTTCAACATTACATGAGTTGGCAACTGTGTCATCAACAACGACAAGAAACTTATACTTTTTGCTCAATTCATAGATTCTAATCAAGTCGGGTGTGCTCAATAATGGATTTGATGGAAGTTCACAAAAGAGTGACAAAATTTGTTCCCCGTTTTCTAACCTACTTTCAAGGTCGTCCAGTGATGTATCATCTCCAAAACCATAAAAATGGACACCGGCACCCCATTTACGCAAAATGTTCAATGTATCGACATATGGGAATCCAAAACAAACAGACTTTTCTTCTTTTCTCAACAAGAATTCGCCTTCTTCAGTTTTAGTATTTGATTTATCTTCTCCTAAGGTATTCAAAACGTATCTATGTGCATTAAAAATGGCTGACATACCTGTAGGGAACAGATAAATATCGCTAGCATCGACATCATTAATTTGAGAGGCTAGTCTTTCCTTCAATATTGATTTAGCATCATTAACATATCTCAAATCGAGATTACGTCCAAATCTTTCTTCGATAAAAGTATCACTTTCATCCTTGTTGTTATTCGATCCTCTCCCTGAGACAGAAGATCTAGTAGATCTTGACGCCCTAGAAGCTCTTGGAGGTGTTGGGTTCTTTGCTGCAGTGGTATTTAACTTGTCCTTCATTTCAACTAAAAAATATTCACCCAGACGTGATGAAATGCCTTCACCTGAATGTTGCCAGTATTGCTTTGCAAGGCTTGCTTCTGTAACCGGAAAAAAGACAACAGATATGTTTGCCTCCACTCTATAAGATGCTTCTTCATTGTTTGCCGGCTTTGGTGATGACAACTGTAGAATTCTGACAGCAGGTTTGTTTAGCGATTTCTCCTTAATGAAAGCTCTTGCTCTTTTTGCGACTATATAAGAAGGGAAAATCATACACCGTTCAGTTTCTCTGCCATATGAAGCCTCAAGAAGCTTCTGAAGGGCCTGGATTTGTGAATGGATAAAGAATCGTGGGTAACCAGAGTTCATTCGGTCCACAACCCAAGCTTCACCCTCCTCGTAACCAACTGTGGCTTCCCAAGTAGGTAATGTCACAGACACAGCATGAGGGGTATTATTAGGTATTGGAGCACCAATATCTTGTGATGGAGACGCAAAACGAGGCATATGCAGTGCTTGTTATCAAAATAGCAGAAATGACTAAGAGGTTATATTAGAGGAAAAATAATTTTCAGATTCAAAACTCTCGTCTTCAGATCGTTATAACCTCTTCTATTATAAGATCAAATTGTTCATGTCCTTACGCCCAAAACCCGTTTGGTCTAAAACGAAGTCTTCGGGGTTGCCGCAATACTACAAGGACAAGCTTCCCTCAAATAGGTACTCCAGTAATCCCTCCAGTTGGATCAATTCTCCGAAAAAGGTGAGATTATTGAAAAGAGTATCCATTGGTTCAGTTGCACTTCTTTTTCTGTACTACTTGTTCTTTTCTGGGTCGAGCAGTTCCAATAAGGGAAATTCTTCAAGCTCAAATAGCATTTGGACGGAAAGAAGGGACGTTGTCAAAGATGTTTTCAAAGCCTCCTGGAATGATTACACAAAGAACGCATGGGGTGCCGATATCTATGCTCCTGTTTCTGGTAAAGGGAAGAATATGAAGAAAGAAGGTCCACTTGGATGGATGATTGTGGATTCTTTAGATACGTTGGTATTAATGAATCTTAAAGATGAATTAGAAGATGCCAAGTCATGGGTTTCGTATGAGTTGAGCTACGAAATTGACGCTTCTGTTCATACCTTTGAAACTACTATTAGGATGCTTGGTGGTTTGTTATCAACTTATTACCTAACCGAAGATGAAGTATATGCTGAGAAAGCAGTCAATTTGGGTAACAAACTATTAGCTGCTTTTGATGGGCCGAACAACTTACCAGCTTCTGAAGTCAACTTGAAAACAGGTGCAACATTTTATGATCACTCTGGTATATCAACTTCAGAAATCACCACATTGCAGTTGGAGTTCAAATATCTCGCTAACATCACTGGCGAAGCAATGTACTGGGATGCAGTTGATAAGGTTATGGGGTTAATAAATGACGCAAATAATACACCTTCTGAGAATGCAAGGGATGGATTAGTTCCTATTTTCATCAATCCTAAAACTGGATTATATAACTCAGAGCTGATTAGATTGGGCTCAAGAGCTGATTCTTACTACGAATACTTGTTGAAGCAATATCTGCAAACAGGGGAGGAAGCTTATTTAAATATGTACAAACAATCATTCAACGGTATTAAGAAACATTTGACAGGTAGATCAAAACCAAACAGCTATTTATTCTTTGGTGAACTAGAAAGAGGTTTGGATGGACCGCTATCTACTAAAATGGATCATTTGGTTTGCTTTTTTGGTGGTCTATTTGCTCTTGGCGCCACAAATGGCTTAACTTTAGCGGAAGCTCAAAAACAATCTTGGTGGAACAATGAACATAAAGAACAACTTGTTTTTGCTGAAGAATTGACTAAAACTTGCTACCATATGTACCATGATACAACAGCCACTGGTTTAGCACCAGAAATTGTCTTTTTTAATCAGCAAAGTGAGAATGATAGAAAGGGTCCTATCGATGCTTATTGGTCCAAAGATGGAGACTTCTATGTTAAGAAAACTGATACTCATAACTTGCAGAGACCTGAAACTATTGAATCACTTTACTACCTTTACAAAATTACAGGTGATGCTAAATATCGTGAGTGGGGTTGGGAACTTTTTGAAAGCTTTATTAAATTCACCGGAATTGGTGGTCCAGAAAAATTAGGTGGATTTAAAGGTCCTTTAAGGTTCACTTGCTTGAAAAATGTTTTTAAAACAACCAACCTTGGTAGATATAGCGATAATATGGAATCATTTTGGTTAGCTGAAACATTGAAATATTTTTACCTGTTATTTTCAGATGATGATATGGAAGGTGGCAAGAAATGGAAAAAGTGGAATTTGCAAAACATCATTTTCAACACAGAGGCACACCCATTGCCAAGATTGAGTCATGTATCATTCAGTAGCGATTGGAATACGGAAAACCTTGCGTCAAATCCTGATCGTGAATCAAGCATGCTTGAATCGAATAATGTCATTGCTGATAAAGAGGCTATAGTTGAAATGTCATCCAAAGAAAAATTATTAGATTCCGAAAAACTGGATAAGGCTCAAACCGACGATCTATCTGATTTTATTTTCGATGATGACGACGAAAATGATATTACCTCTCATAATAACATCAAAAAAGCTGTCCCAGGTGATGGTACTGGCAAGCCGGGCGAAGGCCTTGATGCTTCAGCTTTAGAAAAAAGTAAAAATATAGCCAGTGGTATGAAAGATGAAGGTGAAATACCCATCTCGAAAGGGAAAGTTTCGAAACCTTTAAATGATCAAATCAAGGCCGCAAAAGGAGATATTGAAGATGATGATAATAAGATTGACTCCATTGATGAGATAAATCCTGCTTTAGAAGCGGAGTTATTTTAAATAAATGAAATGCAAACTGTATACATTTTATATAGTTACAACTGGGCGGATTCCTTTTACTTTTCTTCTTTTTTAACTTTTTTTTTCATCATTGAAGCAATATCGTTTCCTGCCTTTCTTTTCGCTTTTACTCCAGCTTTTTCGTCTCTTTTTCTGATCTTTTCAGCTTGCTCCTTTCTGCTTTTTTCACCAAGCTTTTGAAGTTCTTCATTTTTTTGAATGAACTCAGCATCATCATTGGTTTTACCTTGTAACCATGTTAACAGTTTGATTTCCTCGCCATAAACTGATTCGTCTTTTTCAACTGGTGTTTCTAAAATCAAAGGTATGTTTGTCATCCTATCGTCATTAGCTAGCAACCTAAAACATTCTAAGCCTAGAAATCCCCATCCAAGTGATTGATGTAAGTCTTTATTGGCTCCTAATGGGGCCATTGAGTCATTGATATGTAAGGAAGCTAGATACTGAAAACCAATCTTTTCTTCAAAATCCTTCCAAAATTTGTTCCAGCTTTCTTCCGTATTCAAGTTGTAACCGCCAGCAAATGCATGACAAGTGTCAATGCAAATTCCAATCCTTTCTTTCTTTTCAATTTTCTTGACCAATGCACTGATGTCCTCCAATGTACCGCAAACGTAATTTCCATGTCCTGCCATAATCTCAACAACGACTTTAACAAATTCGGTATTTTCAATAGCTTTGTTAATATTTTCTGCAAGTTTATTCAATGCCACGTCATGATCGCTACCAAGTGACGAACCGGGATGAAAATTGTAGAGACCTATTCCTAGTTGTTCACATCGTTTTAAATCATCCAGAAATGTAACATAAGATTTCAAGTTTTTCTCTTCATCAGGATTAGCTAGATTAATGAAATATGAACCATGTGGTAAAATATCTTTTAGTGGATCATATCCATGCTCTTTGCAAAGCATTTTAAACTTGTCAGCATCTTGTTGGCTGATTGGCGGTGACTCCCAACGGCGGGGTGAACGAAGAAACAATGCAAAACTATTTGCACCAATGTTAATGGCATTTGTGACAGCATTATAAACACCCCCGCTCATTCCAACGTGAGCCCCAAATTTAAACCCCCTGGCATCAACTCTAGAATATTTGGGAATCTTTGGTACCTTCTTTGGTGGCATTTTGCTTTGGCTAAAGATATACCACTATCTCTCAGTCTGAAAAATTTTGCTAATTGTTATTGTAGTTACAAGTAAAAGTAAAAATATGCATATTGTATTACAAAAGATGAAACCGCTTAATCAACTCCATTCCCATTCAGGATTCCAAAAGATAAAAAACTCCTTACTATCTCGTAGAAAAAGAGTTTGCCAATCTTGATACGGTATTGCCAACTGTTTAATTAGTAATTTAGGGTTCTTATTGTCAATGTTTTTATGAATTGAATTTAAAGATTCACGATCGTTAATCTTATCAAAAAACTTGGCAACATCTTTTGCATTCTTGAACTTGATTACGCCAACAGGTTTGTATTGTATATTTTTCCCCAAATCTTCCATTTGATACTTGACGTATATTTCAAGTGAATCATTCAATTCAATTTCGTTGGTATATACATTTTTTATCTTCATCAGCTCGTCATTTGGATAGCATCCAACAACTTCAACAATACGCGATTTCCTTATAGGGGTTTTAATTATTTGAGTACTATGGTCAATGATTTGAGAAACGGCTTCTTCTAATTCCGTCTCTTGCTGTTTTTGATTCAGTTGAGCTAATGGTCGGTTTGACATCATGAGATGTGACGAACTTTCTACAATTCTGTTATCAGACAGTGTGCTCTCCTGATTGCTTTCTGTTAAGGTTCTCTGAGCCTGCGTGACGACTAGATTACTTGAAGAGGTACTATAGTCGTATGAAGTAGCAGAAACATTATCTCCTTCTTTGTTTCCACTACCTTCTTTTGAATTTGTATCTCGAGCACTCTGTTTTTGCGCCTGATCTTCTACCTCTTGTGATGGTAAATTAGTTTCATCAGTTTCAGAGACCCCTTCTCGGCTTTGCTCTCCCTCTTCTACTTCGTCCTCCTTTTCCTGCTCCTCCTCTTCCTCTTGCTCCTCCTCCTCCTCCTCCTCTTGCTCCTCTGTGTCTTCTAAATCTCCCTCGTCAATGCTACTGGCACATTCCCTTTTAATTCTAGGTAGAATTGAATCTAATAAATGTCTACTTGGGTCAGTGAGATCACTGTGAGGAATACCATTCCTTTTTCTTTTCTTATTTGCAGGAGCTTGCGATTCAATGATATCGCTATCGTTATCCCTCCGATATCCAACACCATCTAACCTTCTCATAATATCAGCAAACCCATACATTGAATTCAAATCTCGTAGCCATTTGCCTGATATCTTAGTCTTTAGTCGATTCAAGAATTTAACAAGAGATTGATCTCTTTCTGTAACAGCCCTTTGAATAAGTAATTCCTTAGTCAGAGGAAACATTTGCGCCCTGCTAACATCTAATTGATCTTTATACCGTTTAATGACAGCTTCTATTTCCACCAAGTATTTCCTTTGGAACAAATCGGTAGAGAAATCACTACTTGCTGCTGATACCTGGGTTTGAAACTTATCATACAAGGTTTCATTCAATTTACCTAATTTCTTTTCAAACAAATCAACAGAGAACTTTTGAGCAGGTTCCACGTGTACGTTTTCCTTGAATTGAAACCCCCTGTCATAGTATTGAAATTGATAGGAACATTTTTCGTTACGTGATAAGTCTGTAACTAAAAACTGAATAATGTAATTACTATGAGGATTTTGTCTATGAGTTAGCAACAAAGCATACATGCGAACAGGCAGTTTTGTGTCATAGTTAAAGTCCTCCAACCTTAGATCTTCCAAGGAAACTGAGGTCAAAGTCTTTTCCATCGTCAGAGAGTTCAAATTGATTTTATGCTAAAAGAATGCAATCTTTGATTCACCTATTTTTTTTTGCTTTTTGTGGCAAATCAGTAAAACAATTGTTTGTGTTCGATGAGTGGTATGCAATATGCTTATGTGACCAAAGGAATGACGAAAAACTAACTAACCAATATTTCTCTAAGGCAAAAAATCTAATTTTAAGTTACCTAAATATTTAATGGATAGAGCAAAAGCTCTTGAAACTGAGTTAAAACCTGACAAGGCTTTAGTGCAAACTGCAGAAGATTACTATGATTTAGGCGTTAATGAAGAAGAATCAGGTGATAGGTGGTTTTCTTCAGATCTATCAAAGTCCTTGAGGTTTTATCACCGGGCACACGATTACTATAAAACTTGTTTGAAAATGGATCCTAATTATACTGATGCGCTTTTCAATCTGCCTAGATTGGAGTTCGAAGTCTACATCAGATACTTTAAAGATGATTCGGTTATAAAAGAGGATCTAGACAATTGTGTAGATCCCCTGAACGATACAGGGCCTGGAGGCCTTTTCCAAGAATTAGTGTCTATTTGCAGGAATTTTGAACAGTGTATCGATCTTGCAATGAAAAGCGGTGCTGATATAGGCTGGGACTTTTGTTACACTTTGGCTTTATGTTATTTTGAGTATATTGAGCTTTTATGCAATGATGTGAGTAACATTAGTGACATCAATGAAAACCCAAATAATGAAATTATGTTGGCGCTACAAAGAACTATACATTGGTTCACTCAGGTTCTTGGCCAGCTAGAGGAGCTAGCAAATGCCGGCGATGAAATCAGTGCGAGAGAATATATTCCACAGGTTATCTGCGATGCATATAATTTGATTGCTACTGTTAATGAATCATTGTACAATTCTGCCTTACTCAAGACAGTTTCAGCAGTAACGGTCTCACTACTCAGCAAAGTTGATGAAATGGCAAACAGTTTAGTAGCAAGTGATACCATTTCACAAAAAGGTATTGTTAACATCAATGTAGCAAAATTGAATCAATTGGCTTCAGGTCTATATGATTTCGAAAAGTTAATCCAAACTTGGAACTCACAGAATAAACTATTAGAGGGAGTTGTCGAAAAAACTTTGCTAGAAGCTTCATCTTATAGGTCTTTTATTGACAAATTTGAAGAAGGAACTTTATCAGATGATAATAAGTGGTTGATTTTGTCGCATATGAGTACCTTTTACAAAGCATTGTACGAGATGCTTCGTTCTGAGGTTTCCAACGCCGAAAAAGCTAAAGAGTCCGAGAGTGATGACTTGAGCTCAAAAATATCAATGTTGTGCTCAATAACAATTGAAAGAGCGGATATTGAACTTGAAAGGTCATTACTGGATGTAGAACTGGCTAAGAAAAATGGGGCTCAGCTTCAGGTAAATGCTAGAAACATTCTGAAAAATGCTATTATATTCTCAAAAAAGTCAGGAGGACTAAAGGAATCAGCAGGATCGAAATTGGCAAGAGCAAAGAAACAAAGGGAAGCAGTCATGCGGTTGTGTTTACTCGATAATAAGTCACAATCAGAATGGGACGTAATTTTAGGCCCAAATTATTGGCCGACAGAGTTAGGAAGTTTAGAAAACATTGAAGCGTATAGAAAACTATTTAGCTAGTGATCATTTTATATCGGAATAATAATAAAAAATTTGGTAGTTAGTCAGTTATAGCAATGGGTTCTCCTCACAGTTAACTTTGAACTAGGAGATTGTTCACCTTTCCATTGATAATCATCATATACTAACCTTCAGAAATTTACATTTTTTATTCCAAATTCGCACATCCCGAGAATCGAACCGCCTAGCTCGAAATCATGAAATATGTACTAGAATTTTGAACTATCGATAGTGAACGCTTCGCTTTAAGGTAATTTGGTATATGGCCTACGATTATTAAATCCAATTTCAACGCTGAGCATGCAATCTTCATGAAATTGTGTCAAAATGATTGGTAATCAAGTATAGCTCAGTTATCAATTAAGATATTTAATGTTGAAGTATAAACGGCAACATACAAATTGCTAACATATGATCACTGATATGTCGTAAATACTAAGTTAACCATATACCTATACCTTTTATAATATGTTATTGCGCATAACAATGTCGAAGATAACTAGTTATTGTCAAATTATGAATTAAATTAGGCTAAATCAAGTTGAACTTTATCTGAGACTTTAATTAATTAGCAAATTAAACCTTATCAGTTATCTCAAGCCAATACAAATTGGATTACCTGATTCGATTACATACAGTTACCCCAATTGTTGATCAGACAATAAGATGTCTTCTTTAAGAGTTATGCTCATGCATTAAATGCACTTCAACTCTGACGCACATTATCTTTTATCTAATTAGTATCAATTAGGAAATTGTATCCTTTAGGATTGGTTTACTCATTGTATTAAAGTTTTACTTGACTAATTCAGATAGTCTGGAACCGGAATTACGGTTCATGTTCTAATTTATATTTTGTGTATAAAAGGCCTTTAGTTTACCTTTTACTTTAGGATTCTTTTATAATCTTTTAATCATTCAGAACATAGTTTAAGACAATTAAAGTTACATTGTTAATAAGCCAAAATAAGCTAAATAAAATATTATAGAGATTTGTCAATGATTAGCATAAGACATAAATACAGATTTTAAAACTATACAGACTAATCTATAAAACAACAGTTAAGATTCTAGTAAGTTCTTCTCAACTGCTATTTATATCACGACACTCGTCTAGTTACTCGCAAAACCTGGTGAGGGTTCTTAAACTATGTTCTGAATGATTAATAAACTATAAAAGGATTATAAAGTAAAAGGTAAAATAAAGGCCTTTTATACACAAAATATAAATTAGAAAATGAACTGTAATTCCGGTTCTAGAATATCTGAATTAGACAAGTGAAACTTTAATACAATGAGTAAACCAATCCTAAAGGATACAATTTCCTAATTGATACTAATTAGATAACAGATAATGTAGGTCAGAGTTGAAGTGCATTTAAATGCATGAGCATAACTCTTAAAGAAGACATCTTATTGTCTGATCAACAATTGGGGTAACTGTATGTAATCGAATCAGGTAATCCAATTTGTATTGGCTTGAGATAGCAGACAAGGTTTAATTTGCTAATTAATTAAAGTCTCAGATAAAGTCCCACTTGATTTATCCTAATTTAATTCATAATTTGACAAGGGTGTCTTGTAAAATTTAGTTATTACATATATGCTGTCATATATTTCATACTTTCTATCAATAGCTTGATAAATATCTGCAGCACCTTTTTTCTATTATTTTTACCAAACTGATTGTGAATTTTTGTGACATAAGACTGGCTTGTTTTTATTTCATTTTTACACCCAATTAGACGACAACTAGACTCTTTATCCAACTTCAAGGCTGGTTTTTAGTTTTACAAGAAATGTCAATTAAAGTCCATGTAGCGTAATGGTGAACGCGTTGGTCTCCTAAACCGAAGATTGTGGGTTCGAGTCCCACCCTGGACGTTTTTTGTTCTGATTTTTTTATGCAGAAAGCGAACGAGGACTGTGGAGAGAAGTAAAAATATCATATCAAAGCATTAAGATTAATTATAATATATAAAATTTCAGTAAATGTATCTAAGGTTCAATATTGCCAACCCTTTTTTTTAACTATTTTTTCTGAATTAGCTAGGGAAACTAAGCGTGGTATGGACGAGGACACTGGAAAGGGTTTTGAAGAAAAGCTCCTATTGGAAATTGATGTTGGAATTGAGGACCTTGTTGAAATTGTTGAAGATCCAAAATCTCTAGCAGTTTTGGATCTCGAAATGGTTGAATTTGTAGTTGGAAGTGACGATGGATTTAGCTTTGGCTGTACACCTTTGAGGATTGCATTCAAATTGGAGCTGGCTTTTGAGGGAGATATTTTTGACGAAGCTAATTTTGATGGAGAGAGAGAAGGTGATTTTTTGACTTGTAATTTAAACGCACCCTCATCAGGTTCTTGTTTGGAAAAAAGCTTTGATGGAGAGTGTTTCAAAGATGGTATAAATGTCGACCTTGCTATATCTTTCGGTTGACTATTATTCAAAAATTTTGAACATATACCATGTGGCTTGCTAAATTCGCTTTTGATTGATGTGTTGGATTTCGAAGGGGATAATTGGTCAATAGATGTAGATTTTCGCAAGGAGGCTTTTGTTGGTAAAAGATATGTTGGTATAGTTTTTTCCTTCCTTTGTAAGTTTGGGGGCCTCATTGGCGAAACATCAGAAAATGAAGCTTGGTATGATGATTCTGTTTTTATTTTGTAATAGTTCTTCAATTCTGTTTTTTCCTCTAGAGTTTTCGTCGGACTTGAATCGATTTCTTTGAAAGTACCATCTAGAGTTTTCATTCTTTTTGTTGCACTTTCTAACAATTGATATTGTAATCTTTTGTCGGCTGATGATGCATTTTCTTTGTTTGGTGTATTGTTCACTGCAATAAGTTTCCTATGTACAGCTGGTTTTGTCTTTTGCATTAGCCTCTGCTTTTCATTTTGCTCTGCCCTTTTGGCAGCATAATGTAAGGATATAGATTCCATTCGATTGAACCGATTTTTGTGGTCTTTGCCAAACCTTCCAGATGCCCGTCTATTCAACTCTTCATTGCTGGTGGTGTTATTGAGAAGTTCTAAGTTGTTGATGTTTTCCTTCCTTACTTGATCGTATCTATCATTGAATTCATTCAAAACTTTATTAGAAATATTCGACGAAAACATCTGTTGCTGCAGAGTGTCCATGGCACACACAAATGATGAGTTCTCCCGATTATAATAGCTTTCGTCTGCTGCATTTTCGGCCATAGCACCTGGACTACTTCGTAGTTGTGTAATCGTTGGAGGACCCAAAATTGGGTATATTCTTCTGCCATACGTTGGAGTGAAACTGAAAGATCGAGCCGAAGGCGATGAATTGACATTCGATGATCCATTAGGTGTATTATAGCCTGATCTTAATGGTGAACTATCCGGTAGGACGGCTCCTGAGCTGAAGGATAGTCCTCCAGGAATATCTCGCATAGTCCCATTCATACCAAAATATGTATATCTTTTTCTTTATAATACTGCTCTAGACTATCTGCAGCTTTAAAAGCTAATTACTGAAAAGAGTTGAAAAGTTGAATGATAGATCTCAATTCACAAGAAAATATAAACAGGGAAATATTTAAATTTCCTGTTTCAGCTAAACAAAAATAAAGACCCAAAAATGTTGTACAGCTAGCACTGGGGCATCATAATCAATGCGAAACACTATACCCAAACACTTTAGGGACAGAAATATGTATATTGAGGGTTTTATAAAACTTTGAGCTCAATTTTACATCATTTTATATTCAGACGGATATTTCAAAAGTCCAAAAAAGAAAACACTTTAGTATTTACCAACTGTATTTGGGTTCAAATTAAAAAAGAGACCATGACCTAACCATTCCGGATGTTTATTATACAGATTTTACTACTGAAAGCCTAGAATAAAGAGAGGCGTATAAACTTTGACAGATGGTTCCGAAATATGGAAAAAAAGACGGAGATAATTTTTGTTTTCCTGTAATGTCGTTTTCTTCATCAAAGTAAGTAGTTGTCGAATCACTAAAGGATGGAAAGCTTATCCGGATCAGAGTTTTTGAGTGAAAACTACCTCATAGACCACGATTTCACCAACAAAAGGATATCAAAAGCTTGTGATCAATGTCGAAGCAAAAAGATTAAATGTGATGGTTTGCCAGTATGTTCCAAATGTGCCTCCAAAGGACTCGGATGTACATATCTGTACGTTCATAAGCAAAAGCCAAAGAAGGACCTCAACATTGTGACAAAGACAAAGCGAAAGAGGGGAAGGCCGAAGAAGGGTTCTTCAAAACAACACTTGAGGATGGATATGGATGATAATGATTCGATACCATTTATAGTGGAAAAAGAGGATGACAGCGAAGACCCTTTAACTGTTAATAGGTCATTTGACAATCGATTATCCAAAATGGAGGAGATGATGAACGTCCTTTTAACCAAATTCACCGACCGTCTAAGCCCGCAAAGTGTTAAGAGTAATTTACTAGAGGACTTGAACCCTAGATACAACCATTCAGGAACTATCACATGCTCACCAAACTCCACAACTTCTGGCATGTTAAATGCAAAGTCAACAATGTGCTCAAGGACTGAAGCAAAGAAACACGAAAGCCATTTTTTTGCACCTGAGTTGTTAATCCAAACATCACTATTTATTTTATCTCCGAATGGAATTAAATCGATTGAAACAAAACTTAAAAATCCGCAAATTGTTGAACCATTAACCGCAGTTATCAAGTTTGCAATACCCTTTGAGAAGACTTCACTATCTGAATGGATTGACCCAATAGATGAAAGTCAACTACAACCGCTACCAAGCAGAGAAGTTATCAACCTGTTTTGCGGTAAAATGGTTAGCTCAGTGTTCATTGATAATGTTGTAGACATAAAGTACGTCACATCCTTATTAGAGGACTATTGCGATTATAGAGATCATCTAATTGCGGAGCCAAACTTTTCATATTCTGACATATTTTTGATGAATGTCTCTTTACTTGCATCATGTTCAACAATTATTGAGTTGATAAATCTAGATGCCTCTAATTACGTTAGTGTGCTTAGTTTGGATGAAATAAGAACCATTGAAAAAAACCTGTTCAACAACTCACTGTTTTATTATCACAAAATTTCAGTTATTTCTCATGATTTGTCTAGTGTTTCAGCATGTTCATTGCTTTCTTTTTATGCTGATGCAAGCTCTATATCAAGGGCATCTTATTTGATAGGATCAACAGCGTCTCGTTTGGCGCAACAATTGGGTCTACATCGAGAGGAGTCTTACCGAGGGTTATTACCATCGGAGAAATGTCTGAGGATTAAGGTATGGTGGACTGTTTACGCGGCTGATAAGGAAAGCTGTTTTAGATGGGGGCATCCTCCAGTTATTAATGACGATGACGTCTCTGTACCTTTGCTACCAGGGATGGAACAGTTTAGCTCGTTTGGAGAAATGGGTAAACTGAAAGCAAGGGAAATAAAACTAAAAGAAATTCAACAGATGTTGAAAGGAATATTTGATGGTAGTGCCCCTATTGGCCCAGCTGATTTATACATTGTCACAGACTACTCAGTTATTCTTTCCAATGTTTATAACAAATTATTGAGCGCCAGGGCAATGATTGATAAATCTAGCAAGGAAATGATAGAGATCCGTGATGAGCTATTGCATGATTTAGAAGTATGGAAGGAGGCTTTACCTTATGGACTACGGCCATCATCAAAATATTCTTCTGAGTTTAAAGCAAAATTGGCCGAAATTAAAGAACAAGCAAATGATGAAAATACTATTTGGATTTTTATGACATGTTGCAATATCGTTCGTTACCATCATCTAAGAATGGTGATCTCAAGAACAGTAGCTCATTTTCTTGAGCCTAAGAATGTGAAGCTGGCGGAGGAAAGTTTCAATGCAGGTACAGAAGAAGCTAGGTCGGTCTTAGAGATTGCATGTTTGGTTGATAGCGGATTTGGCAGCTTTGCCACGTACTTGATTTTCTATCCTTTAAATGCATTTATGACGCTTTGTGTTTACCATATATTTTCCAAGAACTCAATTCCAGAAGTTATGGAACACGATTTGTTATTGATGTTGAGAGCTTTCAAGAGTTTCTTTTATCCGTTTTCTGATAGTGTTGGCAGAAACGAAAAGGGTTATTTGTTTGGTGCAGTTGTTAAATGCATGCTGTTTGTTACTGTTACAGCTGCGAGAGAAAAATGCTCTGATCTCAACATGCCAAAAGAGTTCAATGAAGAGTGTGAAAAAATATTTGATCCAATCAGGAGTTATATGTCCCGTAACATAACTATTGATGAGTTAGTTATGACAGTTCAAAATAAAATTAGATTGATATCAGTTGGTATTAGAGATTCTGTCAAATTTCCAGTTAACTTCTCGGAACCCAAAACAGACTCAGTATTACCATCACATACGGATTTGAGCCAACCACCTCCATCTGATTTTTTCAAGAATGAAAATGGAAACTCACAAACTATGCAAAATGATTTTTCAGTTGCGTCGATGCTAAATGGTTCAGACAATCGAGCTGTGAACAATTGGACCACTGACGGCTCTGATTTTTTGCTCCAAAACATTTTAAATGTTCCCAACTATTTACTAGATTATGGATCAGACTCATATTCTTAGTTGTTTAGTTTTTTTGTATATATATAGTCAAAGGATCACAATTCATTTCGTCTGTGCTTTCGAATTTTAAATTATTTCAAAGGATTGTTTTTATCTGTTAACCGTGGAAGGGAAAACGCAAGTGAACTTCGCATTTGAAATTTTTACATATATCTGAATTGTTTTAAGATACACACAAAGAAATAACAAATGACAAATAAAAGCTCTGGAGATGGCACAGTCTTCTCGCTTTTGCCAGAAATGCCATTGCTAGTTGAATCCAACAGTCAAATAAAAGAGGCTGCTCAGTTGATGGGGAAAATGAAATCTGACTGTGTTCTTGTTGTTGATAGTGACAACAAAAATGAACTATTGGGTATTGTTACAGCAAAGGATTTGGCATTTAAAGTGGTTGGTACTAGTAGGCAAGGAAGTGGATATAGGATTGAAGACGAAATAAGCAAAATTATGACTAGCAACCCAATGTGTGCTATAGCGCAAACCAAGGCAAGAGATGCGTTAAACTTGATGGTAGTTCGTAGATTTCGCCATCTGCCTATCATTGATGAAAATAATGGTATTGTTGGTGTTCTTGACATAACAAAATGTTATGAAGTTGCCATGGGGAGGATGGAGGAACTATATGACGAGTCCAAAAAATTATATGATGCTATGGGTAGCGTTGAAGGTGAATTGAAAGATTATAGTAAGTTCAAGATTAAACAACCGGCGTACATAATCAGATACTTTGAAAGTTTGAGGAAGTTGTTGAGTGGTCCACAATTGAGCCAAGTTTTAGATGATGAACGGACTACACCAATTTATTGTAATTTGAATTCAACGGTCACAGAAGCTGCGGTCATGATGAAAAAGAATAAAACTACGGCGGTTTTGGTTAGGAATGAGGAAGAGTCAGTAGTTGGAATTTTAACGTCCAAGGATATTGTCAGTCGTGTAATCGGGAATGGGTTGAATTCTAATGATTGTTTGGTTCGTAGCGTTATGACGGAAAATCCTTCATCAGCAACAAAAGAGCTGTCAGTATCTAAAGCGTTGAGACAAATGTTTGAAGGTAAATACTTGAACCTACCAGTCACTGATAGTGGAGACAACAGTGAGATTATTGGAATTGTTGATGTTATTAGATTGACACATTTCACATTGAGTCAAATTCAGACAATGGAAAGCATAAATGAAGAGAATGAGGATGAAGCCAATGGCCCCAATTGGTTGAATGAAGTTTTGAGCGGGGAGAATGTTGACTATAAAGAGGTAGATGGAATTGAAGAGGGTGATATTTCAATTGACGAGCTAGCGCAATTTGATGTAAGTGGGTTTTCTATTGATCAACATACTTTACCATCAAGTCGATCAACAATTACTGGTAGGGGACCACGTAAAATGTCATCAATGGCTACGATTCTGCCGATCGGATACAACGATAAGTGTTTTGTTAAATTTCGACTACAAGGATCAAGAATTCATCGATTATCATATGTACCCTCTGATGGTCTCGATGGCCTTATGAGCACAATATGGAGTGAGCTTAGCGTTGATGAACGTAGTGAGTTAGATGTTCAGAGCAGTAAGGGTCTTGGACTATCATATCATGATGAAGATGGCGACATGATAATTATTGGTACAGATTTGGAGCTCAAGGACTGCGTTGAATTTATGGTTGGCAGAGGTAAAAGTAATGTTGAGGTGATTGTCCACGACAGAAAAATGTCAATTTTTGGTAAAAAGGGAAAGATGTCAAGTGATAGAGCAAGAGCGAACAATTTGTTATTACCTGCTTCGTTATTTGCAGTTGCCAGTGCTATTATACTCGGCGTGACACTTACAAAGTTAAAAAGGTAAAGATTTCTTCGTATATCATGAAAGTGAAACAACTTTTTTAGAGGTTATTATAAGTAAAGTAATTAGGATGCATAGAGAATCCAACTTTATGAACTATATAATATATACAGGAATTAATATATTCAATAATAAGCTAAGCAGAAGAGACAAAAGATTTGGTGTTTTCTTCCTCAATCTTTTTAGCCTTGACAGTAAGCTTCTTATACATTTTCTTCTTTTCTGATTCGAAGACGAAATCGCCAATGGAAACGTTTGTTCCATTGAAGTCTGCTTCGTTGAAGTCCACAGCATCAGGAACAAATTCTGATTTCTTAGAAAATTCATTGTCTGGATTTAGTTCCTTAACAAGATAGCTTTCAATTTCTGAGTAAGATGAAAGTTTTGCAAGCATAGTGTCAGAAATGGAAACACCAAAGTTTCTTTGCACGTCTTTGATAAGCTGGAAACGTTTGAGGAGGTCTGTTAGTGGTTCAGACTTTGCCTGTTTAGCTTTTGAAAAAACAGTGTCTAATGTGGCACCTACAACACTTTCATAGTCTTTTGACGACGTCTCATTGAGCGCTTTGATGTATGTGGTATCCTTAGGAATCCAGCGGTGGACCACAAATCCATTCAATTTTCTTGTTTTGATCTCTGCATCAACATGAGACGGATGGCGTCTTCCCAGTATTTCGATCTTCTGTTTGCTGAATGTTGCTGGTGCTGATTCTTCGTTGTTGCTAGTGGCTTCTGCCATCACTTCTTCCGTTGACTTGGTTGGCACTTCTGGAGCTGATTTCTTGTAAAACTTGAGAATATCCATGATCCCCGAACGGTGGCTAGCGGATGAGAACTGACGAATAAACATTTGGATTTTATAATCTCAAGTCAAAGATATTCTATCCTATAACTTAATAAAGACTACTTTGATATATATTGAATGAAAACATTTTCATAATTTTTCACAGAGACGAAGTGGAAAACTTTCACGGTAAGCCAAAAAATTGGAGAATAAAAATATTTCGGCAATCGGATGTCGCAAAACTATCAATATCCGACATCCGACTGCCGAAATATTTTTATCACTACAACATTATTCAATGTCGTAGGTAGATTTTGTCTTAAGCGAGAACCGAGATCCGAAACCAAAAGGTTTTGAAAAATGATGCCTTAATATGTAAAAACCATAACTGCAGAAGTTTTTTTCTCCTAATTAAGAAGACTCCCACATAAAGATGGGGGGATTCCTCACTTGTTGCCACTTGCTACTACTAACAACCGGTAATTCCATCTCAATTATTACGCCACAGGAGCAGGTTCAGACTTTGCAACAGTTTCAATTGGAATAAGCTTAACATATTAGTTACTTTTAGGTTAATAAGTGAACAAAGGGACCTTTCTTGAGCCAAATACTCATCAATTTACATTTACACGTGTTTAATCTTATCAATTACTGATAGTATATATTATTTGGATTTTGATTAATAACCATCAGGTCACAGAGTATTAATCATTGTCTTGCATAGTCAACTATTGTCTCTACTAGATATAAAGGAATAAAATTGAAGTTACATAAACAAAGCACAACTAAGACGCATAACACATATATTTCCAATTCAACATCAACGCTAGACCTCAATAAAGCCAGTATTAAACCTATTTCAGCCACTTAGGGAAAATATAGATATCAAAATAAAGATTAATAGATATTAGAAACAAAAGACATTCAAAATATACAAAATGGCTTTCAACCAAGATGCCTTCAACTTATTTGGATCGATTGATCCGATCTCATCCTCGTCAGCTTCATTGATTCAAAATCAGCAACATAAGCACCAGCTGTTGCAGCCTAATAGTAACCAGCTTCTATTGTCGCAACTGAACACAGAGCAGCAGCAATTACAGCATCTACAACAACAGTATCTCTATCAACTGCAACTGCAACAGCAGCAACAACAACTGCAACCATCTCAGTTTTTTTTGAGAAAGGAATCGGATCCTCACCCACTTACTTCCCTGACCAGTCAATCGAATGAAGACTATTTCCCATCACCACATTCTTCAATCTCTTCTGCCAGCAAAGATTCTCTTTTGAATAATTCCGCCATTCAACAGCAAAACTCAAGTTTTGGCTCGAACTTTTCTTTGCCCTTGGAGTTACAAGGTGGTATCAGTAATTTCTACAACAGAAGACCAAGTTATGCTGCTGATGTCGTTACTAATTCTTCTTTAGATCCATTTTTACAATACCAATTGGGGCTAAATAATAGATCCAATGTTTACGAAACTTCAAACACATTAAGAAACAATAGTATTGATTACTCTTCCTTAAATCAAATAAGAGCAAATAATAGCAATAACAATAGCAGTACCAGTGGTTTGAGGTCAAATTCTGACTTTGACCCAACTTATGTCCAGTTAGATGATGGGTTATTACTGAACAAAGCTACGAATACCATTATAACATCTCCAGATTTAAAAAGACAATTCAATCAATGCTGTAATTATTTTGGTGATTTCGATAAAGCAATGAAAATTGTGGATCAATTGAATTCTTTAATTGGATCACCAACATTTAGTGATGTATATTCTTCAACTTCATCTCCATCTAATGCAGATGAGGTGCCATTACCAATCTTGCAATCACGTGTCAATAAGTTATTGGACCACTTGCTGAATCAAAATGAAGATTTGAGATCTTCCAATCATCTAGGCAATAAAAATTATTCGTTAATCTTGAACAAAAATGGTAGATTAGATATTATTTCGTTTCCAAAAACTTCAAATTTGCAGCCAATGCCAAGAGACTTAATTATAATTGAAGGTGACAGGGGTAAAGATTTAGTGATGGTTTTAAAACCGGTTATTGAATTTAGATTTGCCTTATTCTTCAACTATCTGAAAAAGAAGTTACATTTGAAGAGCTTGGAATTTGGAAATAGTTCAAACGAGAATACTGCAACTCTTCCATCAAATAATGTACATTCCACAAACATTTCATCAAATACAAACAAATCAATCATTAACGAAGATGAAAATTTTATTACATTACCAAATAAACAAATATTAAGATTTGCAAAACCACATGAGTTGAATCAACTAATCTCGAAATACAATGATGAAATAATGGCTTACAGAATATGCTTGAATTATGCCGCCTCATTAAACTTGAGTTTAATCATTAAAAATGTTGAATTTCAATTTGATAAAAAGAAGTTAATTATTTATTATTATTGCCTTCAAAGATTAGATTTCAGAGGTTTGATCAAGGAATTGTTTAAAATCTACAAAACTAGAATCTGGCTCTGTGCAATTTTACCTTTAGAAAAGGCTTATACACCATTATTAGATTATGAATTAGAAAAAAGGGGCAAATTAATAAAGGAAGTTGAAGAAGAGAAAAATTATAGATCAAATGTTCATGTTGTTAACGATTCACTACCAATTACTGACCAAATTTATCATTTCAATGAAGTTAAAGAACCAATCTATTTTCACTGTAAAATATTTAGTAATTTAGTTGATATGTTCAGATATGAAATATCAAACTTGAATTTGTTCAGGGATAAATACTGGTTTTTAAACGAATGATTATGCTATATGTGATCAGTTTTGTTTATTAAAATTATTTAATGTTACTGGTTAACGTTTATTTGTGTTTTGTTGAAGAAAGAAAATTAGAAAAAGAGAAAAAAAGGATTTAAGAAAAGAATTAAAGTTTTCTTTTACTACTCCAGTGTTTTAGGATAAATTGTGTTTTATAGCGTTCATTTTTTTCAAAGTTTCGTAATTATAGAAGTAATGACTTGAATTTTATTGTTTTTTTTGTAAAAGTTATTAAATTTAGTTATTATAATACAAAAATATTTATTAAAAATATTGCTGACAAATCAATCTTAATCATGCTAATTTGGATAAGCTTTAATCCACGGATGATTCCATATGGTTTGAATATTCGCTCTTTTATTACGTTTTGACAATAACATTTTTGTAATTTCCTTTGGAGGCCACCATTTACTGTCAGTTGATTCACTTTTTAGGAAATACCAGCTCCATGAAATCATCGCAATTCGATGTGAAGGACTGGATCTTCTTTTATTGACGTTATCATTTTGGCATGGTAATGGATCAAAAGGTAATCTTGCTTCTAGTATTGTGTAGAATACAACACCCAATGACCAGCAATCATTTTGTTTCCCATCGTATTTTAGGCCAAGCAATAATTCAGGTGAAACATAATCTTCACTACCACACCGTGTTGTTAGTAGCTCACCATCCTTCGATAACTGTTTACTTAAACCAAAATCTGTCAACATCAAAACCGGTGAAATTTTAAAACGATCTAAATTATTGCTGTCAATTAAATCCTCTGGTTCATAAAGTAAAAGGATGTTTTCTAGTTTAATATCTCTATGGCATACATTATGTTTCACATGAATATAATATATTGAATCAACAATTTGGTGGAACAATATTTGAATTAAGTCGTAGGACATTCTTTCTTTGTAAATTGAAACAAAACTAAAGAGGTCTCCACCAAGCGCATAATTTAACGCCATGGTGACCCTCTCAACTGAATGCGAGTTTGGGGAAACATTAGTTCCAATTAAGTGAATAATATTTGGATGGTGTAGCTCTTTTAATATATCAAGTTCTCTGGTCAAAGAGTTTTGCATTCTCAGCTTAATATCTTCCGGTTCTTTCACATACCTCAAGTCTGTTATCTTGATAACTACCTTACCTCCTTCAGTTAGATAAACCTTAGAAAATGACCCTTGTCCTATTTCCTTTATCTTTTTCCATTTTTGAGTTGAGTGATCTTCAACACTGTAGGTTACTGAAATATTTGTGCTGTTATCGTTTTCTGAGAAAAAAATCTTGGCACTAGTTGCAGGTTTACTATTATTTTCCTTGATCCAAGTAGGAACAGATACTAACCTATTCACTGGACTGAAATTTTGTTGATTTGATTTTTCAGTATATGAAACCTCTGGAACTGATATTGATAAGTTCCTATGTTTATTGATATCTATCTGATCACTACTAGGATCCATATATTTGAATTCAGATGTGAATCTAACTTTAGTTCTGTCCTCATCTTTATGTTGCTTTGACGCTTTTCTTGTTTTTGGTACATTCAATTTCACACCAACGGAAGTAATATCAGTTTTCCTATTGCAAGATAAAAATTCGTTGTTTAGCGGTAATGAAGCTTCACTATTTGCTGAAATGCCATGATTATTGCCAATCTGAGGATGAATTCCAGTTTCTCTATCCTCCTCTTCTTCTTTGAAAGAATAAAGAGAGGGTTTGGGAGACCAAGAAGTAGAACTAAAAGTGCTTAGTGAAACACCCTCATTTAGCCGTGGTGCAATTGGTGTTGGTAAGTTAGAGACTTCTTGATATTTAGTAAAATTGCTACCTTTTGAGTTAATGGTATCGTTTTCAGTTGCAATGCCTGGTGGTTTCCCAAAAACTGGCACATAAACATTTGGAGGTGTTTGATAGTCATCTGCTATATCGCTTTGAGTCTTTGGGATATCTGCGATCCCATTATCTGACATGGCTGGTTGTATATATTGATTTGAAAATGATTAGAAGCACGAAAGAGGTCCGAACCTCTATGTTATTCAAATTTGATATTCAATTGTATAATATAATAACCTGAGTTTTTTATGCAATTAGTTAAACTTGAAGATAGCCGGCAATAGGCCAGTCAAAGAATAATTAGTGTTTATAGATAAAGCAGCTAGAAAAGGATGTAGCTTTTAAGTGTGAGAAATATAAGAAAAAAAACCATTAAGTGAAACCTATCGCTTGGCGAGTGAACGTACCTCAAAAGGTCCCTAGGATGACTACAAGTACAATGGAAACGCCTGAGATACCTCACATGACGTTCAACATTACCCCTTTGGGTGTTTTGCTTGAGCGAACGGCGTATGACACTTTCAAAAGACTCAAAGAATATCTACATTACCTTGAGAACATTAACGGATCGTCGAACGCCAATAGTAAGCGTCAATTTCTGGATTTACTAGTAGAGACAAGGGAAAGATTTGTAAAATTATACGTGTTGTGTAAGTGGAGTCGAAATCATGAGGCTATTGGTAGATTAGTTGATATTTTTGCATGGTTACGAGAGCAAAATCAATTGATTTCAACTTCGCTAATGCAATTCGGGGAGTTGAAAGGGTCATTAATAGCAGCAAAGATGCTTGAACCAGATCTTAATACAGCAATGGAAGTGTTTTCAAATGGTAGACCAGATTTACCAACCTATAATTACTTGGAAAAAAAGAAATTGACACCGGAATTTGTTTTGAAGGTTATCAAAAATTTAAACGTGGAGTTATCTATCAAAATGGCTTTACAAATGGAACTGCCTATTCAATTTATGAAGTATGATATCAGTGACGGATGTATCAATTTCGATATAAAAAATCATTTCAAATGTTCTATTTCGATGCTAAGGAATGAACAATTTAACTTGATTGATTTCAAATTTGGATTTAAATTGATCAACAATGTAATTATATCAGATGTTGAATATTTAGATCCAGCCAAGTTAAACAATTTACAAGTGATTTGTAATGAAAGACTTCAAAATAATAATTTGAAGGGACTATTTGATTTTTTATTTGACTATTCTTCAACATTTAAGCTCCAATTGATTGCAAAACAGCTTCAACATTTGAAGCAGTCACTATGGAGAGGACATATATCGTACACCTACGATTCTGATTTGAAGATCATCAAAATATTTTATTGGATACAAAAAAAATTTAGTAAACCATCATATATTGAAATTGGTTTGTTTGATAACAATAAACTAGGTTTTAAATGGTTCAGAAATTCTGAATTTAATGAAATTGAGGACTTCACAATCCAAAATGAAAATGGGTCAATAGATTTATCCAGATTGATCAATGAATTAATAAAAAGGCATATTGAATTTGACATCCAAAAAATTCAAATCAACTTAACGAACTCCATTAAACACATGGATCGAGCCTTATTAATTTTATCAAACAAGGACAAACTTCAGTTTAAAATAACTCAAAATAGAGAAGTTATTTATGGAATTGACAAGCTAAGTGGGTCATCTTTTTTTGAAAATCCAACTGCCTTGATGAATAAAATTGGATTCAAAATAAATTCTAGTGACTCAATTGATTATATCGAACTACTAAATTTAAAGCTTGAGTTTCAGACCAATAACATTAATAACATGATGAAAGCAACAGGATGGATGCCCATAAAGAATATCAATCTATCAAGAGATGAATACCAAAAATTAAATATTGACTACTTTGATTTGACAGGTCGCATCAACAAATATAATGAATCTTTGACAAAAATATCTGTCTACAAAAGAAAAGACTGGCAGAATGGTTGGTTTTTATTGATTGCAACGTTTGGATGGAGATCTACCATTCAATTGTGGTGTGGTAAAATTGAGTGTAATCAAGGAATTTGGAAATTTAACTGGGTTGATGAAATTAACTTCTATAATGAAACAGTTAGCAATGAGAATAATAGCGAAATCCAGCAAATGAAGATAAATCTTGATTCTATATCCTTCAGTGATTTGATTGAATTGGTTAAATTATCCTCCTCAAAGTTAATATCTAACTTGGTTGTAAGTGAATTCGAAAACCAAGGTTGTAAACTTAAGATACTGAATTTAAGTGACGAAAGGGTTAACAAATTTTTAAAGCTAAATTTTGGTATTGATTTATCCAATCAGAACAATAAAGGTAAGGATATGGATAATGCTATTGTTTTGATTAAAAACGATACATGGTTTAACACGCCAAGTTGCATGGACTCTCTAATACTGATCATTACAGTTAAAAGTTCAACATTAATAGCAGCACTATATGGTAAGTTCAACAAATCCTACACTCTTCCAGAAATTATTTATGAAAAGGAAGGAATCACCCTAAACTATGATTGCAAAACCAACATGTTTAAAATTAACACCAACATAGATTTATCAAAGAAGTTAAGTCTAATTAATCAGAGCGAGATTGAAGAGAACAAACATGATTTCCTTTTGTCAAACTTGTCAGATGTTCTAGAAAAGTTTTCAAGATTATTAGGTTTAATTGAGATGATTGATAATGATAAAGGACTTAACATAAAGTTTGCACAATTAGACTGTATTGGATTTAGTTATGGTGTAGATAAAGACGAATGGATCAAATTGAAATTGAATCAAGGTGACAGAGGGATAAACATAGAATTATCAGAGACAAACCCGCATAAGTTATGTTTGACTTACTTGAATTCATTAATAAATAAAGGAAACTCACACGTACAGGGCAATGATTTCAACTTTATGTTAATTAAGCAGCTTGTTATTTATCTAAAGTTAACATTGAAATTTTATAAACAATACCAAGTATTGTTTAATGAACAAAACGAAAGAATGAAAAAAATGATTGATTTCAACAAGAAACCAAATGACCTGAATGGTTACGTGCTCAATTTGAATGGACTAGAAAGCTTGAGAATATCATATTATACAAATGGAGACATGATAAAGCTTGATTTGAACGTTGACATTAGACACCGGTTACGAACGATGAATTTGAATGAAAGTTTGTTTATCATATCAATGAACGAACTGAACTGTCAAAATGAGGCACTAAAGTCTAAAATTACAAATGATATTACTTCGGTTTTCAAAGGAGAAAAGATCAACATCCAGTTAGATGATGGCGGACGGATCCTTGCATTAGGCGATAGCCTTTGTTGCGATTTTAAAAACGTGGACAAAGTTGTTAACTTTGTTCATAGACGCATTTGCAGCCTACTAAAAATACAGTAACGATTAACGAAGAGCTCTCTTAGCATCTTTTTTAGAAAACTTATGTGATAAATGTGTACAATTTTTTAAGATGTCTAAAAAAATTAAGTGTTTCTTTATAAGTTATTATAATGTATGGAGTTGAAGAGATTCCAAAAGGTCATAGCTCTAGGCTATACATATCTTCATTGAATGGCACCATTAGCCGGCCATTGAATAGAACGTCTGGAACGGCTAACGCAGCAGGAGGAACAGGAAACAGTGATAAAAGGCGTCGAGTAAATTACAATGTGCAACAAATCCAGGCAGAACAATTCAACTTACCATCAAACAGTAAAAACAAAGATAAGGACGATTTAAGAGAAGATAAAGAGGAAGAAAACGATTACACTGACCTTTCGCTATTGGAGATGAAGAGGGCACAGAGACGATTTGAGGAACTAAACCGAGAGAATTATAATGATATTGGAATCAAGCATGAAATACCAAGGAACATCAGCGGACTTATAGTACATAGGAGTACTAAGCCGAGTGCTAGTGTCAAGAGAATACTTGTTTCAAAGAAAACATGGAGTAATTTGCAGGACGAGATACCGAAGAGTCAGTTGAAGTATATTATGAATAACAATAGCAACCCGCTTGTGGTGAGGCCAAATTTAACCCAGATTAAAAAACTTTGCAGTATATGTGGGGGTATTAGTTATAGCTCGTGTATAAAATGTTCATCAAGAGTGTGTTGTATCAAATGCCAACAAATTCACGATGAAACACGGTGTATTCAATATTGAAAGTTATAAAAGAATTGGGTTTAAACAGTAGTGAAGAGGGTCCAAACACCCTTTAAGTAGCCAACGATTTCGTCACCTCCTAACTTAGATTCACCATAGAGTCTGTCAACGAATGATATTGGAACTTCTGCGATGGTGAAGTTCAAGGCTCTTGCCCTAACCATCATCTCCATTTGAAACACATAACCTTTAGATTTGGTTGCTTCAATGATCTTGGCAAGCACATCTTTTTTGTACAATCTGAAGGAACCAGTCAAATCTGAAACGTTTGGTCTTAGTACGACTGTTGCTAAGAAGTTGGCACCTCTTGAAATCAATTTTCTTTTCAAATCCCAACCGTAGACACCACCGTTACCTGAATATCTGGTACCGGTGACAATGTCGTAGTTACCTTCCTTTTGCTTTCTGATAAATTCAGGAATGGCCTCTGGATGATGAGAGAAATCTGCATCCATAATGATAACAAAATCTCCGTTAACAAATTGCAATCCGTGCATGTAGGCAGTACCAAGACCCAATTTACCAGCACGAGGTCTTAATTGAATATGAGAGTCTCCATAGATTTTAATTAATTGCTTGGCAACTTCTTGCGTGCCGTCTGGAGATGCATCGTCAACAATAATAACTTCCCAGTCAATGCTGTTCTTCTCAAATGTCTTTGCCAAAAGGTAAATAATAATTGGAAGATTCTCTCTTTCGTTATATGTTGGTAGGATAACTGAGTACTTAGTCATTTCTTTGATCTTACTGCGTTACACTGAAGGAACACGTAAACAAAAGAGAGCAAGTGTTGATATTTTTTTTTGCAAAGTACTTTTGAATATTTATCAAAACTCTTCTAGTGGAGCAGATTGGTTAAATTACCATACAAAGCTACATATAGTCTTACTTTTTTTAAACTTATAGCAAACAATCAATATCAGATTATGAAACATTAGATCCAATGAAAATGATAGATGAAAGAGAAAATTTAACTAAATTATTTGGATATGAAGTTTCAGAAAAGATTCATAAAGCCAAGGTTTTATTAGTTGGGGCCGGTGGCATTGGCTGTGAACTTTTGAAAGATTTAATTTTAATGGAGATTGGCGAAATACATGTCCTTGATTTGGATACGATCGATTTATCGAATTTGAACAGGCAATTTTTGTTCAGACAAAAAGATATTAAACAAAGTAAGTCATTGACAGCGGTCAAAGCGGTTGAACACTTTAATTTAAAGTCAAAACTAGTGCCTTACCATGGTAATATCATGGATTGCAACTCGTATCCGATCGAATTCTTTGGTCAGTTCGATATAATATATAATGCCTTAGATAATCTCGAAGCCAGATTATATGTTAATAAAATGGCACTTTTCAACAATGTGGCACTATATGAGAGTGGAACTACAGGATTTAAAGGACAAGTTCAGCCCATTTATCCATACTTGACAGAGTGTTTCCACTGTATGCCTAAGGAACCGCCAAAGACATTCCCAGTTTGTACAATTAGATCCACTCCATCTAAACCAATTCACTCTATTACTTGGTCAAAAAACTTTCTATTACCACAGTTGTTTGGAGAGGGCAATGGAGAAGATACTGTGAGTGTTACTGATTATACCAATGAAGAGGAAGCTAAAGTGAAAATGAAGGAATCTAATGAGTTAAATGATTTGAAGGAGCTAATATTTAGAAATGAAAAGTTAGATTTACAGGTTGTTTTCAAAGTAATTGAAAAGATTTATCAATTGGATATAGAGAATTTGATTAAAATTGACACCCTTTGGAAAACAAGAGCAAAACCTGCAATCCTACCGAATCTTGAATCCCTAATTGATATAAATCTGGAAAAAGATTACTATTTAACTAAAGAGTTTGATATGAATCAAATTTGTGATATCTTTCAGCAAATAGAAATGTTCATTAAATCAACTATTAACTTAAGCGTTAGGTTACAAAAAGGCGAAGTTATTGAATTTGATAAAGATGATAAAGATACACTAGAGTTTGTTGTTTCATCATCTAACATAAGGAGTCACCTGTTTCATATTCCGTTGAAGACTGAATTTCAAATAAAAGAAATTGCTGGTAATATCATACCTGCTGTCGCAACAACAAACGCAATTATGGCAGGGTTTTCAGCTTTAACTTCAGTTCAATTTTTTTTAAATAACACAAATGAAGAGAGAGTTGCCAGGTCAAAAATGATTTACGATTCAACTTCCGATGATAAAATTGTCAATTCAACAAAATTGGCCAGACCAAGCACCAACTGCAAAAGTTGTTCAATCACTAGAGGCATTCTGAGACTAAATTTACAATTCACCAAAGTTGAGGAATTGAGAGAGAAACTTGTTGACATTTTTAACTATAGCGATGATATTGAAATAATATGTGTTAATGAAAATGGATCTAAGCTAATCTATGATTACGATTTTGATGATAATCTAAATAGAAATATTGGATTGATGGTCACAAATGGTGATCTTTTACAAATTGGCGACAGTGATGATAAATATGACCTGATTGAATTATATGTAAAAGATGACGAAACAAGTAATGTCATTGTAGTACCAGACTTAACAATTCCAGAAAAAAAGAAGGTGGAAGAAGAAGAGGAAGAAGAAGAAGAGCATGAACTCGTTACCGAAAATGTTGGAGAGGTAGGTTTGGACGGGGTGGTCATTCTAGATGAGGAGGAAAAAGAAGTTAAAGGGACAAACAAAAGAGTGCTTGAAGAATTTGAAAATGATGCTTCTAACAATAAACGAATAAAAGTTCTATAAATCATTAACACTATCTAGGATTTTTGTACCTATGGAACCAACATTCGATAAATTAATCGAAGACTTCAACCAAGTTTTGAATATTTGATCTTTGATTTCATTCATTGAAAAATTGGAAGACTGTATTGATTTAGCAAATTCATCACTTTGATTAATGTAGGATCGAAGTAATTCATCTATGATTGAATCAAATGCTTTTTTATAATCTTCAATTATAATTTGCAAGTTGGAGTTATACTCTTTATAATCAAGTAAGATCTTTTTTAAGTCTTCATTCGTCTTTGTTTTGTTGAATAGTAAAGAATTTATTTTTGGTTTATACTGAAAAATTGGTGTACCCCAGTCGCTATCATCATCTTCCTCTTCACTTTCGTCATCGCTCTCATCATAATTCTCATCGGCTGCTGGGATATTTCTATTTTCTAGTTCGTTCAAGCTTAAACTTGAAACTGATTGCCAAATGTCGTTTTTCAACTTAGAGTTATCTGATCTAATCGAGTTGAATTTATCAATCAGATTGATCAAATTACTGTCGTTGTTCAAATCAATTGACTTTAAAATTGAGGTTTTCACATTGTATGCTGTTTTAAATTTATCGTAATTAAAATCATCAATATCGTTATTTCCATTTTCTCTCCTGCTACCCTGACTTTTACTACCATTCCTTGACCTTGTTTTGTAATTTGAAAAACCAGTCTTTATTGGTGTTAAATTATGTTCTTGAATGGGTATAGGATTATTATTATTATTATTTTTATTATCGTTGCTACAATTGCTAATATTTTTTGAGCTAAACACTAACGTTGGCTTCTCATTACCACTTGTTTCTCTGATTAGTGAATCTAATGTTTGTGAAATATCATTATCACTCATATTTCTGGTGGTATCACCCCAATGTTCTTGAATTGTATATTTATAATACAGAAATGATTCAACAATCCAGAAAGTTTTCTTATTATCGAGATCTCTATTTGCTCAGCTGTAATGCCTTACGCTCATTAACCTTCAATAACTCACAAATTGAATTTAGTTACACTGAACGTTGAACTGCAGCCATCCAAAACTATAAGTTTGTACTAAATAAACTGTGCTTATACTATAGTTGTTGTAACATCATCGTGTTCAACATTTCCTGGATTAATTGCATATCGTATCAAATGACCGATGCTAAAGAACAAAAACAAAGTAGTGTTTGTGTGGGAGAACTAATCGTTGGTATTGCGCAATTTTGTAATAGTCACAATTTACAAATGAGAATAAGTCAACCATCGAAACAATATGATTGTGTTATGTAGCTGCCTTTTGATATTGTTAGCTATTCACTTATCTACCAAACATGTAAAGTCTCGAATCAGTTTTTCGACGTTGATTACACAATCTGCTACAGGTGACTAGCACGTCAGAGCGTTTAACAAGGTGAATGATTTAAAGGTAAAAGTGATATTATTTAAACAAAGTATTCTATATAAATTAAAGGAAAGATTAAAAAAACAACAATGAAAGCATTAATAAATATATGTACATATATTTTAGAGTGACATTTAACGGTTGAAGTATTTTCTTTCAAGTGGTCTGGCTAAATTGTAACCAACGAAGGCGAAACCAGCAGCCAATTCGAAACCAATGTCACCACCAAATTCACCAATTTGTCTGGCAACAACACCAGCATACCAAGTTTGATCCATACCGATTGCAACACCGGCTGCACCACAGCAGAAGGCAAATGCACCAGCGTAACCAGGGTTCAATTTTGATTTATCGTCATAGAATTCGATCTCGTAGTTGTCGAAATTGGCCTTTCTGTAGATGAAATGCTCAGATAAGGCAATGGCATCGTAAATGGCCAAATAGTAACCAATCAAGTTCATGAAGTTATCAACGACATCTTCGAAGATATAGTAGGCAGGAATACAGATAGCCAAGGTGAGGAAATTACCAGCCACAGTCCAGATAACTCTTGGAACCTTTGCAAATTGGGACCAAAAGGCTTGGGCACCAAGAGCAATTGAGTACATGTTTGGAATGTTGTTACACACGGTTGACATGGCAAGAACGACACAAAGGAATTCACCGAACTTGTGAAGAGAGTCTTGGACAAGGATTGCGTAAACCAAACCACCAATTGAGTATTCCTTGTACAATTCAGCATAAGTAGTGTTTGTCTTGATACCAGTGACAGCAGCAGCACCCAAGGTTAGAGTGAAAATCAATGGGAAACAAAGACCGACCAAAACACCGAAAAAGATCTTCCAGCTTGGGTATTTTGGAGACATATAGGTCGTGTAATCGGCAGCGTAGGTGGTCCAACCTGCAGCAAATCCGAAAATGGTACCACCAAAGGAGAGAACACCACCGGCGAAGGTCTTACCAGAGCCCCAGGTGACCCAGGTGCCGTCTTTGAGCTCGATGCCTGCCTTGAAGACGTTGTCCATGGAGAGTCTGCAGATGATGGCGATGAAGACAGCCATGTTAGGGATCCAGGACCATTTTTCGTAGGTGTGAATGACGTTGTAACCGAAGAAGGTGACGAGAATGGTACAGATAACGAGGATAAGACACCCTGCCCATGGAGGAAGCGTGCCGTTGTTGATAATGTGGAGCAATTGCGCAGAGGACATGATGTTGACTGCACCCCATCCGACACAGGCCACACAGTTGACAAACGCAAAGATCCTCATGCCGAGGTCTCCAATGAGGAAACGGGACAAAACCATCTGTCTGAGCCCGAACTTGGCACCGAAGATGGAAAAGAAGGCCACTGGCAGCGCACCGAGGATCGAGAAGAAGATGATACAGAGCACAGACGTGCCGAAATCCAAGTCGAACACCGAGTACGACAACGCACCTAGCGAGAACGTCGCAATCACCATGTTGGCGGACAGCCACATCGTCCCCGCCGAGTACACCGACGTCTGCGTTCTCTCTGTTTCTGGAATCCGCTCGATACCTCTCGTTTCACCGTTGAACGCTTCCATCATCTTCGAGTACCATCCTCTGAGCACTGTGCTCTTGCTCTTGATCTCACTCTCCTCCACGACCTCGTCCTGCTCCAGCGCGTACGTGAGGTCGGACCCCTTTTTCTCTAAGTCGAATTCTGACATTACCGCTTGTTCTTTGTTCTAACTGTCTAGCTTATGCTCTACTATCTCGTTGGACACCTTGACAGATATATATAGGGTCTCGTTTCTTTTTCGTCCCTTAGCCGATTAGAAAATTTTTCAGTGTGTCTAAAAATTTTCAGTCCGGCGCCACTTTAAGTAGCTTTTGCCAGAGAAGTTGAGAGATTGAGATAAGGAGCCAAGGCTGACGGTGAGCACCGACGATAAGAAAGAGGGGGCCAGAGGTACAGCGCGGTGATGGGGCCCAGATAGTGCTAGGGTGAGTATTTAGGGTGGATGTGTGTCGTGTGAGCAGTCCGACAGAGACTGGATGGTAATATTAACAGTAATTTTAAAAATGTGACTTGGAATGGCAGGTTGTGTCAAATTTACACAGAGCGGTGTGTGAGTGAGCGCAGCGCCAGCTAGTTGAGCAGTAGTCGCAGCTGGTGGTAGGCCCACCACTGGACGGCCATGGAGGGGACTATCTTCCACATGTTAGCCGTCCACCCCTTGTAGAGGCCAGTGAATCCTTCGTTTTTGTAGATCTTGGCCAGAGCGTCCGCGACGCCGGAGTACTTGAACTGTGAGCCCACGTCCTTCATGGTAGCGACCTGGAAGCGGCGCCTGAGGATGTCCATGGGGTAGACGAGGGTCTGGGCGACACCGCCGCTGACACCGCCGATGGCGAGGGGGTAGAGCTGGCTGGTGGTGGTGGAGAGACCCAGCTGCTCGGTGATGAGCTCGTAGAGCGTGAAGTTGAGCGACACGTAAGGCGCCACGCCGGCCGCGGTGGGTATGAAGCCTCTGTAGAGGCCTGGCAGACCGCCCTCGGTGGAGTAAATGGTGCGCAGGTTGCCCAGCAGAGACAGGTCTGCGCTTTGCGCAGCGCCGCTGTTGACCCTGGACGTGAGCACGCTCAACCGCGTCTTGACGAGGTCCAGCGGGTACGTAAAGAACACAGAACAGAGGCCGCCCATGAGACCGCAGTTGAGCTTTTCAACGGTGTTGAGGTCCCGCTGGCCGTCTGCGGTGAGCAAGTTCTTGAGTTTCTGGTACACCATGTACTGGATCGCGGTGTAGGGGATGATGCGCATGCAGTTGACGCCGTTGCCTCGGAAGAGACCCACGGCGCCCTCGTCCTTGTAGATCTGGATGATTGTCGGTATTGTCGACTTTTGGTACTGCGACGACTTGATGCTCTGCACCTGGTAGAGCACCTTGACTCGCTCCATGGGCGACACCGCCGTCCTCGACAGCGCCCCGGCCACACCTCCACACACCAGCGACAGGTAGGGGTCTTCGATGCCCATAGCTTCGTTCGTGGTTAATGAATTAGGTGGGGAAATATGCGGGAAATTGCATTATTATATACCCCTACAGACCACGTCAAAATGCTGCAACGCAGACGTGCGTTTGCTTAGCCACGGCGCTGAAGATGGCAAACGCAGGCTTGTGGCAGCTGCACGCAGCTGCGTTCTACTGTCTCTTGCGTCGTGCGTGGTCAGACAACCGCACACTTCGCAGCTTTTACATGTCATATATTACTGTAAAACTACCAACATTGGCCCTCTGGCATTGGGCCTCTAGCATCACTCTGCTTACACCGGCGCTTGTGTAATTCCGATACCACCATTAAAGACGCACTCCTAAGTGGCCTCTGAAGTGGCCTCAAGCGGCCCCTCAAACGGCCTCAGGAAAGCTGCTCGCTACTCAGCACCTCCTTGCCCGTCTTCTTGATCTTTGCTAGCACAGTCTCAAAGTCAACCTTGCTTGACACAACAACGACCTCTTGCTTCTCCAAGTCGACGTTCACCTCGTCCAACCCCTCGAGCTTGCCTAATGCTCTCGACACCGCGTTCGAGCATCCGCTGCAATTCATCTTAACCTTGAACACGTATTTAGCCATTTTGTATTGCCTCTAGTCTGCTATCCAGTCACTTTGCACAATAAGCCTCTATATTACTAATGATGAGAGAAATTTCATCCTAGGTTCTTTTTTCAATTGTCGAGTTCTCTACACTGGCATCCCCGTCCAACCCCAGTTTCCGCCAGCGGACCTCCACTGGCCCCTCTACTAACACCCTCCCTCCGCTCTGGCACCGCAGCTCTCGTTGCTCTTCTCTACCATCTGATTATCGTACTGTGAAGCTTTTGTTTTGCTATTTCCGCTTTAGGCAACCGCTATTTTCCTTGCGTGCTCAACTGATTTCAAAATTTTCTTACCTAATAATTGAAGGAGCTTTATCATTGATTCATACTTGAACTTAGCATATCATGTCAGTAAAGAGACACCGCAGCAACCCGGCCACATCATTGGGTGGCAGCATGGAAGACCCATTGGCCGGCATGATCAGACAGAGAGCACTTGCGGCAAGAATGGCCGTTTCCAACGGTCATTTGACTAACGGAACCAACATCCCATCCTACTTGACCAACTTTGAAATCAACCACGAAATGATCCAGTCGATGAGAACCCCTTTGGAATCAGCGCCTGCGTTGGTTTCCAACTGCTCCACAGCAGAGTCTTGCTTGGAAGACTGGGAAAGAAAGCCAGCACTCTCCCTGAAGAGATCCAGATTTGACGATCTTGACGAAAAGGATTGCCACGGCGCCGAAACCAAGGAGTCCCAGTTGGATGACTTCATCAAGATGCATGGTCCGCTTTCCTTCAACGAAGAGTTCTAAACGGGGTAGCCTGAACAAAGAAATGGTTACCAAGCCCTTTGGTAGCATACCATTCTCATAGATACCCATCATCAAACATTTCTTTTACTTTATAGCACTTTTTATCATCTACTCTCTTCATGAGTATATATCACCTATATATATATACATATATAATTAATACTCAACTCAAATTTAAATTTTTTCCTTCTTCATCTTACTATCCACATCCCACCATTCTGAATCTGTACATATAGATCCTTCTCTCGTTGAACATACTTCCAAACAACTCGAATCTTAGTCTGGTGTTGCTTTTCTCACACGCAATAGCTTGTCCATCTTTGCTGCATCCTTTTTTTCTTTCTTGCTACCAGTATATACATATCTATCATTCTCCTGTATACATTTAGAGATATATATTGATTGCAAAAGGCCAGATAGATCTTTATATAGGCTATAATGGATAATAACTCTGATGCTTTGAAAAACCAAGCTTTCAAGCTAGCGAGATCTAAATTGCCAATACCTTTGAATGATCCGTCATGGGAAATATTTTGGAACCATGAAATTCCCTTTCTTCAACTGTCAACCGCTTTGTCGCCACATGATATTAGATTCATCAGAGATGAGTCCAGTGCAAATTTTGTTAACTGGCTAAACTCTTTGATCTTGAATATCATCAAGATCGGCTCTCAAGAGTCAAACTCAAATTGGAACACTAAACATCTAATCAACTCAGTAAGACTACTGACGCTTTTGATGCCTTTTCTATATGAGTCAAGCTCCCTGACTCGAACCTTTGAAACTGCAATTTGGCACAGCAATTCATCAACAGACCAATTATTTTTTCTATCTTCGTCAAAATTACCGTCGGCTGACACATCTGCGACAAACAGTTCAGATAGCCTCATGATTTCCAATGATAAACCTGTTGCTGCAAATCTGCTGACCACTTTATGCAACTTGCTTTTTACTTTGAATTTCACAATCATTGATCAAAACAATAGCGCCAATAGCTCACTTTCAAATACTACTCAGTTGATTCTGTGGGAACCAGGAATTGGTAAATCAAAAATCTATTCCTCGCCAGACTTTCAATGTGATATGAATAGATTAGATATCTTAAAGTTACTTATATCTCTATGCTCTATCAATCTTTATGATTCTTTCAACAGTTCAATTAAATCGGGGTCAAAATTCCTGTCTTACTTAGTTTCTTCTGTTGATAAGCAATTGTTAACATTTTTATTTGCTTCGCTCTTGAATCTGATCTGTAGATCAACCAAGTTAAATGATTCAATTAATTCAAATCTGAATGGTCTGAATTTTGATAACCAGTATCAAAACAGATTGAAGTTGTTATTGATTTCCAATTCAATTCAATTATTTTCAGTTATGTTAGTTTACTCAATTCCAAATGAACATTTGAAAATATTAAATTTGAAATCAAATGTTAATTTAACTAGAGTTTTCTGTTCAAAGATCTCAAAACCAAACGAATTGGACCTGATTATAAATAATTTATTTAATCCGCTTTTCAACCCAATTTTGAATGAGAACAACCTAAACAATTTTATTCTATCAAACTTAAACTCAAATTTTGATTACTTACCAAACTGGTCAAATGAACTGTTAATCATTTTTATCGAATTTTATCAATGTAATTCAAACTTTAGACTAATGCTACCGTCTTCATTGAATTCAAGATTATTTGTTATGTTAACTTACTATATCATAAAGTTTCAAAATAATGATAAATACTTCAACTTCATATCACTTTGTTCAATATTTTTATTGATTTTATCCAATGATTTGAAAAACTTCTCCAGTGTTTTGTTAAATTTCAACACTCACGAAAATTACTATAATTCATTACCTCAATGGTTTAAAGTTAGTACGTTAATATCATTTAGGGATTTCATATTGATTAAGCTGTCGAATCTAATGATATCAAATTCAATAGACTTGAACTCCTGCCATTCAAAAATTTTAATTTACCTAATATTCAACTTAATTTCATTTCACTCATTCACAAATAATACTATTTTATCCATGAGACGGTTATCAATCAAAGATAATTCGATAAAAGGCCCTCCAACTCAGTTATCGTTTGCAGCCTCAAATTCAATAGTGAATTTAGTTTCACACTTACTGACAAAGTTAATAACTTTGGCAAATAATAATAATAATAACAATTTGAATTTGAACTCAGTCAATCAAATAGTGAATTATATATCATTGATTTTAAAGTCCTGTTGTCATACCATTGCTTT
Organism: Saturnispora serradocipensis; assembly: GCA_030570415.1. NCBI lineage: Eukaryota > Fungi > Ascomycota > Pichiomycetes > Pichiales > Pichiaceae > Saturnispora > Saturnispora serradocipensis. Next base: position 369,916 of record JAJLVS010000006.1, on the reverse strand, counting down.
CTCAACTTTAGACTCAATTATTCTAATCTATTTATTTGCAAAGAACAATTCTTTATTTGAAAGACTTGACATTAACGTGACCAAATTATCTGATTTGATACTTGAACACAATGTGAATCTAGAGAAGTTGCATATAAATACTAATGTTGGTAACAATAATTCAAATTTGTCATTAAACTCTCCTTTATCAATTCCTCCTTTGAGTAGACAGCAATCAGCAACTAATTTATCTGAAATCGATGATCTTTTCTTAGAAAAGGAAATCAATAATTACTCAATTGCTGATGACAGATCATCAGTAAACTCAACATCAACCAGCAATGTAATAAACTCACCAAATTCTGATTCTTTCGTTCTGCCAATTGACATATCCAACTTTTTGAAACCATATATGCCAATAGGTATGAGTGACTATTCTCATGGTAAAAAACTGAAATATGACAAACTAGAGACCCAATGGGATGGTAAAAATGCCTTGATGATCATTCTGAAGTTGAACAAATTGGTTATTGAGCAATTTAAATTAAACAATGATCCATCAAGGAATGCCAATAGCAACTCTATACTGATTGAAATGAATAAATTTGACTTAAATGATTTAATCAGTGGCTTACCTATCGAGGATGAGTATTTTAAGTTGATTAAATTTCATTGGTCCGTTGACTTACTTGGTTGGTATGAATCAATTTTGTGGAATTGCATCTTTTTGAATTATCAAATTGCTAATTTGAATAAAAATAATATTTTGACAGATTTGGGCTCAAGTTTCAAAAAAGTTGCAAAAGCTTCTTCAAATGAAAATAGTCCTGGTATTTGGGGTTCTTTTAAAAAGTTATTTAACGAATCAAATGAAAATGATAATTTTATCAATAATATACCCATAAATTCAATTTGGTTAGGTACCAATATTAAACTTTTTAAAATTAACTCAAATTTATTAAAGGAACACTACAAGTATTTAAATGATCGTTATTTGAATTTGAAATCTCCATCTCCAATCGAAGGGTTTTTAAGAAGACAGAACTTTCAAAGGAATAATAGCCTTGAATTAAATTCAAAGCGCTTCAGTAATAACAACAACCATAATGGTAAGGAAGCGGTAGATAATGGAGCTATAAGGTATAATCTACCGAGGTGAATTGTTCAACGCAGTTTCTGGGACACTCTGTTGTTTCCTGTGTTAATTTGAATTTGCAAAGCTTTGCCAGATTCCTAGACTGATAATTACATATTCTAATTTTTATTACATGTGAAGCTGTACCATTCAGAATTATACAAATTTTTGAGCTATTTATTTGAATCATCAGGTATGGTAATGATATTTATATTACAAAGAGCACTGAAAATCAACTGTTTATAGTAATTAGAGATCATTAACGTCTCTTAGTAACCACAGTAAAACCATCGTCATCAACAATAGGCTCCTGTTTGGCTCTTGTTGGTTTATGTTCCTCAGTGTCAACATCCATCTCATCATCATCATCATCATCATTATCATTTTCTTCTCCTCCTTCGTATTCATCAGAATCTGGATTTAATGGGTCTTCACTGACAGTGACAATATCTTTTTGGATGGTTTGTTCTCTTTCTAGCCATTTGTTGTAGAGATTTTTGATATTATCGAACCTTGAATCTAAGCACTCATTATAAACGTTTACTATCTTTTCACCTACATTGATAGTTGATCCATCTTCAATTACAGTATCAAATTCATCTTCCATTATACCAGTCAATAATTCATGAATGTAAATTATATCAATTTGCCAGTTCTTTTCAAATTCTTCAATAATAATACCAGTTATCCAATCTCTCTTTTCAGCACTATTGGCTCCACCCCATTGGTTATCAACTGCAGTTTTCAATGTTGGCCAAAAATGTATAATCATTGAAACACCTAGTTCGAAGTTTCCATTTTGCTTATCATTTCCAAGAGGAAATAACATTCTCTTACTGTCTCCTGTACTAAGAGTACCTGGGTCATTTAGTACTATTTCACTCATTATTTGGTACGTGTACTATCAGATTTGGTCTTTTTATTGGGACTTCTTTCAACAGTGAAAAATTTATATATGAACAGAATTGAAAAAAAATTGGAAAGTGATGATGAGACTTAATACTGTAATCTGGTATCGTTGTTTATTGCTTTTATTGTATAAATAGTATAAGAAAAGTTAAAAACTATTGGAGAGTGAGTTATAAAAGCAATGGATGCTAAGGATAAGCTGAAGATACATGAAAACAATTTGAAGCTGAAAAATGCATTGAATCAGATTCGTAATCGTCAAACCAGGGCTTTGGATAATGACCATACATTCGTTGACAACCAAGGTGTTACACATAGTACTATTGACAGGGTTGTGTCAAGTGTGGAGCAACCGATTCAGAGTGTACCCAGTAATGAAGAATTGTTTTCATTAAATGGGAATAAGCCCAATTATAAATTGTTGATCAACCACTTCAAACACCAAGGTAAGTTAAAAGAAGAGCAAGTAATTAAGATTATCAAAATGGCAACAAGTCTTTTTGAAATAGAACCAAACATTCTAAGAATCAAAAGCCCCGTTACTGTTTGTGGTGATGTCCATGGTCAATTATTTGACTTATTCAAGCTTTTTGAAATTTCTGGAGACCCATCAGAGACATCATACTTATTCCTAGGTGATTATGTTGACAGAGGTAACTATTCTTTGGAAGTTTTGTTGATTCTTTATGCTATGAAAATTAACTATCCAGCCACATTTTCACTACTGAGAGGTAATCACGAAACTGGTCAAATGACATCCCATTTCACTTTCAAAAGTGAATGTTTTAGGAAATACTCTAGAAGTGTTTATAAATGCTCGCTGAAGTCATTTAGTGCACTACCAATTGTTGCAATTATGAACAATCAGTTTTTCTGCGTACACGGAGGAATTTCGAAAGAAATTAAGTATTTGAGTGATATTGATTCAATTAATAGATTTGTGATTGATTTTCCATCATCAGGCGCTTATTGTGATTTGATGTGGTCTGATCCAATAACTGATTATGATAATGAATTGAAACCTACAAGAAGAGATTTTGTAGAAAATTATGAAAGGGGATGTTCATTCATGTACAATTACAATGCTGTCACCAAATTTCTTGAAAGAAATAAGCTCCTATCAGTTATTAGGGCACATCAGGCTCAAGACAAAGGTTATAGAATGTATGCATCAACATCTCAATCATTCCCCTCTATTATTTCATTATTTTCAGCACCTAACTATTGTGGCACTTATGGCAATAAAGCTGCAGTTTTGAAATACGATACTTCAACAATGAATATAAGACAATTTAGTTCACAGGCTGAACCGTATCATCTACCAAACGAAATGAATGTCTTCACATGGTCCGTTCCGTTTGTTGCTGAAAGAGTATGTGAAATTTTACTAGCTGTTTTGAACATTTGTTCCGATGAAGAGTTAGAGGAACCAAACTCAATTTCAAGGGACTTGGTGAAATCAATTTACGAAACTGAGCCAGAATTAATTTCGAAGTTAGATAAAGTTAGTGAAAACAGAGATGAAATAATGATTAATGAAAAGGAAGGTTTTGATATCACAAGTCAATTTGATAGAAATGCCTTACGTAAGAAGATTTTGGCTATTGGTAGAATTTCAAGAATGTTTCAATTATTAAGACAGGAATCTGAAAAGGTTGAACAATTACGTAATTTAAGTGGTGGATTGAATTTACCAAAGGGTGTTTTGTTAGATGGATCTGATGAATTAAATAGACAGTTATCACATTTTGAGCGGGTTAGGCTAGCCGACCTTTCGAATGAAGGTTTACCACCGTCAATGCAGAAGCAAAGAGAATTGGAAATGAAAGAATTCAATTTGTTAAAGGAAAAAGCTAATTCCTCACTACCCTAAATATACCTTTCGAATAAACATGTTATAAAAACATCATATAAGATACTAGTAGCTAAATATTGAATAAATTTTGTAGTTTGATTTTCCTTTCCTTGTTTTGTTCCTCTTTGGTTGGTGGTAAACCTTCATTCTTCAAGTCATCAATTCTAGCTTGTGAGAAATCTTGAACCTTTTCTTGTAATGTGTCTCTACCATTAACTAATTTACCGTATGGTAATTCATCACCATCATCACTATTAACGTCAATTTGTTCAACTTCTCTTCTCCAAAATCCAAGTAGCTTTGACATTCTGTTGATTGCGACCTTTTTGGATTTAAAGTCGTCATCAGTATTGTTCCCTTTACTTTGTTGTGTTATTTCTGTCTTCTTTAAAGCTTCTGTTATTGCATCAATAGGTAAGGATTTACCCAATTCTTCCTCACTGGTAATATTTATTATGGCCGTTAAAATATCTAGAATTTTCTCAGCTGCAAACGGCAGAGACCACTCAAACACATTCATGAAATCTGGTAAATAATAGGGAGTTAATGGATTCGAATCAAACTGTTTTATATTGAATAGTTCACCATCATATATTAAGGTGGCAGCTTTATTTTTATATGTATGACAATAATTCGGAGCTGAAAATAAAGTTATTAGGGAAGGAAAATGTGTCTCATCGTTGGTTTTGTACATTCGGTAACCTTTATCTTGAGGTTGATGCCCTCTAATGATACAAAGAAGGTCATTTCGAATTAAAAACTCATTGACTGCATCATAAGAATAAAATTCAGAACACCTTCTGTCTGAGTTAAAACTAAAGTTTGGATCTTTGGGATTATTAGAATCATAATCAGTAATCGGATCAGACCACAACATATCACAGAATATGCCTCTACTTGGAACGGTCTCAACGTATCTATTGATTTTATTAATCTGATCAAGCGATATTAATTCAGAAGAGATACCAGCATGAACGCAAAGAAACTGCTCGTTCAAAATACCTGCTAAAGGTAATGATCTGAATGAATTGATAGATTGTTTGTACAAATTCAAGGAATACCTCTTTTGACATTCTTCTTTATACGTGAAGTATTCAGTCATTCTTTTGCACTCGTGATTACCTCTTAACAAAAACACACGGTTTGGGTAATTGATTTTCAGTGCATATAGAAGAGTCAAAACTTCAATGGATCTGTCACCACGATCAACGTAGTCACCAAGAAATAAAAATTTATGGTCCGGAAGTTTGTCAGGTGCACCAGAGCATTCAAACAATTGAAATAGATCAAATAGTTGTCCATGAATGTCTCCAATAACAATACAAGGCACGTCAACTTTTAGTAAATTGGGTTCCTTCTCCATAACATTGTTAGCCATTCCAATAATTTTAATCAATTGATCTTCTTTCAAATGTCCCTCTTTCTTGAAATGTTCCATCATGAAGCGCCAATTTGGCATCCCGTCCTTATTTGAAAACAATTCATTGTCTTCCGGTCTTCTAGAACATACTTCACCGACGCCTTTGACAATTCGATCTTTCGTTCTATACTCTGTGCCTTCGGGCATCTTAAACACACTAGAGGACCGTCCCAATTCCTTTGTTGGTTTCCACATTTGATTAATTGCATTGGTCACCTTTATTTGTGTAATGTTTGGATTCTCATACCCCATTTTATTGTGCTGCTAGTACGATGTCTTTGTCTAACAATACAATTGCTATTCTAACAGTGCGCTAATTTTGTTATCAATTTTTTTTCTACACCATCTTGTAGCTACAAAGTTGGAATTGAGAATGTTCTTGTGGGTGACTTACATCCAGGTTTAGAATAAACCATTAGCATAAGCATCAAATTAACACAGACATGTTATTGGATGCAAAGGTTGTACATTTAACGCTGTATTTGTTGATTGGTACTTGTAAGTTCAATAAAAATGTTACTTTGTAAATATTAGAACAAAATTCCCATGCAGAGCTTATGTGTCAATGTGACTAAGAAAATATCAACATCATATGACAAAGCCTCAACTAGTTGCCTTGACTGGGTGAATTGCGATGCACAAATATAGTCGCACACATACTGTATTTGCTTCAACTAAATCACACGACAGTACGTTGGAATGCAGATGTTCCACGCAATGCTGGTGATGCGATGCCATGCTACATTTACTACAGACCGTACAAGTTACCGTCAGTAGCAAGCTATAACCGTTTTCTCCATTTTATTAGGTAAATGAGAATAGAAGCATATTCAGGGTTCAAGGGAGTTTGCTTGCACTGATGCATTCAATACACAATTTTTACTTCTTCAAGTACCAAAGACATTGCTATTACACTATTCAGAAGCACTAGATAAGGCGAACGGTTCTTTTCAAAAGAATACGAAAAACGGGTCTCACCAAACACAGTATATGTTTGTAAATCTACGCTTAACGTTTTATTTCCTTACAGATGTCCAACGAACCCTTTCAATGTATAAACCCTGACATGGCGTATCTCTCTTCTTTGTTTCTATACACATCATTTACCGAGTCCTAAGCCTTTTATTTAGATTTCGTCTCGTTCTGCAGTTAATGAAGCAGTTCGAACCTTACAAAAACCCTTACTAAGTACCCCAGTTGATGTATAGGCTTGTCGACCATAAATGACCCCAACGGGTTAGTAGTCACAATACTCTCTCCATCTCAGATTTCTATCAGAGGCTAAAGAAGGGGTTAAAAATAGATCACACGCGTCAGCACCGTTTTTTAAGGAGGCTGCTCTGTTTAATTATAGAGTTAGATACCGATCTCAGGCGTATCACAGTGGTTTCAGTTTGTTGGTATATATATCAGGAGTTGAGATCAACGCTCACAAGTGCAAGTTATATTTTCGGCATAAGGACGACGAATAAAAGAGTTACAATACATTAAATGTCAGTTAATCCGTTCAAGTTTGACGATGATGATTCAGATAATGAAGTGAATGATGAGACGTACATCAACATGAATGAGGCAAATGCCAGTGCCGCAGATAGTTACTTTAATGAAAGCTTGGATCATGGCCGTCCCTTCAGCGATACCCATGCGAATAACGACTTATATGATAGTGTGGTAGGTGAACCCTACCCACAGTTCAATGATAACGACAATAGCATGTCAAACCACCAAGGCGATGCCAGTAACACATACAGCAACAAGTCTGATCAAGTTTATGATCTTTACCAAGACCCAAACCAACAACTAAATCCTTTTGACCCTAAATCAATCGAGTTAGAACATTTACAGCCGACTTATCAGGCACATGACTATTCGTTGTACAATAGTGAGCATAACTACAATGACATGAATAACAATAATTTGAGGCTGTCAAACTACACTCTATCAATAGAAAAGCAGCCCAATTTAGAGCCACCAGTGAATGAGTATTACCAACAATACTCAAGGGATAGCTCAAACATAAACTTAAATGACGATTTGAAATCATCAAATAATTATTTCTCCTCTTCAAGTATATTTACGACCAACTTAGAGAGAGATAGCGATGAACCAGAAATTGATTCTGTGGAAATCAGAGATGATGACGTTATTAACAATAGTTATCAGAATATATTAGAAGCCGGCGATAACAAAGTCAAATTACTAGACAATAAATATTACAGTTTTGATTACCCAGTGCCCAAGTCTCTAGTGGATAAGCTGCCCTTTGAAAATACTAAAGAGATGACCGAGTTCACACATTTACGATACCATGCTATTACAACTGATCCAAAGAACTACAAGTCCAATGATAATGCATTTTCAGATGTCAATGACTACATCAATAATTATCCATTCAGACAGTCTCTTTATAGAAATCCACGTCACACTGAGTTGCTGATTGTTTGTACCATGTACAACGAGGACGAAGTTTTGCTTGCAAGAACTTTGAAGGGAATATTTAAGAATATCAAACACATGATGAACAAAAATAGTGAACCATGGGGTAACAACAGTTGGAAAAAAGTTTCAGTTTTGATTGTATCGGATGGTAAAAATAAGATCAATCCAAAATCGAAAGCACTCTTGACTTTATTAGGTGTGTTTCAAGAAGATATTATGCAAGAACAAGTTAATGACAATCCTGTTAATGCACATTTATTTGAATATACAACAACTCTCAATATAGGTAAGTTTCAAAAAAATGAAAAGGGTGAACCTGTCGTTCCAATAGGTACTGACTCCAAAAATGTGCCTGTTCAATTAATGTTTTTATTGAAAGAGCAAAACTTACAAAAGATCAATTCTCATAGATGGGCCTTAAATTTCATAGCTCCAAATCTTAAACCTGAAGTTATTGTTTTGCTTGATGTGGGTACAGAACCTGGCCCATCTTCGATTTATAAATTATGGAACGCGTTCAAGGATCCAAAAGTAGGTGGAGCTTGTGGTGAGATTAGAGCAATGCTTGGTAATCATTCAAGTATGAATGATGACACTTCATTTGCTAAAAATATTGGCAGAAAAATAGGTTTCAAATTCTGGGATTTTACCACTTGTATCCTGAATCCATTAGTTGCTGCTCAGAACTTTGAATATAAAATTTCTAATATTCTTGACAAACCAATGGAATCCGCTTTTGGATTTGTCACTGTTTTACCTGGAGCATTTAGTGCTTATAGATATAAAGCTTTGCAAGGAGATCCATTAAAAGCTTATTTCCATGGTGAAGATATGAAAACCAATTTTGACAAACCAGCTGGTATTCTAGAATCAAATATGTATTTGGCTGAAGATAGAATTTTGTGTTTTGAATTAGTTGCAAAAAGGAAGGAATCGTATCTTTTACGTTATATACATGATTCATATGCGATCACGGATGTTCCATCGCAAATTCCCGAATTTATCAATCAAAGACGTCGGTGGTTAAATGGTTCATTTTTTGCTGCAGTTTATTCAATTTTACATTTCTACAGGCTACTCATCTCATCTCATAATTTGATGAGAAAGATATTTTTGATTATCGAAATCGTTTATCAAACAATTTCTGTTTTGATGTCTTGGTTTAATTTATCAATGTATTTTCTTGTTTTCAGAATTTTGACTTTGGCAGTTGTTGATGTCATAGATAAAAGAGCAGGTAATATATGTGCTATTGTGTTTTTATGGGTTTATATTGGTGCCCTTGGCCTATCATTTGTTTTATCTTTTGGAAATAAACCAAGTGAAGCAAAATGGCTGTATACACTAGTCTTTGCTTTGTTTTCATCCATAATGGTATATATGTCTTATTGTGTTGTCATGCTGTCAATTAGTGCATTCAAGTCTATTGCTTCTGAGGTCACCACAAGCAATGCTGGTGATGAAGTTTTACAATATTTCAAGAATGAAAAGTTTAGAAATTTAACAATTTCTTTAGCAAGTACCTACTTGCTTTACATCTTGGGTTCATTGATTTTCTTTGACTTATTCCATATCTTTGCATGCACAATTCAATATTTACTACTATCACCTGCTTACATTAATGTTTTAGCAGTTTTTGCATTCTGTAACATTCATGATATTTCATGGGGTACAAAGGGTGCATTATCTACAAACTCACCACCAAAGGCAGCTAAAGTGACGGTTTCTGATTCTAATGGTGAAAACGAACTTTTGTTATCAGAGAAGCTAACAGATCCAGATGAAATGTACAAAAAGGCCGCGTCGTTTTTAAAGGGAAACAATGTTGAAGAAGCTGATACATCCAAAAATAATCAAAAGATATCTGAGAAAAATTATGCTTTGGGTAGAACCTATACCGTTGTGTTGTGGCTAGTCACGAATTTTGTTTTAATTGTAGTGGTTTTAAGAACTGGTGGTTTAGAAGACTACTCTGATTACAAGAATGGAACAACAACATCATCCACAACGGCAGCATCGACAACTTTTAGATTAATAAAGAGAGATTACTGGAACAACAATAATGTTGGTACTGTTTTTATGAGTGTTATCCTTTGGACGGTTGCAGGTTTGGCACTTTTCAGATTCATCGGTTGTGTTTATTATAGAATTTCCTTTGCATTGAACAGACGTTTTTATTCAAAGAGTGCCAACTATACACCAAATGTTGTTTAAGGTATGCATTTTAATATAAATATATATAATATAACTAGTTTTGAGCTTTTGTACAATAAATTAATATAGTTAATCATAATTTGCTAAATGCATCATCCAAAAAGTCATTCAAGCTGAGTTTGGATTTCTTATTGACTTTATAATTCAGCTTTTTATCCATTTCCATTTTACTATTGAGAGTACATGATAATCTAGTCAAACACTTTAGCATTGTAACCTTAAATTCACCCCAATTATTAGCAACTAGTTCATTAGATTCACTTTGCAAAAAGCAACTTAAGTCATAACTTTGATTGACTAAATATTCCCAATTACCTAAATGTTTTCTTTTATCACCACATTGATTTTGCTTAAACTTGATCAATTCAAATATAAATTCAGCAAAAAATTTGTTTTTATTACGTTTCAAAATTGACGACTTTGAGTGACTATTTGCGGATTTAAGTTGTGAATTAAGCATTGATTCAATATCCGTGACACAAATATTCAATGGTAATTCAGAGGATAATGCTGAGTTTAGTTGCTTTTTAGTTCTTTTTCTTTTCCTTTGTCCATCAAATTCAATGTCATTATTTGACTCATCGTACGCTGATATTATACTTGGCTCTAAAGAACCCAGTTCAATCGTATCAAAAATTGATTTATTTTTCATAACTGGTTCCAAAACTAATGGTGCCAATTTTGCCAACTCTTCTATTGGATCAATATTAACATCTGTTTCAATAATGTGTGTTAAAAAATTTGATTTATTCAAATCATTGTTTTCATTATTTAATGTTATTGATAAATCAGTTTGATCAGTATTATTGGTTTTATCATTACCATTAGTATTAGACAATGAAGGATCACCAATATTATTACTGCTGGTGCCATTTTCAGACTGAAGTTCATAATTTTGAACAATTTGAGTCGGCTCTTCGTTAATAAGAGATTTATCAGCAACTGTATTACTATTATCTGAACCTAAAAACTGAGCTCTTAGCTCTTTCATAAAGGCTGCGTATTCAACTTCTTGCTCCGTATCATAATCATTAATCAAAATATCAACTGCGTTATTTGAACCCTCCTGTATGTAATTTAATATTGGCAATAGTAATGATGTGGTACTAATAATTTCATTTGTTTCGTTTGTATCCGTGTACATATGATCCTTAAAAACAATATCATTTGATATACGTGAAGAAACAAAGTTCACATATTCCCTTCTATTGAATGGATTCAGTAAAATGTTACCGATTTTCAAGTCTGTCTCCATAAATGTATAAATTAACCAAAGAAATCTTTGAACTTTATCTGATGGACTGAAGATTGGACGCATCCAAATATCATTGAATAAAGAACCTGTTGAGTTTAGTTGAACATTATCATTTGCATTATTTGCAGAGATATTTGAAGAGTTATAAAAACTGCGACCAATTTCGTACTCATGAACACAAAGTAAAAATATTATTGAGATTAAGTTTAATCTATTGGTAGTATTTGAAGTGTCGTCAACTATATTAATGAAATCTGTGAATGTCTTTGGTATATCATTCAAATCGTTAACTGATTTCAAAATTGACTTTATTCTTGGAGTATCTTGTAGTTGTTTAACAGTAGCAACGGTATAACCAGACGCACCTCTTGGAACTTGTGAATCACTACTATTATTATTAGAATTATTGTTATTATTAATATTGTTGTTGTTGCTATTGTTACCTTGAGATTTTTTTGATTTCCTTTTCGAGTTATTATTCAATTCCTCAATCTCTTCGTCGATGGCATTTTGAGACTTTGCCTCAATAGGATAATAATTTTTAATAATGTTCAAATGATTACCAACTTGTAAAGAAGGAACAGAGTGATAAGTCCTAAATTGGGATCTCATTTCATGGTCAAAATTGACTGTAGTATTCAACCTACCAATATTAACCAATAGACAGACGATCGAAAAATTTAGAGCATAGTTAATATCTAACATAAGACGAGCTTTCAAAATTTTAGAAATCTTTGAAGATTTCAATAATGTGACAAGATAAAGCTCAAAAAATGTCAAATGTTTACCATCATTCTCAATACAGTCTCCATTTTCATTTTTGAATATCTTGAAATGATCAGGCCAATCAAATCCTACATCATAAAACGGATTTTTGAAAACACGATCATAATTAAAGAATAATCTCATTAAAAATTCAAACTGAATTTCATTTCTCCAATATGGTTCACCGTCATTTTTTTTTAAATGTCTTGATCTAGAATTCAATAGAAGCGTCTGGTACTGTTTATTCTCGTGATCATTGACCTTTCTTTTTCTTTGTCTCCGTTGCTTTGGTTCCGCCGTTGTTGCTACGGGAGCTTGACTTGTTGTGGTATTGACTTGTGGGTTGATCCTTTCTTCTTCTTCATCCTCATCCTCATCCTCATCCTCATCTAGCTCTTCCTTGTTTGAAATTTCATTGTTCTCGAATTGTGTTGTTGGTTCCATTGGAAACTGTGAAACCATTCTATTTGGTTTATTTTCCTCTTCATGAATATTGACATTCATTGAAATATCCGTTTCAGTTGAGTTCAAGAGCGATGACAATTGTGGTCTGTTGGCTGCCAAGTTTTGCCTACTTGCTGGTGATGTATGGCCCGTTGGATTCAGTAAGTCTGATAACGACGACATCTTTTATTTAATTTACTACCCAAGTATATATCCGATTTCTCTGACCTCTTCTATAATCAAAAATTTTCAGACCCAAGTGTGACCTGTGATCCAATTGCAATCTGTGCTGCAACTTAAGCCTATTAACAAAGGAAAAAGGTCGTAAAATTTTTTTTTTAGCAATTGCTGATGTTAATTAAACTTCAGTGAGTGGCAACACAATCAAGAGAAAAGGGGGGGAGTGCCTCCAAAAACAGCGCAAGATCTCGACTAATTAGTTTTTTTTCTTCAATGAGCTTTTTCAATATATGAAGAAGGTGATGAGAAACTTCAAATTTTTCAAATACAGTTAGTATACACGGACGTATAATTATAAAAAGTAGCTGATAGCTGTGTTGACGGCAGTAAGCTTAACGTTGGCCACTTCAGTTAGTGAATGTGTTCTGAATCTGAGCTTTTGTGTGGAACAAAAAGTTGAGGTAAAAGGAATACTTTAGGGAGAGGGGACAACCTTTATATAAAAATGAGCTTTTGGTCAAAAAATTGAGCTATTTCCGAAAAAGGAAATAAAAAGGGCAACTTTTTTTTGGGTAAAAAAATGCTGAGCATTATTCAAAGTATTTCAGCGCACGCGCCACAAAAATCAATATGTGGCGCGTGCTTATGTAGATTTGAAACATGCGCCACAACATTGGCAACTTTTAAACTTCAGCCAAAAGCGTAAGTGGCGCATGCTTTTTTTTTTCGCACGTGGTGCTTGATTTATTGTATTTCGTTATTATCTCTAATAGAGCAAGACAAAGAATAATAGGACATAATTAGTGCCGTTATTTACGTAAGGTGAAAACACGTTTTTCTAATATATATTGAAATATAGCTGCATTAGTCTTGCAGACCCATTGAATAGAAACTTCCCTTTTTCTCCCTTTTGTTAAATCGAAAAGCAAAGTAGAGATTATAATAGACGGCTTTTTTTATTGACTTTCCAATAGCCATTCCAGTTTATATTCAAGCATCCAACACAAGCAGCAGTAGCAGAAATAGTCCAGGTTCTCAGTACACAATGTTATTTGGTGTTAAATTGCAAAACGAAATTTATGCACCATGGTCTCAATACTATATTGAGTACGATAACCTCAAGAAACTCCTTAAGGAAAACGTTCTGAACGAATTGGATGCATCCAAATCGCACTGGACAGAAAAGGACGAAGCCAATTTTGCAGAGGTGCTAGATAAGGAATTAGAAAAGGTTTACTCCTTCCAAGTTTCTAAGTACAAGGAGCTAGATGCCGAAATTGCTAAGTTAGAGCTCAAGTCAGAGAAATACCTAGAGAACGTGGAGGCAAACTCCAAAAGCATTTCTTCCTTTGATGCTGAGGCGTTCCAAAAGAAGTTAGAGGAACTTTTATCAACTGCCAATGAATTAGATCATTTTGCGAGATTGAATTTCACTGGTTTTATCAAAATTGTTAAAAAGCACGATCGTTTACACCAGGGATACTCTGTCAAGGCACTTCTAAACGTTAGAATGAAAGATTTGCCTTTGAACAACATCTCTGAAGACACATCTCCTTATTTATTCAGAATTTCAACATTATATACTTTCTTGAGAGAACAGTTCCAAACTACCAACCTGTCCACCTCCTTAAGGGAATCATTCAATAAGCTCTCAACTTCTGGTAAATTGTCCTCGACTCCAAATACTAATTTGTCTTCTGTTACTAATGACTCTACTACCTACAAAGTTTTGAAATTTTGGATTCATCCTGATAATCTAATGGAAATTAAGACAACTATTTTGAGACATTTACCAGTTTTAGTTTACAACTCTAATCCAAATAACGATGATAACAACGACGATGATGACGACGAATATTTGAGTGATCCAACTATTACTTCATTGTACTTTGATAACAGAAATTTCCAATTGTACAACAATAAATTATTGAAGCAATTGAACAAGACACCATCTTTAAGAATTAAGTGGACCGGTAAGTTGAAGAATAACCCTGAGTTGACCATTGAACAGAAGACTTTTGATTATGACACTGGAAAATCCGACGATGTTAGATTACAATTGAAGGAAAAGCAAATCAATGATTTCATCTTTCAAAAGAAGCATGATCACGATGAAGCTGATGACGAGCTACTTCAAATTGACCCAGCTGATGATGAAATGAATCAAAACTTATTCAACTTTAATACTAACAAACAAAGAAAGCCTTTCACTTTGGAGACTTACGTTAAAAGATTGGAAAAAAGAGGTTTTGAAAAGTCAATCATTGACAATTATGTACATGATTTCAAGCAATTGCAAAACTTTATTATCAAAGAGGATTTACAGCCAACATTAAGAACTGTTTTTACTAGGACCGCTTTCCAAATGCCAGGTGATGACAGAATCAGAATTGGCATTGATTCTGATATTTTATTCATTAGAGAAGATTCTTTTGATACTAAAAGACCAATTAGAAATCCCGATGAATGGCATAGAAAGGATATTGACTCAAATATCAACAATCCCTATTCTTTACTCAGAAAGGGTGAATTCTCCAAGTTCCCTTATTCTGTTATGGAAATTAAAATTGCTTCTTCAATTGTCAACAATCCAAATTCTAAAACTTTGGCTTGGGTCAATGAATTGACCAGCTCACATTTAGTCAAAGAAGTTCCAAATTTTTCCAAATTTATTCAAGGTATTTCTTCTTTATTCATTGAGGATGACAATTTAGATATTTTACCATTTTGGTTACCTGAATTGGAACATGATATCAGAAAGAATCCTGAACAAGCTTATAAAGACTCCAAAAATAAAAAAATTAAAGAACAAAAGCAAGCTGACATTTTAAAGAACCTGAAAAAGAAAATTGGAAAATCTGTTGAGCCACTCACCAAAGCAGGTAATACGCACTTGGAAGCGATCATTGAAGGAGAAGATTTGGATATTGAATCATCAGATGAAGAAGATTCTATTCCTCCAACATCCGCCAATCCGCCTAAGTACGTCACACCTCAAAGTCAAGGAAGTTCAACAACTTTAACTAATCAAAACGGTTTAGCTGAGACCATTGCACAAAGAAGAAAGAAGAAAACCAATGTTGCTGATTTACTCATGCCTGTATTTGCTAAATCCTCAAAGCTAGAAGGTTACGAGTCTGAAGACGAAGAAATTGAACTGCCTCCTGGAGTCGTCAAGCCAACTCAGCTTATTCGTCAATCTGGCCCTGTTAAAGTTGAAGCAAAGGTATGGCTTGCTAATGAGCGTACTTTTGTTCGTTGGTTACATGTCACGACTTTGCTAACTGCCTTAACATTTACCATTTACAGTTCTGTTAAAACTTCCCATTTTCCAAGACTGGCAACTGATTTAGCCTACATTTATTTTGCTTTAACTATCTTCTCCGCTGTTTGGGCATACAGTATTTATCATAGAAGATTAGAATTGATTAAAGCTAGGAGTGGCCAGCACTTAGATGGTATGCTAGGTCCATTAGTTTTGGCCTTTGTTTTAATTATTTCTTTATTATTGGAATTTTATGTCGGCTTAAGAAAATGGAATGAAAAGAGCAATGTTGTCTCTGCTTTGGTTGCAGGTGAAATCAGTGAAAGTGTTGACAACTTGAATCCTTTGACTCAATGGGTTTTAAAAACATTATTTTCCTTTGTTTAGATTATCAACTTTGGTGATGATTTAATAGTTAGTTGATTCAAATGCTTGGATTGAACTAATCAATCTTAATTAATCATAAACTAGTTAAACTTTATTTTTCATTATTTTTCTTTAATTCTTGTTTAGTTACATATAAACATCCCTTTTACTTAGAGTCTTTTTTTTTCATTCTATCATTTATACTTTCCATCTAATTGGTTTTTGGGTATCAAGTATTTTGTTAACCAATAAAAAAAACTATAAACTAGAAGTATATTTTTTCAAATTATTTTTGATCAAGTTCATTCTTTCGGCTGTCTGTATTTGTTCATTATATTCTTCAACCGTTTTTGATTTCACTGTTTTAATGGATGAAGCTGAAATGTTTCTATTATGGCAGCCATTTACATAATCAGTTACGTGGTTATTTATTGGATAGTTTGATGAAATCCAAACAGCGCTTGCAGAATCAGAACAAACTGTATATATTTCATCATTTAACTTTCTCAAATCTTCACTATTATCTTCTTGATTTCCACTAATTTCATATCCTGAAATACATGTCAATAAAATTTTACAACTTGCTAACAAATTAAAATCTTCAACTTTGGCTAAATTTTCTAACTCAAATAATTGTTCCAAATTTTTTCTTAGTAACAATAACCCGTAGGTAAATCTAACATTTAAACTTGGATTATGTCCTGAAAACAAAGGGTATATATTATCTTTGGAATTTGTATTACAATTATTTTTATTTTTATTATTAGTGTTATTATCATTCTCGTGGGCATTTCTTGAGCCAACAGCTGATCTTAAGCTAGATATTGGATCCTTAATATAACTGTTTGATCCTCGGAAATTAATGGGGTATCTAAGTGGGATCTTTAATAAGTTGGAAAGTGTGTTAATGATTAAAGAGATAAAACTAATCAAAGCATTGAGCTTTTCTATATTCAAAGTCGATAATTGTGTCAATTTTTTGATCAACTCAACTTTTGTTGCAGCTGATGCTCCATTTGAAAAAATTGATTTGAACATTGAAAATGATAATGTTAATGCGTTAGGTAGTTTGTAATTGAATAAAAAAAAATCGTATTTACCATTACTGATCCTTTTTTGCTCAATCGGAAAAACTGCTAACAAAACATTGGCTATTTTAGCTTTTTCAATATTAAATTCGTTTGATATATGCCTTGTTGAGATATTGAAATTTGCTGTTTTTGAAGCAAATAATGCTTTCTTATTGACAAAATTATCACTTTCTTTATAATTTAATTGATTTGATAATTTTTGCGTTAGCTTTTTCAAATGCATGTCCAATTCATGATTATGCTTTTTCTTTTGTTCAAATTCACTGAATATACCATCTACCAAAAAAAGCACAATTTTGATACTATTTTTCAATTGCTCCATTTTCATATTGCACTCTGAAAGTTTAGTGATTCTGTTCTGTAGCTCATGTTTCTTTAATATTAAATCATGAATGCATCTACTGTAATTGTTCATTTTCATTGTCTGATCATAAGAGCTAGTTTTTTCTCGTACTTTGGTATTTGCTAGTCGTTCTTCAATTCTACCTGAATAATCAAGTTGCAGTAAATATACACATTCATCATCCAAACCTGCATTTGGAATGGTATAATAACAGCCATCTGAAAGCTGCAAAACAATCATATTTACTACATTGCACGTTTCCTTGATCTTAGTTATATCATCACCAATATTGACTAATAATGATAATTTAATGTGATACTGTGTGAATAACTTCCAGTTTTCATTATTCTTCATGTACAGATTTAAAGTGAATGAGGTTTTGTTCATCCCTAAATTAAAATGATCCTCAACTTTGGAAAAGGAGCCAAAGATCCTTGAAATGAAAAATGGATGATCTATGTCCATAAAGTTATTTAAAGTGTAGAAAGTTTTGTGAAATAGGCTTTTATTGAACTCCTGATTTTTTAATTGTCTACCAACAGCATCACTGTCTATCGATACTAAATCAATTGCTAATATTCTTTTTGGTATAATAAGATCTGAAATGGTCCTATCTTTTTTTTGGAATGATCGATCAGTTTTCCTCAAATCGCATGTAGACTTAGATTGCAACACTGACAGCCTTCGACGATGAGTATTCAGATTATTACTTTCATTGACGATTGGTTTAGCA
Source organism: Saturnispora serradocipensis (assembly GCA_030570415.1). Classification (NCBI taxonomy): domain Eukaryota; kingdom Fungi; phylum Ascomycota; class Pichiomycetes; order Pichiales; family Pichiaceae; genus Saturnispora; species Saturnispora serradocipensis. The sequence continues at coordinate 351,523 of JAJLVS010000006.1, read as the reverse complement.
TGCACCTGACTTGCATTTTCGTCTTTATCTAATGATAAATTAATAATTTCTAAGGATCTCAAGTGCCTAATTTTACATGTACTTGGGGGTATAGCGGTGATTTTAATTCCATTTAAGTTTAAATCATGGCCTTCAATTGAATTAACTACCTTGGATTTCCATTTGGGGAGGGACGACATTTTTAGCTATAAAGAAATCTCAATTAATATGATAAAGAATAATTAAAGCAAAATGTTGATAAATAAATTTATAATGCAAGTTCTCTAAACAATTCTTGTGATATTAACGCCATCTACGCACAAAGTCTAGTCGGGCAATGACATTTGCGGTCACCGTAGCACATTTTTGTGAGATTCATGGGCCCTCTATGGTAATGTGCACACAATCGGTGCCTCCTAGCGCAAATATATCTTCATTTTATGGTACACCAATTCCCGAATCACAATTGTGTCAGTCGTGTATGATGAAAATGCCATTACTAAATAACATAGTTTCTAACGGTGTAAAAGAGATACCCACAACGGTTACTACAGAATCTCAATATAGCTCCAATACCTTTATTAGTACACAATTTCCTTCCCATCGAGATAGATATTCTTGTTTGAGAAAGATAATTATGAGAGTCTTTACAGTGGAAACAACAATAGATATTACTAAGCCACTGATGTTTGGCGATTCAAGACAGGGGTATACTTTAGCTCTTTGTTTCAAGCTTCCAGATAAGACCGCTAGGGGATCTGAACGCAAGTATGCGATTTTGGTAACCTCTGATAAAGAAAGAGATCTTTTACATAACTACACTTTTATCCTGGCCAACCTTATGAAAATAGTAGAGAGCATAACCAAGATATCAAAAAAGGTTGTCGATGTCACATCCTCAAATTCTAACAAGGAGGAATGTAATAACAATGACATTTATTTGAGAAGATCTTCCGGCGTGCCAAAAGCTAAGAGTATGGTTGAAATATTGAACGATAAAGATTTCTTCATGAAAATTCACCTATGGGCAGCTTTTTTATTAGATAAAATAAATGAGGAAGATTTAGCATAAATTCGATCATTATTTGACTGTGATAATAGCTTTTGGACATATTTTCAATTTATAGATACCTTCTTTTTTAAAACACTTTTGGAAACCGTACTTTTCGTTAAACAAAAACCAATAGCAATATAAATATGCAACATATTTTACTGATAAATAATTATTTTACATTGTGTAGGTCAATTGAAATGATTAGAAAATGCATTGGTATTTTTTTTTCATTTAAATATACTTCTTATTTAATCATATGGCCTTAAATCCATTGTCATCACCTTCGATGAGTTGATAGCTTGGTCTCTATATATACCTACCAAGGTGTCTGATTGCTCGAATAGGTTGTTTTTCAAACTGATTATAATAAACTGGAAATTCGGACCTTTGTGTTTCCGTATATAGTTGGCAATTTTGCCAACATTGGCATTATCTAAAGCTGCATCAACTTCATCTAAAACAAAAAAAGGTGACGGATGGTATGAGTGAATGGCAAACAACAATGCCAATGCTGCAACGGTCTTCTCTCCTCCCGACAAATTTTCCATTTCCTGAAATCTCTTTGTTGGGAGCTTGACTTGATATTTTATACCATTCAAATAAGGGTCCTCCTCATTTTCAAGTGTTAAATATGCAGACCCACCATCATCTTTAGATGAACGCGTCAAATCCTGGTAAACGCCATTTATTTGTGATGAAATGTGCTCAAAGGCCCTCATAAATGTATCGAATCTCTTTTCTTTAATTTTACTAAAATCAATGAGCAAATTTTGCTCAATTTCTTTTGTTTCCTTGAATTCTATATCTGCCTCTTTGTACTTATTCTTTGCAATATCTAATCGCTCCCTAGATCGAGAATCAGGATTCATATCTCTGATTTCATCACTGAGCAAATTTATCTTTTTCTTGATTTCATCTTCCAAAGTTTCGTCTGTAAGACTGAAATCTTCATTCCCTTCTATTGACTCATAATCGACTTGCAATTCCTCAAGAGCATCATTCCATGTTTCATCAATTTTTTCAGTTTCGTCATTGACGGACATACCATCTAATGAGCCGGAAAGTAAAGGTATCTTCACATTTTCAACAATTGAGTTTGATAAAATATTTCTTCTATTCAACTTGATAGTTTCAACAACTTCTTCGAATTGTGAAAGTTGTTTCTTCAAATATCTTAGGTCACTTTTGAGAGTGATCAATTCATTTTTTAGGGTTGACTCTTCGGATAGTTTAACACGAATTTGAAGTTTCAATTCATTGTATTCTTCCTTTATAACTTCAAGTTCTGCTTGTAATGTATCAACCTTATTATTCACATTCCTTTTTTCTTTTTTGAATTCTTGGAGTGATTGAACGAAAACTTGGCTGTCCTCTTTCAATTTTTGTATCCTCAAATTATAGTCTACCAACCTCTCAGTCTCAAACTCAACTTTTTGCTCAAGTTTTTGAATTTCTTTTTTATAAGTCATATCTTGTTTATTGTCAATTGAAAGTTTGGAGCAATACTTTGTTTCATATTCCCGAATGTTCGAAAAAGAATACTTCTTGCAAAAAGATTCGTATATCTTACTTTCAATAGTTATTAGCTGTTTATTTATAGCATTCATCTCCTTTAAAACAGATGAAATTTGCTCATCAAACTTAGTACTTTCTTCAGTTAGTTCGTTCAATTTTGAGCTTTCGTAGTTCAGAGCTTTCTGAATATCGTCAATTTCTCTGTTTGAGTCACTGAGAGCCCGTTCAATACTTGGAATAGTGGCTTTCAAAGTTCCGATTTCTTCATTAATCGTTAAATATTTGTAATCATCAGGTATTTGATCTTTTAGTCTATCAAACTGAGTTTTTAGTTCTTCCTTTTCTTCATTTAATGAAACCCACTCTGCTTGATCCCATTTTTTTGTCATATTACTCGAAATACCACCTGTCATCAAACCACTTTTATGGACTAAAGAACCATCTAGTGACACAAGTTTAAGATCTTTGCCTTTAACATTACCCCATTTAATCGAAGTTGCAACTTCAATGGTATCACAAACTAAAGAATTTCCACAAATATATTGTGCCACCTTGTCAAACTCTGCAGGAACAGATAAGGTATCAACAGCAGGTCTGGCTTGCTCATGAATATTTCTAAGAGAGGGATCTAAAATAGTTACTTTTATTGAATCTAATGGGATGAAAGAAGCAACTCCTAACCTTTGAGACTTCATATACTGAATACAATCATGCGCTGTAGTAGAAGAGTCAACAATTATTGAATCCAGATTTCTTCCCAATAAAGCAGTTAGTGCAGTGTTATATTTTCTCTGTCTTGGTTTCACAACATCGTGTAGAATACCCTTTACACCCGGGAAAACTCTCTTGAGGGTAGAAGAAATTTCTCTAATTTTCTTCTCACGAGCAGTCTCTCTTCTAGCAGAATTTAATTCAGTTAATCTCTGGAGTACTATTTTAAGTTTTCTGTTTAACTCACTTTGTAGTTCTTGTAATTCGTTTTTTTTAGAGTCAAAATCCTTCAATTCTCTAGTTAAATTTTTAATTTGAGTGTTTGTTGCTTCCAAGCGTAAGGAGATTTCTGAATTGCTCAATGTTGCCTCTGTCTTTTTGCCTTCCAACTCATGAACTCTTGAATTAATTGAAGCTTTGGCATTATTAATATTATCAATCTGTAAGTTTACTGAGTCTTTTTCATCTTTTAGATCACGCAGTTGTTCCTCTAGATACCCAGCTCTTAAAAGAAACGCTTGTCTTTCTGCAAGATAGTCGTCAAGCATTTCACGGCTTGTTTTTTGTGACGCACCAAAGTCTTTATTCTCTTCCTCAAATTTTTTAGTGAAAACACTGTATGCAATTTTCAGATCTTCCAATGTTTCTTTGTTAGCATCAATGGCTTCTTTTTGTGTTTGTGCTTCTGCAGTTAAGGTTTCAATCCTTGTTTTATAGCCATCGACTTTTTTTGTTAGCTGAGCAACATTGGACTCGATAGGGATTATCTTAGTTCTTAGTTCCCTCAAATCCAATTCTTTGATTTCGATATGCTTCTCAAAATTTTTAACAGAAACTCTGCCATTACCCTGATTTTCAATAAAAGTTTTGTATTCTGCAGTTTTATCTTCAATAGACTTCTCTAAATCTTTGAAAGCTTTTGTGTTAGCTTTCAAATCCTTTTTCGCATTTTCGAAATCAACTTCAGTTGCATATAGTTGGATTAAATATTTATTAATTTTGAGTTGCTCTAGCTTTTCAACTTTAGAATCATAGATGTCAACTTCGTTGCATTTACCTGTAAGAAGATTAATTTCGTCTTTTAAAGTTCTTTTTTTCAAATTCTTTAATGTTGTTTCATCGTGAGCTTTGTCACATTGGCTTCTCAAACTATCAAAATCCCTTTTGTAATTTACTGATCCACTAATAGTTTCAATCATATTAGTGAGTTCAGAAGGCGATTGTGCCGCCACCTTTTCGACGTCACCTTGAAATACGAGGAAATTACGAGCTTTGATCAAAATATTTTCATCCTTGAGGACTTGTGAGTATTGATTAACGGTGACATTGGCACCATTGATGGTGAATGTGCAAAACCCATTAGGCGCAATTTCTCGTTTCAATTCAAGCGTGTCACCGTTCTCTTTCACGTAGATAGCTTTGACATATGCACTATCAGGATCTTCAAGTAGCACATTCTCAGTATCTGCATCCACATCATCCATATTGATGACACCTCTGTAAATAAGTGACTTCAAGTCTTTAGATCTTAATTGGTTTGATCTGACACCCAATACAAACGAAATGGCATCCATCATGTTCGACTTACCTGATCCATTTGGACCAATGATAGAGGTGAAATAGGAAGATGTACCAAAACCTACGCGTGCCAGTCCCTTATATGATTTGAAGTTGTTTAGCTCTATACCTACCAGTCTTCCCATGCTACCAAATTCAGCTCTAGTAGAAGCTCATTCACTAAACAACTACTGACAGTTACGCGTCTTGTTTTATTTTCTTCACCTATCAACAAATATTTTGAAACCACGCGTTAAATTAGTGGTACATATAATACGAACTATTAAACTTCTAAAAAATGGTATGCATAGACATCTTGATACATAACAGACCTACAATATTTGGTTATATTTAAATAGCATTAAGTATTTATACTAATTTTACTATCATTTTTGTGATATGTGGATACAGATTTCCTCTCCTCTCCTAATTGGCTCTTTATCACTTATTGGCGGCAGTGTCGCCTTCTTCAGAAAAGGGTCAGTCCCATCGCTTTTGGGTTCTGGATTTGTATCTGGTCTCTATTTCCTTGCTGCGTATTTGATACACCGTCAAAATCCCAACGGTCTAGTAGTGGCGCTTGTGGCCTCGTCAGTGTTGACAGCAGCAGGATTAGCAAGATGTCTCAGTACACAGTTTGAGAAACCAGTTCCAATTGTTTTGGCAACTATGGGGTTTCTATCATCTTGTTACTACGCCTATTTTATGATTTGAGCAATACATAAAATTAGTTAAACATCAGTTTGTAACCATGTTTTCGTTAACGAATTGAAATTATTGAGAGCAATTTTCGAAACTCTGCTTCATAAAGTTTTATATTTGTGACTTGTATCTAATGGGTTAAAGTTCCAAGACTTTACAGCTTCTATTTGCTTACTTTATGTAACATCTTGAAAACCATTGACGTTAGATTTTTTTACTGGCTACAATTCTAGCATGAATTACCATCAAGTATTATGACTTCATTGAAATCTTTTAAACCTATAAACAAATAAAACCTATTATAGTTATCATAAAACCCTAAAAACCTTCAAACATTAACATTAAATAAATAAATGACCCAAGACTTAGTCAACTTCTTCAACTGAAGGACCTTCTGGGCCAGCGCCAGGTGCACCACCTGCACTTGCACCAGGGAATCCACCAGCGGCACCTTCAGGGGCACCACCTGCAGCATATAACTTTTGCAAGATTGGGTTGGCTTCTTGTTCCAATTCCTTTCTTCTGTCTTCGAATTCTTCAGTAGATGCTGTAAGATTGCTGTCCAACCATGAAATGGTTTCATCAATCTTCTTGATCAATTTATCTTTGTCTTCAGCACCAACCTTTTCAGCAAACTGTGCTTCATTAGCGGTGTTTTTCAAGGAGTAAGCGTAGGACTCTAATTGGTTCTTAGCACTAATTCTAGCGGCTTCCTTTTCATCTTCTTCCTTGAACTTCTCAGCTTCAGACACCATTCTTTCAATGTCTTCTTGGGACAATCTACCTTTATCATTGGTAATGGTGATCTTTTGAGTCTTACCAGTACCCTTTTCAAGAGCAGAAACGTTCAGAATACCATTGGCATCAATATCAAAAGTAACCTCGATTTGGGGAACACCTCTTGGGGCTGGAGGAATTCCGGACAATTCAAATTTACCCAACAAGTTGTTGTCCTTGGTTTTCGTTCTTTCACCTTCAAAAACTTGAATTAGGACACCTGGCTGGTTGTCAGCGTAAGTGGAGAAAGTTTCAGACTTCTTGGATGGGATAGTTGAGTTTCTTGGGATCAACTTGGTCATCACACCACCAGCAGTTTCAATACCAAGTGACAATGGAGTGACATCTAAAAGTAAAAGATCTTGAGTCTTGGAAGAAGTGTCACCAGTCAAGATAGCAGCTTGGACAGCAGCACCGTAAGCAACGGCTTCGTCTGGGTTGATAGACTTATTTGGTTCTTTACCGTTAAAGAAATCGGAAACCAACTTTTGAACCTTTGGGATTCTAGTAGAACCACCAACGAGCACGATTTCTTCAATTGATGACTTGTCGAGCTTTGAGTCCTTCAAAACCTTTTCAACAGGGTCCATGGTGGATCTAAACAAGTCCGCGCACAATTCTTCGAATCTGGCTCTGGTGATAGAGGTGTAGAAATCAATACCTTCGTAAAGGGAATCAATTTCAAGTGATGTTTGGGCTGAAGAAGACAATGTTCTCTTGGCTCTTTCACAAGCTGTTCTCAATCTTCTCAATGCTCTTTGGTTGGAGGTGAGGTCTTTCTTGTGCTTTCTCTTAAACTCTTCAGCAAAGTGGTTGACAAGTCTGTTATCGAAATCTTCACCACCCAAGTGAGTGTCACCGGCGGTGGCCTTCACTTCGAAGATACCTTCATCGATAGACAAAAGTGACACATCAAAGGTACCACCACCCAAATCAAAAATAAGGATGTTGTGTTCACCTTTTCCGGAGTCCTTCTTATCTAAACCGTATGCAATGGCTGCGGCCGTTGGTTCGTTAATGATTCTCAAGACGTTCATACCAGCAATCAAACCAGCGTCCTTAGTGGCTTGTCTTTGTGAGTCGTTGAAGTAGGCTGGAACTGTCACCACTGCGTCTTTCACTGTCGTACCTAAGAATGCTTCTGCAGTTTCTCTCATTTTAGTCAACACCATAGAGGAGATTTCTTCTGGTGTGAAAACTTTTGTTTCACCTTTGTATTCAACTTGGATCTTTGGCTTACCACCTTCGTCGACAATCTTGAATGGGAAGTGCTTCATGTCTGTCTGCACTTCTTGGTCGCTAAACTTTCTACCGATCAATCTCTTGGCGTCGAAAACTGTGTTGGCAGGGTTCATGGCTGCCTGGTTCTTGGCAGCTTCACCAATGAGTCTTTCGGTGTCAGTGAAGGCCACAAACGAAGGGGTAGTTCTGTTACCCTGGTCGTTTGCGATAATTTCCACTCTGTCGTTGGCGTAATGAGCAACACACGAATAAGTAGTACCTAAATCAATTCCAATAGCTTTTGACATATTTATGATATATCTTTTTGATGTTATATCCCCTCTCTACAGATAATTCCCTGTTAACGTGGGCCATCTGTTCCTTTTATAGACATTTCCCCATACCATCTGATGGAATTTTCGAGAATCTTCATTCGCTCAGCAGAAACTTCCAGAAACTCCGTTCCCTCCGTGCCTAATACCAGCTGATGAGGTGAAGACAGCAGGATGCGTGGCTATCTGAACATAGAACCACTACCTCCGCCCTGCTGGCGCCAGCGTCCATTGAGGGAACCCTCGCCCTCGTTGATATACTGCAGCCAGGCGTCTCGAACGTGATCTGGTGTCAATTGTAAAGTCTCCCTGGGAACTATGACGTGGAAGGTTTCGCTGGTGTAGTCTCTGCGAGCACTCGAGGCCGAGGTCTCAGACTGAAGCAATGCGTCATAGAATGTCGGAACGGTTGGTTTAACGAGCTTCCCAGCTTTGCCATTAGAAACGGCCCGTTCATATTCTTGCAGCTCCTTCAAATACCTCAATTGTAATGTAACCTTCGTTTCCGCTTCCCGACGCTGGAGATCCTTGGCCCTCTCAACGATCTGACCAACAAAAACTTTGCCCACACCCGCAATGATCTTGGCAAAGTCGTTGGGGACATTGATTCCTGTAGCCCCGTTGACCAGCTTTCTGATTCCGTTGATGTTCAGGTTGGACCTTCTGAACGTCTCATAACGCGTCTGCTGTTCGTCATCCATGCTGTCCATGAGTAGCTTCTGGCGTTGATTCAAGCTAAGATCCAGAGACACTTCATCAGGATCGATGCCAAACAGTTCGAGCAAATCTTCAAACTCTTCGCCTTCGGAATCGCTATCCAAGGCAAGCCCGTTGTCTTCAGCCTGCTTCTTCTTCAGTAGCTTTTGCGACTGCTTGATCTCCTTTAATTCGTCATACTTTTCGTCCAAAAACGCTCGTGCTGCAACGACATCTACTTCTTGATTCCGATGTGCACTGTGTGACCTTGGATTACCACTTTTGTTTTCAGAATTGCTGATGATCATCTCAATCTCGGGTGTTCCCTCAATGGAGCTCACACTAGAGATGTTCGCTTGTAACAGAATGTCTAAATCGTCTTGGCTCAACAACTCAGATGTTTTGGTCCTCTTTGCACCCTCAGGAATCCCCGTTTCCAGCTTCCTTTTACTAGTTTGGCTTTCTCCATATTCCGATCCGTCAACTTGTATCAAGTGGACGTCAATACCATCGTTTTGACTCATGCTTCACACTAGTGTTTATATGTTGTAGCCTAAAAAATCTTCTTCCAATGCTCTCTTCACTGAAAAATATTTTAAACTTCTTGGTTCACCATCTTTGAAGCGTTAACGCTCTAATAGTTAGCACTCGTCCCTACCAAAGGAGTCAGACTTTGCATCTAATGTCATCTCCCCTCAAGGAATTAGCGACCTGTAGAATTTGCCGGTGTGAAGGCACTGACGAACACCCCCTTTTTCACCCTTGCAAATGCAGAGGTTCCATCAAGTACATTCATCAAGATTGCCTTCAGTCATGGCTTGAGCACTCTAAAAAAGAAACATGTGATATCTGCCATACTCAATATAAGTTCTTGGACATATTCGATTCGGATACTCCAGATACTCCACCCATTTCACTCATCTTTAAACAGATTGTTCAGAAGCTGGTCTACCTCCAGTACTGTTTTGTTAAATACTCATTGATGTTCGCCTGTGCCATAATTGAAGTACCATTTTTCATTTCTTCAGTGAACAGAATTACCGACTGGCAGCTAGGTATTCCTGTTCCAGAAATAGGATTTCTAAAGGCTTTGTTTTTCGGCGATTATATTCCTGTCAGCAAACCTTTTAATGATGGCCTCAAAATTTGGGAAAATACTATTATGAAGGGTATCATAATTGGTGCTATTTTTTTCTCAATAATTGGGTCATTGGTCCTGATTCAAAGTTCTATTGTCAGTGATGAAGGTTTTAAGAAAATCATAAATAAAAAGATCGGTTTAGATTTGAAACCTTCAGCTCAAGATATAATCAACAGAAGAAACAGGAACCTTCAAGAAATCATGCAACTTTTAGATGAAAACAATGACAATATGCTCGATGGTGCTTTCGGTGGTAACGAAAGAGAATTTGGTGATTTGGAACAAGATAATTTGCCTCTTGGAAACTCACCATCTGCCTCAGATTTTGAAGCCGAAGCCAACATTCTTGAATTTAACGAAGGAATGAGAGAAGCTGAAGAGGCAGAGGAAGCTGAATTAAGACTACAAGCAGAACTGAGAAGAGAAGAGCAAAGACGTCAACGAGAACAAAGACAAAGACTTCTGCTTCAGAGAGTCCAGGAAATGCAACAAGAGCAGCAAAGACAACAATTGGAAAGGCAACAAAGGCAGCAACAACAAGATCAACAAGTTGATGATGAGGATAATGAAGTCAACGACTTTTGGGGTGGGCCCAAGAATATATCATTTATTGTTCAAGCTACCATTTTAGCAAACTTAGTCAGCTGTGCTGTGGTCATCACTTTCAAATTAGTTCCATCTTTTATTGGCTTGAGTGCTATTTCCATTTTCCATAGCATAGTTGTCACGTTATTTCAGTTTCTATCTTCAAAGTTAACCTCCACTAATTTCTATGCTGTGTTTGCACTAAGCTCATATAATTACATTTTAAATTCAGGAATAATTGAATTATCAAATAACCTTTTAGAAAAGTCAATTGCATTAAAACTCACTGTTAGCTTTCTTCTGAATAGCTTCATTATCCCTATTTTCCAAGCTTATTCTAATATTGCAAACTGGGATCTCCATGATACTATAAGTGAAAAGGCGTTAATTTTGTTTTCTGGTTACTTTACCATTGGTATGTTTGTGGCAGTTGTTATGAAGAGAATTGAAAAATCATGTAGCCAAAACAATCCACTTCACGGAAACTATAGGTCCATTTATATTATTTTACTTCAGCTCACTTGTGTTGTTAAAGTTTTCATTTTAATGGCAATTGAGTGGGTAATTTTTCCTTTTTATGGCGGTTTTCAAATTCAATTTGCATTGGTTGCCTTTTCCAGCAAAACTATCTACACTGCGCAACTAGAACCAAGCATTATTTTGGCTGATTGTCTTGGGGTCATTCCAATTTGGTTCATGGGTACCTTCTTTATGTACTTTTTTGCTTCCTTTGTGGGGATGATAAGAAAGGAAATTTTCAGACCAGGAGTCTTATTTTTCATTAGGCCATCTGATGATCCTAATGTAAGAATTATTCACGATGCACTTATGAGACCATTTGGTTTGAAAATGTCAAGAATTCTATTGTCAGCAGGTGTTTACACTCTTTACATATTTATCGAGATCATTACTCCTCTTTGGGCTGTTAGATTGTTTTCACCTATAGACGTCTTACCAGCACATCACAAATATTGGTTTGAAACAATTCTCTATCTTAATTTGTTTATTATAGGACGTGGAATGAGTGACCTTTTCATTGAATTTTGGAAAATTATTTTTAACTTTGCCTGCTACCAAACGAGGCTTTCTTCTTTTCTGCTGGGGAAAGATGTTCCAGAGGAACGTGGTAGAGTTGTTTACAGAAGTTTCCTTGCCAGGTTCAGAAGTGGAACTCCCGACTTCAGTAACCCAACTTTGGAAAACAACGTGAAAGAGTATTTTGCGAACCACCCTAACATTTCCTGTGTGTTCATTCCTGATGGCAATTTTGTTAGAGCTCCAGACAATGAAACGACATCGAGAAAATTTATCAAAACTCTTTTTGTTCCTGTTACCAAAAACGATCAACTATTAGAACCACTTCCAGAATTTGTTGATGATGAACATATCTTCAATCCTTATGATGATGATGAGCCTCTGGATTCCACTACTTATACCATTGTTTACAGACCTCCATTATTTAAAACCAGGATTGCAGGCTTTTTTGGAATTTTATTTGCAGCTTCAATTGGATTTACTTCTGGTATATATCTTCTGAATTTATCCATCAAGTTTTTGGTACATATGATTGCTGGTAATTATATAACCCCATTTACATTTTACCACATTGATCCTTACTCTTTGACCATCACAATTACGCTAATGGCTAATCATAAATTATTTGGGCCACTTTTTGCCGGTCGTGATGTTACCACTATCCTGCAGACTTTTACCCAGATAAGGAATGCCATTGGCAGATTTTTCGATAACGGCAGTGTTAAATATATTTTGTCGATATTGAGGCTAGCAATTATGGTTCCAACTCTAGTTTGTTTAGGTAACCAAAAGCTTATCATTCGTAGTAGTGAGTTATCATGGTTTGAGATCGCTGAACTTCAAGTTTTGTTGGTTCCATTTGCCCATGCATTGTCTCATAAGGCTAGGTCCCCTGAAGATTTCAAGTTTTATTATTATGTTACTTTCATCTTTATCATTGGTAGATTCTTTTCGTACCTTTATTTTACCTATGGGTTTGGCGAAGTAAGTGGAGATTTTGTTGTGGATTTTCAAACCATTAACTTCCAGTCACAACACCTTCTCTTTGTTTTTATCATAAGATATTTGATATTAAGTGATCCGCTAGGAGCTGAAGGTAAGGTGTTTCATACTTTCTGGGTTACTTTTTCGATCTACAGATTGCTTGCACTAGCCTTGGATTATTGGGATAAATTTACTCAAGAAGTGAAACAAAAATATTACAGTAATGGTCAGGTGTTAACCAACGTAGAATTGAATGATGAGGATGAGGAAGAAGAAACTGATCGTGCTTCATACGTCGCCGGTAATGGCCAGAATGAAGTTGAAGTTCAGGAATAGTTTACTAATGAACTAGATATTAAAGATCATCCTATTTATAGAGCTATTTAGATTTTAAGTGGCAACCCAAAACATGTATATTACTTCTTACATACGCAACATTGAAAAAAAAATCTAATCATTTACATAGCATCTTTTAACTTTTACTACAAGTCGTCAACTAAAGTTGTCTCACCTGTAATTATAACATCGTCATTATCTTTTGTATTTTCTATGCTGAAACCTTGTTCATTAGCAAGATGCAACATGCAAATGAAATAAAAACTCGTCGAAATTTCATCTCTGTGAACTCCTTCATATTTGATCGCTGTGTCTCTGACGATTTCAGATAGCCTTATATTCACTTTTTGTTTTCTTTTCACTTCATTAGTAGCTATCGACTGCAAATCAGAGTTTTCATTTGCGAGGTGAACATGGTGAATCGCCTCAGATAAATTCTTTTTGAGTAGTCGAACATCCACTCTTTTGGACCTTCTTGCATGTTGGATTGTTTTTCTCTGGCCAGATTGGGTATTTGAAAACTGGGTTTGTTGAGTCGTACCAGCACCATCCTCTGCAAAAGAAGAACTTGGAACGGTGAAATCTAAGTCAGCATCAAAGTCATATCCATTGGCATTTGCAATATCCATATCCTCATATGGGGTAATCGCAAGCACATCATTTTTTGTCTCGCCTTCATCATCCATAGCCTCTCTCAAAAAGTCGGCTGCGTCAACATCAATGTTCTCATCACTTGCATCAGTATCATTGTATTGCTTTGCCCAAAAGCTATGATCTGCTTCAATTGGCTGGAGGTAGGCAGTCTGCTTTGTAAACATGTTTCTGTATTTTCTCTTGGGTTTTATGAATGACCTGACTAATCTTTCTGAACTCCACGTATTTTCATCATGCAATGTTGTTTCTCTAACTGCGATATTTCGTTCTATTTTAATGTTTGGCTTTTCAAAAAGAGTGAAATCATCTTTCCCATCCACAAAGTCGATAGTTGAACCTTTGATTTCCGGCTTTCTACTAAGAGTACTTGCTTCAGCGATATGCTCATTTAAATCGATGTAAACTGATGGGCTAGTTTCCTTCATTTCCTTAGTTTCTGTTCCATTATTAGAATCTATAATCGTCAAAGAATTTGTATCCTGTTTATTTGTTTTGATTAGTCTGATTTTCCAATCATTTTTCCATTGTGGCCTTTTTGCTCTATTTATGAACTTATGATCAAGGACCCTCATGGCTTCCATTTGTTGTGCCTCAATTTTTTTCTCATCTTCTGGAGACATTGCATATGTGGCAGCATTTGAGTCAAAAGTGATCCCAGTTCTATTAGCTTGACTATTAAATGGTGTATGAACGCTGTCAGTTTCATGATTCTCAGAGCTGAAATTAGGAGCAGAAAATGCAGAAGTATCTTCATTAACATAATCTCCAATATCGTAGTCAATATTAGGCTCTATAATTTGTAACTGATCTTGATCTTTTTCTAATTTATCCATAGAATTTTTGACAAACTCACGACCATAATCTTCGTCTGTAACACTTTTTTTTACGTCACTTATTTCACTACATAAGTTAAGACTTTCAAATCCTAATATAGATGATAAGTTATGATTCAGCCATCTGCTAATATTTAAAGCTGTTGTTTCTAGTTTGCTCGACAAATTCTGTAGAATGATGTTATTTGTATCAAGATGTAGATCCACCATTTCATCATTATCACTCTCCGATTTAATATCATCGTTGATTTCAGAATGATTTACAGATGCTTCGTTTGTAACCAAATTTTCAGGGGTTTTATTGTTAGAACAATTCGAACTTTCATGAATAGCTACATCGTCGATGCAGACTCTACATGCTTTATCCATTCTCAATGTGTTAGTAAGTAAAGCCTTTGTACCTCCTTCGTCAAAGGTGGCAATGAATTTCTTAAAAACTGGGTCTCTCATCTCAAATATTTGATCCTTGTCAGAGGCTTTTATCCTATTGAAGGAGGTAATCGCAACTTTTAATGGATCCGTTTCAATTTTTGTTACTCTTTTCCTCTTTTGTAATTTAAATTCAGGGTCTTCAGGATCATCATCGTTATCAATATAATTTCTTCCTGTGGAATCAATTGACAGGCCATTCATTAAGTTATTGGCTCCCGAAACAGTAGAATCAATTTTCTTGGACAAGACTGACACACATCCATGCAATGCGGAACTTGCAACTTGAAAATTAATTGATCCATCTCTATTAGATCGTAAATGCTTCATATCTGCAAAATAATCAATGATTCGCACATTCCAAACATCAGCATCAGTAATATGGTTAGCTGTGACCTCTTTCACCAAGTTATCAAAACTTTGTTTGTCAATATCAGGTACTATAGCGTGATCATCATCATTCAAAAGAGACGAGCCCTCTTCAGTGACAAGTTTTAGTCTTTGTTTGGAAGAATTAGGCGTATCGGGTACTCTA
This sequence comes from Saturnispora serradocipensis, assembly GCA_030570415.1. Lineage (NCBI taxonomy): Eukaryota > Fungi > Ascomycota > Pichiomycetes > Pichiales > Pichiaceae > Saturnispora > Saturnispora serradocipensis. The sequence continues at coordinate 336,447 of JAJLVS010000006.1, read as the reverse complement.
GGCCTTTTCGATACCATTTGGTGTCAAAAAACAAAAGATCAAAACAAACTCAAAAATTTAAATCTCATCACATTCATCAACTTCTTTGGTTAGATCACAAGATGGAAGACGAATTTGTTCCCACCGAAGATATCAAGACCGTATTTAAGAAGCTGCAACGTGTTCCGGCCAACAAAGTTTGTTTTGATTGCTCTGCCAAAAATCCAACGTGGACTTCCATTCCCTTTGGTATCTTTGTATGTCTGCAATGTTCAGCAAATCACAGAAACATGGGTGTGCATATCTCTTTTGTCAAGTCATCTACGTTGGATACTAAGTGGACCTACTCCCAATTACGTCACATGAAATGTGGTGGTAATGACGCCCTGAAAGATTATTTCATGAAAAATGGTGGTTCATCATTACTTGCTAAACAGAAATTAGACAAATATGGAACTCCTGTGGCCTCTAACTATAAAGAGAAATTGGACAAAAAGGTTGAGACCGATTGTAAAAGACACCCAAACATTCTCGAATGGGATGACTCAGAGATGAATGAAGAGCCTGAGGAAGACCTATCATCATCTGGAAATGACTTTTTTTCAAAATGGGATAAGCCTTCAACAACTGGTTCACCATTGGCATCCAAATCGGTTACTCCGTCTAGGTCTAATACCCCTCTATCAAATATTAATGTATCTGTGTCATCTAACGCAAAACCAGCACCAACAAGAAGAATTGTGACTAAGTCACCATCTACCAATAAAAAGAACATTCTTGGCAGCGGTGGTGCTTCAGTAAGATCTAAAGCTAAATTGACAGCCAAAAAAGTTTCTGCTGATGACTTTGACTTTGACCAATTTTCAAAGGAAGCTGAAGAAGAAGCAAAGGAAGCTGACCACTTAGGCTACAATCCTAGAGAAGAAGAAATTAGTGCTTCTGCTAACATTAAGCAACCACTTGCAAAAGCTGCGCCTGCTTCTTTATTTAATTCTAATCCAGTTGACAGAAACAAATCTGCTCTATCAAATTCAAGCAACAACAGCGCTAATAACAGGCAATCCAATGCAACTTCTGAAGTTCCTGTTCAGCAGTTTGCAAAACTTGGTTTTGGTATGACCGCTTCCACTGCTCCACAAACTACTTCTCAACCGAAAAAGTATGCTGATATCAACTACACCGGTGATGTAGCCAAGAGATTCGGTGCCCAAAAGGGTATTTCATCTGACCAATTTTACGGCACAGGTAATTATGATGAAGCCAAGGCACAAGAGGCAAGAACAAAATTACAATCATTTGCAGGAGCTCAATCTATTTCATCTTCTGACTATTATGGTGAAGGCGCATCATCTGAATGGAAAGGTGCTGGATCCGGAAATTCTGACAATATCGAAGATCAGGTGATGGAATTTGCTAACAAGTATATGGGAGAAGACATAGACGCACTTAAGGGTGCACTAGAACAGGGAGCTGAAAAGCTTGGCAGATTCTTGGGTGACGTTTTGAGAAATGCTTAAACCAAACATTTTTTGTTCAGGGAAAGAGAGGAGAACGCAGGTTCTGTCACTTGTTCCAGCTCCAAATCGCTATCTATTTTTATACAAATAGCAGGCTATGTCTCTTCCTCTCGATAATTCATATATATAGATATATATATATTTATTATTACTTTTTTACTTTCGACATATTCTGTAGTAAGAAAATATCAGCTAACGGTCAAATTAGCGATGAAACGACAATTATTTTTTTGACAAGTTATTAAGCTTAGCTACTTGACTCATTTGAAAAACAGACGTTAATGACTGAAACTATAGCTGTTGTTGGTGCTGGCCTTGTTGGATCATTAGTGGCATTAGGATTGGGACATCGTGGATACAATGTGTCTCTTTTCGATCTCCGTGCAGATCCTAGGACTGTTACTAACAAGAATCTGAGATCCATTAACTTAGCAGTGTCTGCTAGGGGTATTGAGGGCTTGAGATTTGTGGATCCTGCGATGTGTGATCGTATTTTAGAAGGAATTATTCCAATGAAGGGGAGAATGATCCATGATTTGAAGGGGACTCAAGAAAGTCAAATTTATGGCCTTTTTGGAGAAGCCATCAACTCTATTGATAGAGCCAAGTTGAACGAAGACTTGATAAACGAAATTGAGTTATTTAACGAGTCCAACTCTAACAAAATTGAGTTAGTTTTCAACGCAAAGGTTGCCAAAATTGATCTGCCAAAGACCAAAGAAGGTAAATGTGTTATCAATTTTAGTGCTAGCGACGAAATTGATCAGATCAGAGAGTTTGACTGTGTTGTTGGCGCCGATGGTTCGTACTCTAATGTGAGATACCAGTTGCAAAAGTTTATTAGAATGGACTACGAGCAAGAGTACATTGACAAGTGCTATCTTGAACTGTACATCCCACCAGGACCAAATGGAACCTTTTTGATTGATCCTAACCACTTACACATATGGCCAAGAAAGGAGTTTATGTTGATAGCTCTAGCAAACGGAGATGGTTCGTTCACTTCTACGTTTTTTGGGCCTTGGTCACTGACTGAGTCTCTGAACACGAGAGAGCTCATTGAGCCGTTTTTCTGTGCAAACTTCCCTGATGCCGTCAACCTAATTGGCATGGCCAACATCGTCAAAGTGTTTTTGAACAACCCGAAAGGTGCGTTGATGCAGGTCACCTGCTCGCAGTATCACTACCTAGACAAATGTATTATTATTGGTGATGCTGCGCACTCAATGGTCCCATTTTACGGACAAGGCATGAACTGTGGGTTTGAAGACGTTCGTATTTTGCTAGAGCTGTTGGATAAGTCCGCTAGCAGAGCTGAGGCGTTTGAGACGTACACGACCTCGAGAGGGGATGATCTCAAGGCCATCTTGAAATTGGCGTTGAACAACTATCGTGAAATGTCTACAAAGGTTATGTCATCTCTCTACCTATTTAGGAAGACGCTGGACAGCATACTGGGTAGAACTTTACCTGCTTACTGGGTTCCTATGTACTCAATGGTATCATTCAGAGCAGATATTCCCTACAGAGAGTGCATTACGAGAGAGCGGAAACAGGCCACTATACTCAAAGCTGTGGAACTTCTCACTGCCACTGCAATTGGTGCTGGTATTTATGCCAAGTTTTTCAAAAAGTGATCGAAGGACTTTCTATTCTTGACCTTTCTTCAATGATGACACTCAAGTCGTCTCTGATTTGTCAAAATGTGTCACAAAGGATCACAGTGAAAATTTTCCGCCAGCTGCTGAGCGTATTGATGATTTGACCATTGGGTGAGTATTTTGCAATTGACATGCCACTTTTATAAACTTAATACACTTGTCTTCACGTTTCTCATGCTAGCCTTACTGTAGAGTGTGTATACGCGTGCCAGTGCCGCACTTTGCAGTTATTGTATGACACTTATCAGTTAATTATAAAAAAAAGCCGGTTTTTTCAAGTTTCAAAAAACCGGGCCGGTGGCGACGGAGAATTTTTTCATATATAAGGTGGCCGAGTTGGCTTACTTTTAAGATGGTTAGTATTCGTTCCACAATTAACGATGTCAGCTCCACAGACACTCTACGATAAGGTCTTTCAAGACCACATTGTTCACAAAGATGAATCAGGATCATATTTAATTTACATCGATAGACATTTAGTGCACGAAGTGACCTCCCCACAAGCTTTTGAAGGTTTGAAAAATGCCTCTAGACCAGTCAGAAGACCAGACTGCACCTTGGTTACGTGTGATCACAACATCCCAACTGTTTCAAGAGCAAACTTCAAAAACGTTTCCACTTTCATTGATGAAGAAGACTCCAGACTTCAGGTGGAAACCCTTGAACAAAACGTCAAGGATTTCAACTTGGCCTACTTTGGCATGACAGACGACAGACAGGGTATTGTGCACGTTGTTGGTCCAGAGCAAGGTTTCACCTTACCTGGTACCACCGTTGTGTGTGGTGATTCTCACACCTCAACACACGGTGCCTTTGGTTCCCTTGCCTTTGGTATTGGTACCTCAGAAGTGGAACACGTCTTGGCCACCCAGACGCTTATTCAAGCAAAGTCCCAAAACATGTTGATTCGTATTGATGGTGACTTGTCTGAGGGCATCACCTCCAAGGATTTGGTTCTTCATGTCATTGGTGTCATTGGTACTGCTGGTGGTACCGGTGCCGTTATTGAATTTGCTGGTGAAGCAATCAGAAAGCTATCAATGGAAGCTAGAATGTCCATCTGTAATATGGCTATCGAAGCTGGTGCTAGAGCAGGTATGATTGCTCCAGATGAAATTACTTACGAATATATTAGGGGAAGGCCTTTGGCCCCAAGTGGTTCTGAATGGGACAAAGCCGTTGCCTATTGGAACACTCTTCGCACCGACGAAGGTGCCAAATTTGATCACGAAGTTATCATCAAAGCCACTGATATTGTCCCAACTATTACCTGGGGTAACTCTCCGCAAGATGCTTTACCAATCACTGCTAAAGTCCCTGATCCAAGGGATTTTGCTGATCCAATTGCCAAGAGCGGTGTTGAAGCTGCCCTTGATTACATGGGTTTGGAACCAAACACTCCACTTCAAGCTTTAAAGGTCGATAAAGTTTTCATTGGTTCATGTACCAATTCTCGTATTGAAGATTTAAGAGAAGCTGCTAAGGTTGTCAGAGGTCACAAAAAGGCAGATTCTGTCAAGTTATGTTTGGTCGTTCCAGGTTCTGGCTTGGTTAAGAAACAAGCTGAGAAAGAAGGCCTTGACAAGATTTTTGAAGCTGCAGGTTTTTCATGGAGAGAAGCTGGTTGTTCAATGTGTTTAGGTATGAACCCAGATATCTTAGACCCTTACGAAAGATGTGCATCTACTTCTAACAGAAACTTCAGAGGTAGACAAGGTGCTTTATCAAGAACTCATTTGATGTCACCTGCTATGGCTGCTGCTGCTGGTATTGCTGGTCATTTCGTTGACATTAGAAACTTCAAATACAACGAAAGTAACGATCAACCAAAAATCGAATTAAACTCAGACGAAGATGAAGAACTTCAAAAAGCCGTTTACGACCATGAAAAAGCTCCTTTACCTGCTGGCGAAACTGAAGAAGAAGCTGAAAATGATGAAATTAAGGACATTCCACCATCAAGTAAACCAGCAAATGTTAAGGAAGCTGGTGTTGGTATGGAAAAGTTTACTGTTTTGAAATCTGTTGCCGCTCCAATGGCAAAGGCTAACATCGATACCGATGCTATAATTCCAAAGCAATTCTTGAAGACTATCAAAAGAACTGGTTTAAGTAAAGGTCTTTTCTATGAAGCCAGGTTTACTAAGGGAGAAGATGGTAAGGACGTTGCTACTGATTTTGTTCTTAACGTTGCTCCATTCAATAAAGCCCAAATCATTTGTTGTTCAGGTCCAAACTTTGGTTGTGGTTCTTCAAGAGAACATGCACCATGGGCCTTGAAGGATTTTGGTATTCGCTCTATTATTGCTCCATCATTTGGTGATATCTTTTACAATAATTCTTTTAAGAATGGTTTACTACCAATTAGAATAGATGCATCAGTTATTGAAGAAAAGATTTACCCAATAGCAGAAGCTGGAAAGGAAATCACCGTTGATCTTCCAAATCAACAAATTCTTGGCCCTGACGGTGAAGTTCTTGTTGAACACTTTGACGTTGAAGACTTCAGAAAGCATTGTTTAGTTAACGGTCTGGATGATATTGGTATCACTTTAACGAAGGAATCATACATTAAACAGTACGAAAAGAATAGAAAAGACCAATTTTCTTTTATTGAAATGGGTACTTCCAAAATTATTCCAGCTAGAGGAACTAAGAAGTCACCTTACGGTAACAGAGAACAAGAGTGGTAAGTTTTGCGTTTCACGTCCAGTGAGTACACTATAATGAATACACTTAAATAAATTATACCTAATGTAGTAATAAATAAAATCAAATCATTAAATGACTTCACTAGTTTACATATTTGATTAACATCGCACACCTCTAATATAATATAAGTACAAGATATAAATTACAATAAAATATTTTATTACATAATATTATTTTTTGATTATGATATCATCATTATTTGCGGTATTACTTAGGATCATTCCCTGTTCATTAGCTAAGTGTAACAATGAAATAAAACAAAAAGACGTCGATAATTCACTTTTAGTATCACCGGAATAACTTTCCATCGCAGTTTTGAGTACATCCGTGAATTTCAATTCCGATGTTGCATGTTTCTCTAAATATGCATTTGGATCAAGATCGTCGTCAGAGCTGGTAACATCTGAGCTATCAGAGGAATCTTTTTTAGTATCTTCCCTGATTCTTTGTTTCTTAATTGGACGTTTTTTGACTAAAGATTGATTTTCGATAGAATTCCATATATTAATCTTCAATAAACGAATATCGACTTTTTTAGACTTTTTAGAATAGTTAAGTTGACATCCTCGTTGATTCAAAGGCCAGCTTTGTGATTGAGAAGTAGGATTAATAATTTCATTGACAGGTTCTTCTATGCCCCAAGCATCAAAATCTGGGATATCAAGATCATCAAGATCATTATTGGCAAGGATATCTGATCCAGGTTGAATGTTGTCTTCTAGGTATTTGTTAGCAAAAAACTGAGAGTTTGCAATCAAATTTTCTTTTTCTTGGTCACTGTATTTCAATCTTTCATTTGAAAAGGCTTTTGATGGTGCACCAGTTAAAAAACTATTCAAGATTTGTTTAGGTTTCAAAAACAAGTACGCAAGGCTCTTTGTTGTAAATTTATGATCATTGGGCAATGTAAACTTTTCTCCCCGTGAATCATTAGTTAATGATGGTAATATTAATCTGCTCAAATGTCTTGGACGCTCAAACATTAATGCTTCACTCGATGTTATATCGTCAATTTCCAATTTGGTATAGTCTTTATCTGATGCACCGCCCACAAAATCAATACAGGTGTTGTTTTTTTGATCAAATACTCCTCTTGTAAAATCATTGACACCATTGAGTTCCTCGTCATCAATATCCTCATTGTTATATAAATTTTTAGTTTCAGCTGCAGTATTGGATAGTTTTGAAAGAGATTTTGATCCTTTTCCTTTGTCACTGTTATCAATATACTGTGAACTGTTCAAGCTTTTTCTCAATTCCCGAATTTTCCAAAACACACTTGATTTACCTTTTGCTTGTGGATAAAACGATTTATTGTATAAAGAGTCAAATAATGTTAATAAATCTACTGTTTTCATCTTTTCATCTTTTTGTTCTTCTTCATTAGTGGACACATCTTCGTCAAATAAACGGGTCAAAGTCAAATTTGGCTGAGAGCCACTGTCTTCATCATCAAGAAAAAGTGAATATTGAGTTCTTTTAGAAACATCAACTTCAGTGTTTTGATCTTGAACCAGCTCCATTGGCAATGATACATGAGATGTTTCAAAATTGAGTGTGTTGTTTCCGTTTATAGTAACACTTTCGTGATCGTTCAAGAGGTCTCCGGACGACATGTCATGATAAGAATTAGCGTTAATTAATGGAAGTGTTTCTAACTCGGCCGCTAATTGAGAAACATTCATTTCACCGTTAGTTATCTGTTTTATGGAATCTGTAGATGGAGAGATAGTAAAGGGAGACGTAACATCAAAATTCACTAATGTTGATAGACTTTGAAAGTCTATTTCGTTATTCGTAGTTGTGGATGTGTTATGATTGTATCGTGAATCAACTTCGATAGTCTCTTTAACTGAGTTCTTATCAATTGCTTGGCAGCTCTCTATTTTGGAAAGATCTGACATTGTTGATATATCACCAAAAGTTGAATCATCTTTCAGTATATCTTGCAATATATGAATATCAGCGTTCTGCCATCGATAGGTAATATCGAAATTCTTCAGTGTTTTGAACTCCATCCTACCATTGCAGTCAACAGAGAGCAAATTATGAAGAAGGTTTTTAGCACCACCTTCGTCAAAATCAGTCAAAGATTTCTTGAAAATTGGATCGGAGATTGTTGGTCTATCTGTATCTTTTATTCGAATCTTATCAAAAGACTTGAATAGAGTATTCTGATTATTGCAATTTTGAAATCGTGCCCTCCTTTTACCATTTCTCTTCTTTTTATCTGTTTCTTCTTCTTCACCTTCGTCTTGAGAGTGTTCATTAGATTCTCTATCATTGGTATCTGTATTAGTATCGGTTCCGTTGTTAGTAGTCAAACCATTGACAAGTCTCCCCATCTCGTTGGCAGCGTAATCTACGCGTGATGCATAAACTCTCACACATCCATCGAGAGCACTAGAAGCCTTTTGAAAATTGATTCTATTTCCTTCCTTAAGTAAAGACATTTCATAGAAGTAATCGATCAATGCAACATTCCATGAGTTTTGTGACGTAATCTTGTTTTCGGTGGCCATTTTGATCCACTCATCATATTTATTAGATAGAACCTTCAGTGGCACATCAGTTAAACTGTTGTCAGCCATGTTGAGAAGCTCTAGATCAGCAATGCTATGTATTTTTGATAAAGAATTGACGTGTAAACAAAATCACTTCAAAAAAAATTATCAAACTATCTCATTGCTCAACTCTTCCTCTTCTTCCTTTACCCTTTGTTACACAACTTTCAAATGGATAGGAAAGCTACAGAAATCTGCAAGTTTCTCATTGATTGGTCTACTCTCTTGACAGACAATCCTGTTGAAGGTTCCATACCTGAAATATATTTTTGCTTTGTTTCTTCGGCATATTCCAAGGGTAAAGACAAAGTTTCCTGGCTACAGTTTATCAGATACTTAGGACAGATCGATGCACTTGGCAATGGAGGCATACTAGAATGTCTTCCTCCTGATTCTTTGCAACGGACATACGATGATCCATTCCAGTGTTCTGGCAAAATTACGCATATCAACAAGTTGGCATTGGGATTGTTGTTGAGAAAAGGCCAAGAACTATCGCCACCTTCTAGCTCGAGCAGCAATTCCAGTTATCATAACGATAATTGTAGTGCTGTGGTGGATACTTGCCCTTCAGATCCAATTTTATCATCAGCTCCTTCTTCACTGAGCTTTAGTGATTCAAATAAACTTAAAGAAAAACCAAAGGAGAATATACCGTCGTCAAAGCAGAATATTCCGAATACAAAGGAGGAACGACTTGATTACCTGCTTGAATTGATAGAGGGTCAGCCCCTTTCAAAGTCATCTAATGATGTATACCCAGTTCAGGTGCTCATGAACAAGAAACTAATTCCAAAATCATTAGATGACACATATACCCTTACTTCGAAAACACGTCGTCTTGAGCAAATGGAGCATCTTCTTTACACACCATGTGCGTCACATGCACTTCAAAGAGAGCGTGCGAGGCTAAGGACTAAACTGAAGCCCTTCTTTGACTGTTGTGAAGATCAGAATCATGCTAGCCTTCTTGGCAATTTTACAACGTTTGACAAGTCATCAAATTACTGCGGATTAAATGAAGAAAAGTTAAAAAGATTCATGAATGATAATAATAGCAAATATATCTTACTCAATAAATGTGTTCAGGACAAAATGCATTTCATCCCAATAATTCAATCGCAAACCGACATTAAATTAGGTGACTGCTCTTATCTTGATACTTGTCATAAAATGAATAGTTGCCGCTACATTCATTATGGGCAATTAATGCCGCTGAAGCACAGTGATATTGAAAAAGAAATCAAAACTCACAACGACGAAATTAATGACACCAAGAGAATTTGGGATTTCACAAGAGGTGAGCCCACTGCGTTGTTTACCAAAAATGAATTGCCAAAACAATGGATCAATTGTGATATTACCAAACTGGATTTTTCTGTGCTCGGAGATGATTTTGGTGTGGTTGTTGCAGATCCATCATGGACAATCCATATGAATTTGAACTACTCCTCACTGAAAGATGATGAGTTGGCAGCCTTACCAATGGATAAGCTTCAAAAAGAAGGGATTTTTTTACTTTGGGTGACTGGTCGCACGATAGAAACAGGAAGAGAGTTTTTGAAGCGTTGGGGATACAGAGTGGAGAATCAGTTAACATGGATCAAAACATCACAACTTATAAGGACTATCTCTACTGGAAGAACAGGTCATTGGCTTAATCATTCCAAAGAGCATCTTCTTGTTGGAATTAAGGGTGATCCTAAGTGGCTTAATAGAGGTATGGATCCACAAATATTAATTTCAAGTACGAGAGAAACCAGTAGAAAACCTGATGAACTATATGGTATGGTAGAGCGTTTAGTTGGAGATGGTGTTCGTAAGCTTGAAATATTTGGCAGACAGCATAACACACGGCCTGGTTGGATCACAGTTGGCAATCAGCTCAAGAACACAGTTTTAGTTGAAAGAGAGCTCACTAATAGATACTATTGTGCTGAGCGTGATGAGCGTATTTCGGGCCAATAGAAATGGAGCATTTAGAAAGAGTTTCAGTGGAAAGATTTTAGAGACAAGAAAATTTTGTGCGAAGTTGACTCTCCTTCATTTTGGACATACAGATAATACATACAACTATGTTGAGACAAACCATTGCAAGAAACGTCAGAGTTGCTGGTAGAAGATTCCAGTCTACTCTTGATAAGCCAGTTTTCCAAGCTAACCCAGCTGAGGGTGCCAAGTTTGCAAAACAAATTGAAGCCGCTGAACATCACGCTAAGGGTTCATCAACAAACTGGAAGAAGGTTTCCTTCTTTGTTGCTTTGCCAATCATTGCTTTGACTGCTGTTAATACTTACAGTATTGAAGCTGAACACGCTGAACACAGAGCTCACAATAAGCATCTCTCAGACGAAGAATGGCCTGTTCCAAAATACCCATACTTAAATGTCAGAAGAATTGACTTCTTCTGGGGTGATGGTGACAAGACCTTATTCTGGAACTCCGACTGTAACAGAAACCCAAAATAAAGCTGACATCTTGAGTTCTTACATCTATTATTATATTATTTTTTCATCAATTCTTCTAGATCAAATTGAGTTTTTATTCTGTTATATCTTTTTTTTTTAGTTTTGTTGTTTAAGTTAAACGCATATTCTCCTCATTTAGCAATTGGTTATAAAAGCACAATATAATTAATTATGTAAAATTATGGCATTAATGTTAATATAAAGACGTGAAAAAAACCTAAATGTAATGGATTATATAATGGATTAAGTTATAATAGTAAAAAGTAGATCTAACAACAGCCCAATTGTTTAAGAGTGAGAGTAAAGGTAAAAATAAAAATAACAACAAATGATAAAACGTTAAATATTAATAAATTCATTGATCTTTCTTTAGTTAAACAGCGGAGAAGATGTAAAGGTTATTTGTAGCAGCAATTGCAACTGAATTTTCATTTGGATGCCAACTTAAGTGTAAGATTGATTTCTTAAAGTCCATTGAATCGGCATCTAGTTTATTCAACATGCTCAAGTTCTTTCTCTTCGTTTGTGATTTCTTAGCTTTGAAAGCCGATTTGTCAGCTTGTAAGGTAATTTCTCTTTCTTGATCTTGTTCACGTTGAGTGCACTCTGTTGTAACCGAATTTTGATATATCATGAAATTATTATTATATGAACCTGTCATAACGGATTTATTGTCGCCAGAAAATTGAACTTCAAATTTATCAAAAATTGCATCATTTTCATAAGTATCACAAAGTCTTTCTCTTAATTGTTCATGAATATTGATAGTTTTGATTGGTTCTGTGTCCATGTTAATATCCCAAATTTTTACAGTCATGTAATCCCTTGATGCGATATATCTACCATTTGAACTGAATTTGACATCAGATATTGAGGAAGTAATTTCAGTAAAAAAGTTATGATTGGATGGATCAGTGTATTCTTCAAACACTTTTGCATGATTGTCACAAAGAGAGTTCATTCTCATATCATTCAGTTTAATCATACCCTTGGAGGAAGAATACATAAACAAATTACAGTCCAAAGGATGAAACTCTGCACTTGTGATGACCTCTGTCAATTCTTCCATATTTGCAGGCTTTATATCAACTATATTGAAACTTTGATCCTCGATACCTAAGTTCCAGAGGTTGATTCTCAAATCATCGCTTGAGATGAAAGTTTCTTGATCTGAGTTCACCGATATAGAATTGATATGATATGCATGTGCATTGGCAAAGATTTTCCTTGGTTGTGCTGCGGTTATCGTATCATGATATGTCAATCTTGGTAGCTTGATTGTCGCAAGAAACTCATTTGTAGTCGAGTCACTAGAAGACAAAGATGACGACGCAATGATCAAATTTGGGTTTGTGGCAAACTTGTCTAACTGGCTCTTGACTAGAGAAGAAGAATTTGGATTGTTGAGGTTCAATTTCAATTTCAAGTCGTCATTCGTCGAATTATTTTCCGAAACAAGCTTGATCTGCTTTTCAAATATTTTCCATAGCTTAATCGTTTTGTCGTTAGTTGATAGCAGAAAGTTTGATTGATTAAACCTTTTTAGCCACTTAATTTTGTTAATCTTTTCTTCGATCTCAAGCGATTTCAAGTAATCAAACTCAGCGTCATGACTTTGAAATTCTGTGTAGAACCTGTATTCGCAGTTTTTCTTACCTTCGTTTCTCTCAAACAAGACAACACGTCCACCTTTATCACCCGTTGCAAGGTAGTCTCCGGTGTGGTCAAATTCCACTGTTGATATGATATCTGCTTCTGTGATGTTCTCAATGTCTCCCTTGTCTCCAAAACATTGACTAAACTTCCAATTGGGGTCCTCCATGGTTACTTTATACAGCTAATTAAGTGTGCGTCTTTTACCTGTATGTAGAGAAAATGGCAAAATTTTGAGGATGGACGACGCATTCTCCTAAGCTCGAAGCTCAACGGTCTTACGTAAGAGATGCTCGGCACAAACATACACGAATTACAAATACAACTGGAGTGCTACAGCTGTGGCGGTCACACAGTAAGCTTCCGACCATAGTAACTTGCTGCTATAGCAGCTTGGATTGATATAATAAAACCATAGTTTTTATTTTAGCTTTGGATCTTATATAACATTAGCTACAAAAGAGGTTGTTGAAACAACTGTTAGCTTAAGCCTTCTTAGCAGCGTCAGCTGGAGAGACTCTTCTAGCGCTTTGGTTGAATCTTTGTCTGACAGGAGGAGTTCTGATCTTTCTGTCGGTTCTGGATCTAACTCTGACAATTCTGGAGTGAATAGCACAAGAGATACAGTAGTGTAATTTGTTGTACATCTTTGGGATTGGGTATTCATCGTAAACAGAAGCTTCGGAGATATCTCTAACAGCAGCGGCTTCAACCATGTTTCTAACGGTCATTCTCTTGATGGCCTTGTCCTTTGGGACACATCTGGAGCAGTTGACACATCTGACTGGTTTGACGTGACCTCTACCGTTCTTGTTTCTACCGTTGGAAGCTCTCTTCTTTGGCATTTTGCTATAACAAATAAAATTTGGTCCTGTTAGTATTTTGCACAACGATATTATATTATTCTTTGGTGCTGATGTGAATGAATATTAAAACAAACGTTCGTCCTTTTCCTACACTTCTTAAACATGTCACAAATCCAGTTTCCCCTACTTGTCTAAGCTAATATATTTAAATATTTGGTTCATTTGATACACTCAAGACAACACAGATCCTAATATTCTTGTCCATACAAATTTTCAATTTTCAATTTTCAATTCAACTCTATTCCTGCTGCATTTCTCTTCCTTCTATTCTATTGCTTCTTTACTGCTTCATTATTTCTATCTTAATCGTTTCCTTAAATATTCTTCATTCCCTTCATCTCTACACTATCCTTACATACCTTTTTGTTAGATGTCTCTTCTTCCACTGTATGCCCTCTCCACGCTGAAAATTCAACTTTTTTTTTCCAGTAGAGCGAACTGCGAGCAGACCAGCTGCGTCTCCAAGCAAAAAAAAATGATAAAAACTTGCCGCTTTTGGAATCACAGTCACATCAATTTTTTCGCGACAACTATTTGTGTTGTTCTTGGTAACCCTGAAATGTTTTCAACCCTGAAATAAGCCACGTGAAAGTCACATGTTGACGTGGTTTTTTCGAGGGCCAATCAAATTGCAGGATTACCTTAGCCATCCATCTTATGATGAGGTTCACCCATTAGAGTAGAAAAAATTCTCAAGCTAAGCTGAAGCTTTTAACTTCCTTACTATTGGATATTGGAATTAATCAAAGAAAGTATGTAGATAAAAGCCGAATGTTCAAAATAAGAGAGCAACTTGGTGTCAAATACAGACTAGTATTCAATATGCGTTGAAAGTGTTAGATGTTCAAATGTTAGACAATAATTACAATAATAGTTTTATGATGGTTATTGCTATCACCATTGGTTACATCTATGAATGCAATGTTTCAGTGGTAGACTAACCAATGAAAACTCTTATAAAGCTTATGATATTTAGAAAACTGGAACTAGAAGGCTCTGATTCGCATCAAGATATCATGTACGTTGAAGTAAACAAAGCGTGGCAGTGTGCGCATCCACACACACGTCCGGTGTCATTGATTTCTACTCTTATCACACATTCAATCCAACTCACTTTATGCATAGTTACATTTACTAACATCCCCTCTTGTTTTTTGCAGATGTTAAGACAAACTTTCAGAATTGCTAGAACCACTAGATTCTTCTCAACCTCAACTCTTCTCAGAAACTCCACTCCACAATTCAAGACCGCCAAGACCTTGAGCGATGTCAAGACCAAGTACGACTTAGTTGGTCAAGGTGCGCAAGCAGGTGAAGTCCCAACTGATCTCGATCAAGCTACCGGTCTTGAAAGATTCGAATTGCTCGGTAAATTAGAAGGTATCGAAGTTTTCGAAACTGAACCTCTTGACTCCTCCAGAAAGGGTACCATGGCTGATCCTATTTTGATCGACTCATATGATGATTTCAGATACGTTGGCTGTACTGGTTCTCCAGCTGGTTCTCACGTTGTTATGTGGTTGAAGCCAACTACCGAAAAGGTCGCTAGATGTTGGGAATGTGGTTCCGTTTACAAGTTGAACTACTTGGGTACCGGTGAACACCACCACTAAACGATTAATTGAAATCTTATTCCAAAATTTACTTTTATTATTATATTTTGATTCATTGATTGGTCCTCTCTTTTGACTCCCATTGAAAATCAGTTATTCATTCAACTCTCCCATCACTTTTAGTTCTCTCTGAAGTCTTTATATATCTTTCTTATCCTTTTTATCATTATTATTATTATTATTACAACTATTATTATCATTATTATTATTATTGGTATACTACTATTATTATCATTTTTATTAATTTTCCTATAGTAAGCAGCTACTCTTCTTACTAATATACTTCTAACTACCTTTTCTCGACAATGTGAGCCAATCAACACACTATTTCAATCTACCACTTTTATTACTCATTCTTTTAAATTTCTTTGATGTCTTCGTGTAAAAATCAACTGCTACCGAATCAGATATCATTTCTCCAATCAACATGGACCACTCTAAACCAGTCATTATTGCACTTGTCCCAATCCCAACTCAGCTTCCATCTTATAAGTTCCTTACTGAGAAATATAATATAGTTTACTTAGATGTTACCAGTGAAAAAGACATATTCAAAAAGCTAACCACTGTTCCATACTGTAACGCTCTGGCTGTTTACGGTTCATACCCAGGATTTACACCTGCCGGTGGGTTGCTCACTGCTGACAGAATAAGCAAATTACCTCCAAACCTCAAGGCTATTTCGCTAGCTAGTGCTGGTTATGGAGGCAATGATTTGAAAATGTTAAGAGATGCAAACATCAACCTATGTCATGTACCAACCGGATCGGGCCAAGGTGATGTTGCTGATTGCGTTATCTGGCATATTCTTTCTGGTGTCAGGAAGTTTCAAGCTTGGGACCTCATTATTAGAAGAGAAGCCAACTCACATGGTGCACCACATACAACGAAAATCAGAGATCAGGTTGACTTCTATAATAAAAATCCACCATCTGAATACTCATTTGGACACACTTTCAAAGCTCAATCAATTAGAAGACTAAGTGAGCTAAAAGCTGTTATTCTTGGTTACGGTGGCATTGGAAGAGAGACTGCAAGCAGATTGAACGCAATGGGTGTTGAATGCTCTGGCGTAGTGAGATCAATCAATAACTATAAAATTTCCACCAACACCAAGGGAGAACCTATTGATGATTTAAATACAGTTTTATACTCAAATGATGATTTGATTGATGTCTGTGCTGGCAAAGATATCGTTATTTTATGTTTACCAGGAACAAAAGAGACCAACAAGATTTTCAATGAAAAAATTATAAATGTTCTTAACGATAGTTCAATCATTGTTAACGTGGGTAGAGGTACTCTTGTAAACGAAGACGATGTCAAGTTTGGTTGTGAATCTGGTAAAATAGGACACGTTGGCTTTGATGTTTTCCCTAATGAGCCAGACATTGACCCTTATTGGGTTCAAGATAATGATTATTTTACAACTTCATTGACCCCTCATATTGCTGTTGCCACTGAAGATTCGTACCTTCAAGCCTGTGAAATTTGTGTCCAAAACATAATCAAGGGTTTGCTAGATAACAACTGGCAAAATGTTGTTAACTAGTTTTAAACATTGTTGATACAACGACAGTTGTATTGATACTCGATTTGAAGACATAACATCACACCATTGATGCGTGTTGTTTTTGAGTGCTGAGCACTTAATATATGTGGGTCATATTAACATATTTGAACACTAGAGTATTTAAAGCGTTACGAGATGTTTATAAATGATAGAAAGAGATGTGAAACATGAGCGAATTTATAAACTTTGCTTTTAGGTCGATTGCCATGTGCGTATGATGTAGTTTATTGAGACGCTTTCAGTGCCGAAAGCAATCGAATAAAGCAAAAAAAAACATTTTTCCGTATGCCACCATGATATAATTTCATGGCTCAACAATGCTTTGATTAACTTGATCGTCCGAATTTTTAGTGAGCTTCACATGCAACTACAACATAAAATATTGTCACAGATATTTTTTGATGGGTTCATGACTGCAAGACTGTTTGGAAATGAAATAAATGTGTTTTAATACAAGAATGGCCTTTCTAATGTGTTTTATGTAAGGGCAAGTGGTTTATGACTTCTTTTGGTCAAAAGATGTGTAAAGGTAAGATTAGGGCCCAGCTAGCTTTCAACAAATAAAAAGTATAAACTAAACCGTTAATTTTTAAAGTGAATATTGTCAAATTTTTAAATACAGATTTTTATACTATACAGACTAACCTATAAAGCAACAGTTAAGATTCAAATAAACTCTTTTCAACTGCTATTTATATAACGACACTCGTCTATTCACTCACAAAACCCTGATGAGGGTTTCTTGTAAAATATAGTTATTACATATAAGCTGTCATATATTTCACAAAATTATGACTTAAATTAGGCTAAATCAAATTGAACTTTATCTGAGACTTTAATTAATTAGCAAATTAAACCTTATCTGTTATCTCAAGCCAATACAAATTGGATTACCTGATTCGATTACATACAGTTACCTAAAGTGTTGATCAAACAATACGATGTCTTCTTTAAGAGTTATGCTCATTCATTAAATGCACTTCAACTCTGACTTACATTATGATGAAATCTATGTACATCAAAATACTGACTGAACATAATACAGGCAGAGTAATAATAAGATGTTAAAGATTTCGTAAATATGCATTACTCATGTAATAAGCTGAGCATTAATACATGAATACTATTATACGACATGAATCATATGATACTTGTCATACGAACATATTCAGAGTTAATATTAGATTCTTGGCTATATTAGCTCATTAATCCATTAAGTCCAAATTAGTATAAGTGGCCGCTATAATTAATGATATAATTATTTTATATTTAATTTATTAATACTGGTTTGCGTAATAAACTCTGGATTTATCAAGTAGTTCCATTTATAAAGGAATATCGATTTTATCATTAAAGTGTAAGTTAGGATTAGCTAGGAATCTATTGAAGAAATAGCCATTGGTTATAATTACTCCAATAGACATGATAGCAACGGAACGGATTCAAGCATACTGTTGCTCAGAAGTATTCATGCAATAAACATGTATTGTATTAATACATTTAACCTTACATGTAACTCTTTATTGTTATGTACACTAACGTGTTATGTGTGTTACGTGGTTAACTTAGTATGTACTTCATATCTGTGTTCATACGTTAGCAATATGTATGTTGTTGTTTATACTTCAACACTAAACATCCTAATTAATAACTGAGCAATACTTGCTTACCACTTATTTTGATACAAGCAATCAGATTTAGTTTCAAATTTAACTTTTTTGCGTTCGTTAGTAAATTAATTTACATTTGCCTGTAAAGATGAGTACCAGTATGGCCTGGAATATAGAAAACAAACAAAAATCAGTTAAAAATTGGGACATTATTCTAAAAGGTATTGTATGTAGCTTATAAAGAACATTCACAAAAGGTAAAAATATATATTTCTTGAATCTCTGCTCAGGTATGTGGTACTTGTATGCAATTTTTATTTTCGAGTGCTCAGCTAATGCTCAATAAGTCTATCTCAATCATAAGGCTTGTGATTCAATTTTGGGTTCTTTTCATAAAAAATTCTAAAAAACTGTTGTAGCAAATCGCTGATTGCCTATTGTTGAGGGCTAGACACCAAATACAAAGAAGGTTTATATTTGCATCAGCCAAACTTTCCACATCCGTGGTTGTATCGAATTTATTTGTTAATTACTTAATTTGAATAATATAGTGTTTGATAGTTTAACATAACTTATCAAACCTCCTAACCTAATTTCTTCACATTATAATAGCTCCAGAAATCTGAAATTGAACAACCATTATTTCAATTCATTCAAAACCTTCCAATACTCAAAGTAAAGCTTCTTCCATTCGATGACACTATCCTTACAGACTGCTTTACCGAATAAGTCTTCTGCACCTCTTGATACTGAACACTTTTCATAACTCGAGCTTAGCATTTGATCTATGGTACCTGAGTATTGTGATTCTGAATTATCATGTTTCAAATCAAAAGAACTGGACCATATTTCAAATTTATCCCAGTCAATGACATCTAATTGACTCACGGTCAATACATCCCAAGGTTTAGGTAATGGATGATCACTCCAGTGTAAATAAAATAAAGAATCATGAACTTTTTCAGGCTCCCATCCATATGATTCCAAACCCATGCCAATATAAAAAACTTCGTACTTTTCAAAGTCTTCTTTTCCATCATCTTCTTCTTCGAATTGTTCGTTTACCTGACGTTTCTTAAGTTTTTCTCCTTTTTTAATTGACATTTCGTCTTCATTTGTAATGTCAGCCTTTACGTATTTACCATTTCTGTCAAACCTCCATGCCCAATCCCAGACTCCAATGTCTCCAAGTTCACTCCATGCATCTTCCACTGTGCTAACATCTACATTATAAGTTCTTTGAACTTCCCTTAATGATATTTTGTCAAAGTTTGGGTCCCCATGGAAACCAATATAAGGAGGGGGAGTCAAGTAGGCATGATGCTCGTGTAGTGTTTTGCGAAATTCACCAGAAAGCAAAGCATAGGGAGCATGAGGTAATATAATCAAAGATGGTATAGTAAGATCCTCCCCTATTTCGAATCCATTTGATTTGGTATCAACTAGGCCTCGCAAGTTCCAAATATCATTAACGAATTCCATATCCCAAGATTTCTTGTCAAGATATATCATTCGTGATTTAATCCAATCCCATACAGCTGAATTCGGTGTGCAAACCATTAGATAGCTACCCAACTTCATTTGCCAGTCCGAGTCAAATCGTTCTCCCATGTCCATAGCACCATTGACATCAGGTAATGCATTATATAATCGCTCATAAAAAGATTTGTCAAATAATAGTTCATTAGATATGATACTATCATACATATCTTTTATTAGGAGCGCATGTTCAAGTGGTGTTGGAACGACAACAGATTTTGTGCCGAAAGCATCAAACATTGATTTTGAATGTCTTTTCTTTGGTACATTGTCATATTCAATGGGTGCTGCCAAAAGGCTTGGAGGTGTCAAAAATAACAAATCTAGGTTCTTTCTAATAAATCCATCGGAGTCAAGGTAGACAACTCGTTCATATTCTATCATATGCCAGATATGTAATTTTGTGAAAGAATCACCCCAATATTCGCCAGGGTTTGAGTCTATATTGTATAATGATGGCCAGCATTTGATTATGACCCCATATTTAGTGCTCAAGACGTCTAACAAAGGCTCTTGGGGTAAATCATGTTCGGTGTCGTCTTTATCGTATTCCAAGTTCCAAGAGTCGGTTCTTTTGTCATAATCATTCATAGGATTATCCCAGGTATAAATGACAACTATCTGGGCCTTGCTTTTCAACTTCTTCAACTGGTGAACATTAGCTAGTACACTTAGCAATCGCTGAGGACTTGTTGCATAAAAGACATAAGCCTGCTTTTTCCAATTGATTACTCCGGCATTTTCAACTAAAACAGATTTGTAAGTTTGAAGTAACGTTTCATGGGGTATATACTTGATCAATGAGACATCAAAATTCACATTGTTGCTTGTTGCTTGTTTTATCAATGAGTTCGAATCATATTTGCTTCTATAGATGATCCTGGTAACTGATCTATGAGAAAACTTCAACTCGTATAACAAAATGATTAAAAGCACTAACACTATCAGGAGACGCCTGTATCTTTTCAAGTGAAACATCCTTTGTTTTGCGACTAACCTTTTGAGATTAGAGCCGGATCAATGTAGTGCATTTGAAAAAATATCAGTGAGAAATCTTCAGTGATATCAACTGCAAGGATCATGCCAAAGTCCAGCTTGAAAGCTCGCAAGAGGTCTGATACTTGCAAGGCTGATACCACAGTTCATATTGATGTAAAGATAGAAAATGATGACCATGAAAATCAGGAGGGGAAACAATCGTTCACTACATTAATGTGGAAATTGCTCTTATCCGAGTTTAATATAAATTCCACGAAAATACCAGTTAATGGGCTTTCAAGTGGACCGAACCATGAAGAAGACACATTGGAAATGCTTATGAACTATATAAGATTGCCAATGAACTTAGAAAATTTCATGATATTTGGTCTACTATATTTCTTAATAGTATTTGTTCAATGGTCGATTGTTATTCCACTTAGATTCATTCTACACACAGGAAAATTGTTTTACGAAGTTATGTTTGCAAGAAAGAAATACAGTCACTTTTCATCTATCGCAAGTTTGATTCAGTACAAAAATGACTTTATCTGTAGCACAGTTCTTTTCTTGGCGTTATTAAGATTATCAACGATCGATACTAGTAGAATTTACCATAATATTAGGGCCGGTGCTGCTATCAAGCTTTTTTTTATGGTGCAGCTTCTTGAAATTGGAGATCGCTTATTAAGTGCAAGTGGTCAAGACATCATTAAACTAGTTTTCAGTGATGGTATTTTCATTACATCTAAAAGTGGCAAAAAGTATTTCCATGTCTCACTTCTAAAGTCTTTGGGATTTTGTGGGTTATACTCGGTGATGTGTGTTTATCTTTGGTTTCACTCATATCTTGTTGTATATCAAATTATGTCGCTAAATGTTGCGATTAATTCATATTCGAACACACTCTTGACAATGATTCTCTCGAATCAGTTCAGCGAGCTAAAAAGCGCTGTTTTCAAGAGAACAGAAAGAGAAGGTCTTTTCCAAATTGCTTGCTCTGATTTGAACGAGAGATTCTTGCTTCTAATTATGTTAATCACCATTTCATCAAGGAATCTTTTCCAAGTTTGTGCAAATAGCACGTCAATCCATGATTTGTTTAAAAATATCAAACCAAACTCTTGGTACAGTAATATAACAGCTTCCAAAACTATTGATGATTGGTTTGGTCTCCTATTAGGGCCGTCTGTTGTTGTGATTGGATCTGAGATATTGGTAGATTGGTTGAAACATGCATATGTTGTCAGATTCAATAGAATTAACCCAAAGATTTACAAAAAATTCAGCAGTATCATGGCTTCAGATTTTATTGACGATTTCAAAATAAACAGCTTTGAAATGAACAATAGTAGCTATCCAAACATTTTAGTCAAGAGAACAGGATTTCCAGTTTTTGCCATCATTGTTGCTTTCTATAGGCTGTCACTTTTTCCATGGATCCGTTATATTTGGCAAAGAGTGAGCTTATCATCATCACCATCGCTATACGGGTCCTTATTTCTTACAATATCAATCCTAGTAATTGTATCTTTAGTATTTGTTAGATTGATTATTTCTCTAGGTTTGCTCAAATGGTCTAGAAAATTAGCAGATAGAAAGCCGCTAATGAAACCACAAGACGATTACATTAAAGGCATTCCAAATCCTATGCAGAGTGATATCAGTGATGTTAGAGAACGACTTTACGATCCTAAGGAGAAAGTACCTCCAAATTTACAGCAAAAAAGGGAGAAGAGATTGGAAAATAACTCAGATAGTAAGCTAGATGATGTTGTAAGGTTTGAGATGGCTGACAAAAGGATTTGGTAGATTCTATGTGTACTATTGGCAATTATAATCAGATTACGTAAATTTAGATCACGTGACTTGAAGAAGATATAGCGAGGGAAATGTGTATAATATAATGAAAATGTAATTTAATTAATACAGAACACCAGTCACATTGTATTAGATAGCAAACAATGTCTGAGAAGGATTTTCAAGCGAAGAGAGGTACACATAATAATGGCGTTAATAAAGATTCAGTATTTGAGACGGGTAACTTTTCTGCAAAGTATGTAACGAAAGAGAAGTCCAGTGATATCGATGACGTTGATAAATCACAAGTAGGTCAAAGCAATGACAAAGTCTCTGAGCCTATCAGCTTTCAAAAAATTGATCCTCCAACCGAAGAGAGAGGCTTTGGGTCTACCAGGAAAGAAAGCCTGCTAAGTGCATCTATCTCGAGGTCTCTTGCAAATCAACCGAGATTTGGATCAAGCTTGATAATGTCACCAAACTCTGTAACAGACAATAATCGAACAGGCAAAAGTCAATTGGGTGGTGATGAGTTGACTGAGATTGTCCAAAGACATCTACCTTCTTCTAGCGTCAGTAGAGGCAACCCGAGTGCTCTTTATCAAACGCAAATTTCTCCGAGCCTTAAAGATGAAAACAAAAGAGCAGGCAGAGAAGAAGAGCAAGATGCAGAGACGGCAAACGTGGTGGAACCAGCAGGAACTAATTACTCTACAATGAAAACGCAAGGCGGGTTCATCACAAGGGAAATTGAAAATTGGGTTCAAGATCGTAAGGAAGCATCTGTGAAAAGAGTTGCTAGTTCAGGGTCCTTGGACGTTGAGAGCAGACGAAGCAGAGCTTCTACAAAAATTTTTACTGACCCACTGAATCATGAACAGACCTCAAAGGATTTAGTGATGCCAGGAGGGTTCAGAAGAAACTTTTTGTTCAACAACGGAGAACATCCAAAGCTAGGCAAGAACAAAAGTCAGATGACCAAAAACTTCTTTGAATTTTTGGCGTTATACGGCCATTTTGCGGGTCAAGACCTTCGAGAAGAAGGTGAAGATTCAGATTTAGATACAGAGACGGAGACGGAAACAGAATACGAAGATGAAGAAGATTATGAGTCGATAAACGACGACGAAGAAGACGAAGAAGATCTCAATCATCAAAATAGTAATTACGGTAGCACTAACAGCAGAATGCTGACAGCTATGAGATCAATTGATGGATTTAGTGGAAATAGAGCCTCATTCAATTCAATGCAAGGAGCGTTATATGGGAATCTTAGAAGTCAGCTGAAGCACAATCGACTCAAGAGGTTAGAGATCAAAAATAAGAATAAAGAGAAGTCGAAGAAAGGAAAAGCATCCACATTAAAGGCTTTCTTGTTGCTCTTGAAAGCATTTCTAGGTACTGGTGTCGTTTTTTTACCAAAAGCTTTTTCAAATGGTGGTTTGTTATTTTCCAATGTTACAATTATCATTTTTTCATTGATTTCATATTATTGTTTCGTGATTTTGATCAGCACCACAAAAAAATGTGGGGTCTCTGGTTATGGTGATGCAGGTTACAAAATTTACGGTAATGGAATCAGAACCCTTGTTTTGCTTTCCCTTGTCTTATCACAAATGGGATTTGCTTCAAGTTACGTGGTATTTGTTGGAACCAATTTGAAGGAATTGTACAATATGGTTTGGTCCGCTGACTATACAGTTGGATTTTTCATTATACTGCAGTTAGCTATTTTCATGCCACTATCTCTTACCAGAAAAATTTCAAAATTGGGGTTTACTGCATTGATTGCTGATGCTTTCATATTTTTGGGATTGATTTACATTTACTCTGAGTCTATATGGCATTTGATTGAAAATGGCGTATCTCATAAAATGTCCAATTTCAATTCTAAATCGTGGACGCTCTTTATTGGGACTGCGGTGTTTGCTTACGAAGGTATCGGACTTTTGATTCCAATTCAAGAGTCAATGAAGGAGCCTGAAAAATTTGACTTTCTGTTGCTTATTGTTATGATTATTGTGACTGTCGTTTTCACTTCTTTAGCAACGATTTCTTACTTGGCCTTTGGTGATGATGTTCAGACAGTTGTTTTGATGAATTTCCCGAGAAATGCTGTGACTTTAACTGTGCAGTTGTGTTACGCTTTAGCGATTTTATTATCCACGCCTCTTCAAATTTTTCCTGCCATCAGAATTGTTGAACACTATCTATTCCATAAAAACAGGAAGACTTGGACTGCAAGAATCAGAAGAAATTCAGAAGCTTTATCATTGTTATCCAATAGTAATGAAAATCCTGTGCTTGATTCATTATCAAACATTCAACCTGAAACTCAGCCCACAGGAGTTATGTCATCGAACTCTTCCCAAATATCTGCAAACCCAAACCTAATTAATCAAGAAGGCATATTATCTGGTAAATCAGATTCATTTATTAAAACTCTAAAGAATTTTTTGAGAGTTTTCATTATTTTTCTTATGACAGTAGTTGCATATTTAGGTTCCAACCATTTGGATAAGTTTGTTTCTCTTGTCGGTAGTTTCACCTGTATCCCATTGATTTATCTTTATCCACCATTATTATATTGGGGATGCTTTCGAGACGAACTGACTTTTATAAGCAAGTTTGCCTCAGCGTCAATTTTTCTTATGGGTTGCGGACTTATGGTTTACACCAGTTATGATACAATAGCTAATTGGTAGTAAATCCATTCATTCTAATTTACACTTTTTATCTCTTTGTTATCCGTTTTAAGGTTTTCTGGCTGTGCTACGTTTCCTAAAATTTTTATTTTTTATTTTTTCACTGAAAACTTTTCTTTATATGGTATCTGGATAATAAAAAGTCTTTTGGTGTGAAAAGATGTCTGAATCTAAGGACCTATTTGGCTCTAAGAAAACTAGCGATGCTTTCGGTGGCTTATTTGCCAAGTCTTCAGTTATTGACAATGATCTATTGGTCAATGAAAAGCAAAAAACTATTATTGAATCATTAAAGCAAAAGAAGGAAGAAGAAGAAGGAGAAGAAGAAGGAGAAGAGGAAAGAGATGAAGAGGAAGACAATGAACAGTCTCAAGAAAAGCCAGTTAGATCTAAAAAGACACAGAACGAAAATGATGAACTTGAAGACAAATATATGAGAAAGCTTATCGAAGAAAGTGATGATGAAGAAGAACCAAAACAAGATGAGTTAATGGAAAATGAAGATGAAAAACAGGAGAAGGAAAACCAAAACCAGAATGGTGAAAATTTGGAAGCCAGGATCGTTGATTTGAAACAAAAGGAATTTGCCAATGCAGAAAAAACGATATTTATTGGTAATGTTCCAGCAGACGTCATGTCGTCGAAAAAGGACACAAAGGCATTTAAAAGATTTATTAATGAATTCTTGGAGGCACCAGAAGGCACGAGCTTAATAGAATCAATAAGGTTTAGAAGCTTGCATTCCACAACTAACGCGCCAAAGAAAGTTGCGTACATTTCAAAGGAGGTTGATTTGGATGCAACAATGGTTAGTTATGTTGTGTTTAAGGACAAGGAAGTATCTTTGAAGGCAACTAAGATGAATGGTGAGCTATTCAATGGTAATCACCTTAGAGTGGATCACTTAGCCCACCCATCAAAGAAAGACAACAAGTTATCTGTATTTGTTGGTAATGTTGCATTTGAAGAGACTGAAGAAAACCTGTGGAAATATTTCAATGACAAGTTGGTTGACAAGAAATCAGGTGTCAAGAACGTTGTCGATAATGTGAGAATAGTTAGAGACTCGAAAACCTCATTTGGTAAGGGATTCGCCATTGTCCAGTTCAACGACACTAATCATGTTGCGAAAGCGCTGTTGTTAAATGGTAAGAAACTTGATAACAGACCATTACGTGTTACTAGATGTAAGAAAACAAAGAGAAATAATGATCTTTCTCGAAAGAAGACTGATAACTTGACTGATAAGCAAAAGACCATTATTGGACGTGCCAAGATTTTGAATAAGAGTGATAGAGATACCATTGGTAAATTAGTGATGGAGGGTGAAAGAGCTAAGTCTGGTCGCGCTGGTATCAAGAAACCAAGGCATAAAAAGAGACTTACAAAGAGGTCACAAGCATTCAAGAAGAAATAATGACAGTTTAAATAGTCAGCAACATATATATACGAACAAAAAAGTTAGCAATCAAATTATTAGTAACACGATTAGTATGATCCACTGGACTATATTTAATAGTATTTCGTAGGTTAGCTTAAGGCTGGCTGAAAACATGAGCAACTTTATCTACATAGATTTGCACTGCCTGAATTCCTTTTTATTTATTTTTTTTAAAGGATTGATTAATTGTAAAAGAGAAGAAATTACTATAGTGTTATTGTTCAGATTATCAAGCCTCGTAATTCATAACATGATTAGTAGTATTGATCAGGTTGTTCCGTCTAGTGACGCTGAAACAGATCGAATGGAAGAGATGGAAGGCAGAGACTCAGAGCTAGAACAGCTATCTACAATTAAATCTGAATCTGAAGAGTACAAAGAATCACCAACACTGGAAGAACATGATCGTGTATCTAAGAGACCGCATGAAGAGAATGAGAATGAGAATGATATTAGTGTTGCATCAGTGAAGAAAAAGGTAAAGTCTGAAGCTGATGTTGAAAGTGTTGAAGCTAAAGAGAATGATCAACAAGAGAACGCCGCAAAGGAAGCAGAAATTAAACAAAATGGAGGTGATAAAACAGAAGAGGACGACGATGATCAAGGTAATGAAGAAGACAATGAAGAGGAGGAAGATGAAGAAGCGGGGACTGATCAAAAAAGTGACGAAGATAACGATCAAGAGAACGATGTGGAGGACGAAGAAGAAAAGAGAATAAAGGAAGAGCAACGTGTAGCCGCTATGAACGATTTGAAGAGCATTGAGATAAAGTTTGCACAGCTTAAGAACAAGCTTTACAATACACAACTGCAAAAGCTTGAATTTGAGTTGAAATTATGTGAGGAGAATCAGCATCCCGAGTTACTAGAATATCTTAAGATGGTTGATGAAGACTTTCATAAAAAACAGCAAAGGCTTTTGAATGAACAGAAATACAAACTTAAATGTCTTGATAATCAAACAAGGTCAAGTCGAGTTCAAATTCATCAACAGTTCATGAAGCAATGTCAAGATCTCAAGTCTAGGGAAATTCTAGAGATAACTACAGATTGGTACGATATCAATAGGGAGAGACGGTCTATGGATCTAATGTCGATGAATTTACCCGAATATTATCAGTATTTTGGCTATGTGACGCCACAAACGGTGGATCATTACTTACCAGACTTAATTGAGAAAAGAAACGGCCAATTGAGAGAACTCAGTGAATTGCAAGGACTAATTAAATATAAGAAGGTGATGCCAAGTGGGCTAAACTACCTCAATGGATGTTCTACTAATGAACAAGAGCAGGATCTTCGGGATTTAGGGCTACTATAATGTTGTATAATGTAATTAACAGATTTGTGATTTTGTTTTTAAAATTACTTAACTTAAAGTAAAAGAAATTATACACCAAGTT
This sequence comes from Saturnispora serradocipensis, assembly GCA_030570415.1. NCBI lineage: Eukaryota > Fungi > Ascomycota > Pichiomycetes > Pichiales > Pichiaceae > Saturnispora > Saturnispora serradocipensis. Next base: position 308,365 of record JAJLVS010000006.1, on the reverse strand, counting down.
TAGTACAATCTCAACTTAGAACCAGCAGAGGCCTTACCGTGTTGAACTGGGTTGTAAGTAATGGAGAATTCACCAAGGTAACGACCGAGCATTTCAGCCTTGATTTCAACAATGTTGAAAACCTTACCGTTGTAAACACCAACAACTGAACCAATCATTTCTGGGACAATAATCATGTTTCTCAAGTGGGTCTTGACAACAGCTGGCTTTTCGTTAGCTGGAGCAGCAAGCTTAGCCTTTCTCAACTTTTGGATCAAGTGCATTGGCTTAGCACCCAAACCTCTGGAGAATCTTCTTCTGACTCTAGCGTCACACAACTTAGCAAAGTCTTCAGTGGACATTTCGAGCAATTGTTCAAGTTCAACACCCTTGAAGGAGAAGGCCTTGAAGGATCTCTTCTTTCTAGATTCAGCTATGGTAAAGAAATGTTAGTACTTTTATCAAATAGAGGGATGTATGTAACTAGTTATTGTTCTAAAGGGCAAAATGAATTTGGCATGAGTGAGTTTTGTAAAACTGGAGGCTTTTCAATTTGTTTGGGTTGATGATGCTTTGGTTTTCCATTATTTCTTCCACTTCGTAGTATTCAAAATTGTTTTTGTCTCGTTACTGTTGCCGCATGTTTGAGCGATTGCTACAACGCAATCAAAGCACATTTAAACTGACCATTGATTGTACATTTCGTTCCCGCTATAATTTTTCACTCCCTTGGAAAGCCATTAATGAATCTCCTTTCTTCCTCTCTTTCATTTCATGTAATTAATTCAACAACTATCGTCACTACTAGCAATCCTTACATACCAGTAGACATATTTAGTTTCCTGTTGTTGTGAATAAACGTCTATACACAATGTAAATCGTTTTAGTATATTGAAAATTTCTTCGTGCGAATAGCTGCGAGGAACCTAGAGAGAAGACTCGAAAGCGGGCAAAAAAACTTTTCGCAGTCACACCCTCGCACCTCACCAGGTGCATTCCCCTCTCAAATTCACCACTAGTGTGAAAATTTACTATCGAAAAATTCCACAACTACAGGCTAATAGAGTTTGTTAAGTAGATATACAAAAGTATGTAATGAAAGCCGGTGTTGGTATAGGTTGTGTGTTATAAGCAAATAGAGATTGAAATTAATTAGCCAAGTGGTGTACACAAATTGAATAAGATGATGGATATGATAAATGAAACAAAGCACTAAAATGGTGAAGTGTGCATCAATGCATTAGGAGACTTCATGAGAAGATAGTTTAAAGTGGCCATTGCAAGAGAGCTTAAATTTCATTCCCAGTTAATTCATTAGCATTTGAGTTCAGTAAGTTCACTATTTGTATATTTCATATCTTTCACCCGCAAGCACTCGAACATGACAAAAATTCAAACTTGGACTTATTACTAACAACGCATAATTGCCCTTCTTACAGTGAAGTACCTTGCTGCATACTTGCTTTTGGTCAACGCCGGTAAGACCTCCCCATCTGCCTCTGACGTCTCCACCGTCTTGGAATCCGTTGGCATTGAAGTCGAATCTGAAAAGTTGGACCTTTTGATCTCCGAATTGGACGGTAAGTCTGTTGAAGAATTGATTGCTGAAGGTAACGAAAAGCTTTCCTCTGTTCCAACCGGTGGTGCTGCTGCTGCCTCTGGTGCTGCTGCTTCCGGCGCTGCTGCTGAAGAAGCCGCTGAAGAAAAGGAAGAAGAAGCTGCTGAAGAATCCGACGATGACATGGGTTTCGGTTTGTTTGACTAATTGTGCACTCCTAACTAGCTCTCTATATATATACAAAAATCAAAATTTAATTAATTTTTAAACTTCCTTATAAGAACGCCATTAAGTTTTACTTTACCTATGTCGGACCTCATCGCTGACTGGCAAAATGCCTTCATCGCAAGAGCGCGCATGGAGACCTATAGACCGCTTAACGTCCTTAGACAAAGCTTGTCCACAGACAGCTACAAGTACCCCTTTTGGGGCATCCTCTTTTTTTTGCAAAACTTGACGCCCTTGGCCCCAATACTGTTATCTGTTGTGATCCCATACAGCGTCATCCACTTCTATGTATATTCTATACTCTTCACCACTTTGCTACCGTTGAACATTTTTGTGAGCATGTTGACTTCCGGGCCCGTTGGTATTCAAACAGGATTGCTTTTGACTGTCAACCAATGCTCATGCTTGAATAACTATCTCTTTAAAGAGTACTTAATTCCAGGAAAACTCAACAAGGTGTTTGACACCACGTTGTGTTTAGCTGGACTTGATAGAGTAGTCATTCCTGGAAAACTCAAAAGAGTGGTACCCCAGTCGTTTGGCTCTAAAGTGATGAGCATCAATCCAATTACGATAGGAGCCCAAACTGCACACTGGTTTTACAAAGTGTGGGTTTCGTATTTGCCAATAATTGGTGCATTCATATCAAACTATAACGAGTCTATCAACACTGCTGTTGCAGCACAACAAAGGATGTGGCAGCTAACTCGAATGAGACCAAGACAAATCAAATACAAAACCAAGGAAAACGAAGTAGACTATTTTGTCTTTGGCTTCATTTCCCAAATTTTGGAGTCCCTACCACTATTTGGTGTCTTCTTTTGCTTTACAAACACCGTTGGTGCAGCCTTGATGGCTGCAGACAAATGGAAGCTAAGTCATCCTGTTCAAAATACTGTTATCCATATTGAAAACAAGGAGCTTTTGCCAAATATTTAGTTACAAAAACGGCCCGCCCATGTGCCTGATATCACAGCAATTTTGCTTATCTACTTTAATATCACCATTTCTTGCTAAAAAGTACTATGACCAACTGTTTCGTTTGAAAGTTTGAAACTCCGAAAACCGTTTTTTCTTGGTTTTTTTTTTCTTCTTTTTTTTTAGTCCTTGGCTATTTTTCTGTCATCTGTCAATTAACATAGTATATCGCCATGTCAATGAACAAACACAAGCATGAGTTTCTCTGCAAGCTGCCAAAATGTGAACATCATGTTCATCTTGAAGGAACTCTAGCTCCAGAACTTTTATTTAATCTTGCTGAACGTAATGGTATTACTTTGCCAAATGAATTCCCACCAACACCTGCTGCATGTAACGAGCGTTACGATAACTTTGCGGACTTGCAAGATTTCTTAGATCATTATTATGTCGGTATGTCTGTTTTAATCAAAGAGCAAGACTTCCATGATTTGGCATTTATGTACTTCCAAAGGGCTCACAGTGAAGGTTTGAAACACGTTGAAGCCTTTTTTGATCCACAGGGGCACTTAGAAAGAGGTATTGACATTCACACCGTGGTGATGGGGCTTAAAGCAGCATGTGAAAGAGCAGAAGCAGAGCTAGGCATTTCCACTAAGTTAATCATGTGTCTATTAAGACATTTGCCTAATGAAGATGGAATCAAAACCATCGAACTGGCTAGAGAATATTATGAACAAGGTTGGATCCATGGTTTAGGTTTAGACTCAAGCGAAAAGCCATTTCCACCTCAATTGTTCAAGGAATGTTACGAGTTGATTGCCGATGGGTTTCCACAAGTTGGTTTGACTGCTCACGCGGGTGAAGAAGGTGGACCAGATTATATCGTTAATGCACTGGAGCATCTGAACGTTAGTAGAATTGATCACGGTGTCCAGTCTATTAAGGACCCTGTGTTAATCAAGAGACTGGCTGATGAACAAATTATGTTGAGTTTGTGCCCAATCTCCAACGTCAAACTGCAAGTTGTTGAAGATGTCAAAGATCTGCCAATCAGAGAATGGCTTGATGCGGGTGTTTCGTTTTCTATCAATTCTGATGATCCTGCCTACTTTGGTGGCTACCTGCTAGACAATTATTTAATTGTTGAGGAAAAGTTCAATTTCACTGGTGAAGAATGGGTTATCATTGCAAAGAATGGTGTTAATGGTTCCTGGATTACTGATGACCGCAAGAAGGCTTTGCATGGTGAAATTGATGCTCTTTTTGAAGAGTACAAGCATAAATTGTAATACTAACGCGTTTGAAATAGCGTGTCTGTTTTTTTTCCCATAATTTTTTTCGTCTTGTTCAACATAAGGAGAAAGAAAAGCATGGCATAAAAAAAGCTACTTGTTGACATATACCAATTCAATACTAAAAGTATTTTGCTTTGCATTTATAGAACAGAATTGATAGAATTTATAGAATTTAAAAATGAGTTTAGCGGTTGAATTATTAGGGAGAGTAGTTCATGCAAATGATCAAAGCTTAATTAACAAATCAACGGATTCTAAGGAGATCTATAGACACTTGTTGCAAGGAAACAATGTATGTGAAGGCAGTAGTTGTACTAGTTATCAAATAAATGAGTGTGAGATAACCAACTTGCAGAAGGCTATCGATCAACGGAAATTAACAGATTACACTGGGGCACCGTATAGCGATATAGTGGATATCAAAATAACGATAGAAAGGAGTCTTCTAGCATATGATCTCCAAAGAGCATCTAATGAAAAGACGAATGGCACTCCACTTTGCAATGTGGATGAGCTTGGCAACACGCTAGATAATTTAAATGGTGATTCCAGAAAAGTGTTTGAGCACTATGTGGAGCTTCTCAAGCTTGGATATGCAGGCAACATGCCTTCTGCAAGCGACAACGTCGCAAAAGGTGGTGACAATGCGACTGTAGAAGAAATGATAGCAGCAATGGTATCGAAATCAGTTCAGTGTGGAGTGCAATTACCTCTACTCAATGGATCCACACTTGACTGGTTCAATGAATGTCTGACTACACTTTTGAGTGGGGGAGGTAACAGTGAAATCAAGTCTGCTGTTCCTGCTGATGTTGCCACCAAGTTCCTAGTAGAGAACGACGCCGCCACCGCTTTGAAAGACCTACAGTTTGCACACGGCTATCTTGCCAAAAAGTATTCAGAGGAGGTAGCACAGAACTCGGAGGCGATGAGGCGTATGCAATTAGGCGAGGAGATTTTACAACGGCAAACCGAAAACCTTGCCAGAATGGCTCGGGAACAGGCTAGGGTGAACCAGGAGATGGCAAAATTACAATCCAAAGTCAAGGAGCAGCAGTCAACCATTTATGAGCTGGAACAAGAGAGAGCACTGCTGAGTGTTGATCGGCTCGGCGTAAGACCTGGTACCGGCAGCGGCGTCGGCAGCGGCAGCAGCGTGCCGTCCTCTTCATTGCCAACGTCACCCTTGCTTGCCTCGCCACAGTTCCAGCAACAACAGTACCAGCTCCCTTCGTCGCCCAGTGTGTCCCTGTTACGAGCTGAGTTTAAAAAGCTGGTAGAGGATCTCAACAAAAGACACGCGGAGGAGCTGGAGCGAGTCCGTGCCAGTTATGGGAACGATAAACACATTTGAGACTTTTAATCCACGCGGTGAAGCTACATTTAAATGTCTCATAAAAGAGGGCAGTATACGCAAAAGGGGCAGTACAAATGCCATTGGACTAAAATATAAGACCACAATTTCCCAATCCGGTCTTGTTGAGGCCAGAGCTCAACGTCCATGGGCCATATTGTCCCCCTGATATATTTTAAAGATCGCAACACGGTACGTCAAAGCGATCCGAGAAACCTGAGCGAGTTTTTGGTTAGTGTAGTTATTATATATTTTTATCTCATAGGCCACAATTCGCTCAGTGCTTGACAGTACTATTAGAATAGAGGAAGCCTATACAACAATAACTGACGAATAGAGTATTCCAGCAATAGTAACCAGGATTGTAGAAGCGTTTTTTGTAGTTATGTATCTTTGGAGGGATATAAACGGACAAGTTTGCTGTGTGCAGAAAACGCAATGTAAAGCCGTCGGATAAGAGAAGTTATTAATGAGCCGAATAATGAGTACCTTTTGCGTCAAAAGAGCCAAATGTGTTCTTTCTTGTTATAAAAACGCTGATTTCCCACTTGGTGGTTCATTGTTAGAAAACAGTAATAAATAAAGGGTTTCAGTCTTTATCTCATTAGATTCACCTAAAAAGTTTAGCGTTATCCAATACCAGTTGTTACATTTCTAAACAATGCTAGTGAAGAACAGCAGTTACAGTGCCAACCATTACCAGCACAGCATCATGCATTCAAGAAAGAAGCGAGTAGGCAAAGCGTGTGACTCGTGTCGACTCAAGAAAACCAAATGCAACGGCAAGCAACCGTGTGAAAGATGTGTTCTGGACAACAAGGTGTGTATCTATACAGAGAGAAGGAAACAGGTGGACAGGGTATATTCGTCAGACCATGTAGAACTGATTGAAAACAGACTCAAAATTGTGAGGAACTCTCTCTTGAAATTGTCGCAATGGGTCAAATTAGACAACAGGGCTCAATTGGCACAGTTTGCGGAACATTTACATTACTCAGCTTTGGAAGATGACGAGTACGATTCAGATGGTAACGAAGGTAATTTCGGTAACAGTACACGAGGGTTTGGGATTAACATCAACGAAGTGATTGGTTTATTACAACAGAAAGACACTGATGACACAAGTGAAAGAGGCCAAAAAATCACAGAAAACGATGAGTTGACTATGATTTCACCGCCTGACACCGAGGACCCTACACGAGTACCAACATTTACATTGAATTCACCGGAATCCCTGTCGCCGACCAATATAGAGGAGATTACACCAACATTGGTAAAGCAAGAGACTGAAGACTTCATCAATTCATTAGACTCATTTCCTAGCGTTGCGGATACAGAAGGAGTAGAAAATAACAAAGGAAAGGTAGAGGGGTTTAGTTCACCGTCACAGTTATCATCAACCATGGACGATCTCAATGTTAATGGCTTCATGGGTTTCAATTCTTTGGAAGAGAAGACCCCTATCGATGAAACTGCAGGAGTAGAAAGTGACATATTCTTGCGTAGCACTTTGGAAGACGATACTTTTGATTCCATCTTTTTGACTACCTCTGCATCATTGAACAATCTAGACATGGACCCAAGTCCACCACCAGCCGCGCCAGAACTGTTGAACTTCAGGCGAGCCAACAGTTTCAATTCCAAATATGGCGTTCACAAATCGAATAACCACCACTTAGCTGGTAACAGCCATTGCCGTCACACTCGACAAAACTCTTTGATGCCATGTCAATTGAAAAACTGTCTGGCGTCTATTCAATCTTCATCCTCAACAACGACTAATTGATCTAACGTTTCTGCTATCACTTTATTATGCCTCTTTACACTCTTTTTATCCTATACTATATATGCTTATGACCCTTATGCTTTTCTTTTCATTTTTTTTAAATAATCTTTTATAACTTTTATATTATTCAACGATCTCATTTATTATTTTACAATTAAGTTAGAATGGGTCTTTTGATTCTACACAAGCCCTCTTTTCATTCCAACGACAGTCAATCTGCGTTAAAGACCCGAGTAAAAAGCCTGCTTTGACAATATAGCGAGGGGCCGTTACTCTTAAATCCTATTGTTGGGCTATTATTGTTAGAAAGAGGGCGTTGGAAAAGCCAAATTATTTTTGGATTTCCGATTGTAGTCGATCACACGCCAATAGAGGTTGACCATATCTATTGGTAGCGGCTTAGCATGCAAAAGCTTAATTGTATGTGAAAAATGATATGAAATGGTGCACTAAACTTTTAAAATATTACACCCATGCGTAATGCGCAGATTACGTGGCTTTTGGAAAACCTGACAGCAATGGCTTTAGCTGAATTAGTAGCTTTGCGCTTCTAAAGTCCGTGTGTAATGTGTGGGGGGGCTAGAGGTTTCTAAATTTGCAACGACCATGCATACAATTGCTACCAAGAAGTAGGTGTCGTGCGAAGCAAACCGTGGAAGTGATGGTAGGATACGTGTTTCTATGTTTACTATCTGCAGTTTTGCCTGGACCCAACCTCGTCTTAAATAAGCTCGGAGATAACAAGCCTTGATTAAAATAATAATACACCTGTCAAATTCACCGTCTCTCGTACATTAACTCCACAAAGCGACAGCTACGGGTGCAAAGATCATTAGTAATCACATACAAGGTTAAGATATATACGTCCATGGTGCTTTTGACATCACGGTGGTACACATGGTCAACAACATGGCTTCATTGACCTGCCTCCACCAACAACTTCGTGGATCGCAGTCGAAATTGTAACGCAGCAAATTCCGGTAACGCAAGCTTGAGAATGCAACATCCGCACTGCTGTTTGCACGTTTGCTCAATTGGAAAAGAGTTTCCCGCTTTTGTCTTGCAGGTCCTAATGCAGTTTTGGGAGCATGTACATTTTTTTTTTTCGCATTATGAGCTGATTACAAGAAAAGGTGGGTTTCAATTAAATTTCAAGGTTCGCAATTGGCAAAACCAAGAAACCAAATGGCAATATAAGGACACAAAGCACCATGATGGTTTACCGGAAATTGTTGTGGTTATAAGTTGCCGCCGCTCTTCCGCCCCCCTGTGTGGGTGTCTAATTTAACGGGAATTTTTTTTGTTTTGTCCTCGGTAACTTTTTCGCTTTCTTATCACTCACTATCGCAAAGCAGCACTGCTAAAAGTTAACAATAGCAGAACTATTACAATGTGAGCAAAAATAGAATAAAACAAATAAAAAACGCAGCTGTGATGTCTGAGTTACATTTCAAAGTGGCTAGTTCAAACTGCTAGCAGTACCCAATGGTTAACCCAACAAATAGACAGAAGAAGCTACCTTAACAAGCTTTCAGTACCCTACTTGTACCTGTTCTCTCCTAAAGCCTCTCTTGCCCCAGATTGAAAGGACATTGTGCAAAAAATATATAATGCATGTATGCAAGAAGAAAGCTCCCACATTAATCGCGTGTTATGCACGTTACCAACTTTTCCTGGCTCTTTTCTTTTGACATAGGACGGTGAATTGGAAAGATATAAAAGGGAGTGGCGATGGCCTGCAGTTTATGTTTACGATAAAATAGCAAGGGAAATTGTAACCTGAAAAAGAAATAGTTTTTTATTTATATTAGGACATATATATAAACATACATATATATACCTTGCTGAATTTATTATATAATAACTTATACCATAGGTAAATGGACATAGTTGAGTAGACGTGAACATTACCATAATGTCTAGTAAGAGATGCCGAGTTATAAAAGCATGTGACTGTTGTCGATTGAAAAAGACTAAGTGCAATGGAGAGACGCCATGCGAGAAGTGTGTGTTGAACAACGTCATTTGCACTTATACAGAACGTGTTAAGAAGGAACGTGTTTTTAACACTGGGCACGTTGAGTTCATTGAAAGTAAGATGAACGTGTTGACCACCGCGTTGCTCAAGTTGTCATCGTTGATCAAGCAGGAAGACGTGTGCCAGTTGTATCAGTTTGCGGAAGGCATCACTTTCGACAGTTCTCAGGGCTACAAGTCGATCCAGATCAACCAGGTGTTGAATGCGATTAACGATTTGACCTTTGGTGAGGTGCAGCAAAGTGAGGAGGCTTGCAACAATAGCAACGAAGCTTTGAACAATACGCCTCCTGCATCTCCACAACTCCAGATACAAATACCACAGCTGATGCCTGAACATGTCAACAACCACCCATCACCACAATCCACCGTGAGTATGTCATCGATTTCAAACTCACTCAATTATGACTTGAAGTCCGATTTGAAAAGAACTTACAACGAAGCCAACATCACTAACACAATGGAGCCACAGTGCGAGAGTGTTGTGCACAACTCAGAGATCTCGTTCACACCTTCCACGTCCACCAACTCCAACAGGCTTGTTGATGGCGGCTACACAGTTTCAGATCTGAACGATGCGTCGGTGCCTAAATTCTTGAATGATATTGACTACATGATCAATTCCGATCTTATAAAACAAGAGCTGGACCTAACTCAATCGAACTCTAATTTTCTTGTGGATAACACCTATTCGATGCAGGATTTGATGAAATTCTAATAGCAGATTCATTTTCGACTCTGGACGGTACACTTGCCCTTCACAGTTTTCCATTCTCGGTCTATCTAGTCTCGGATGAAATTTTGAATTACCAATTGATGGTCGCCATTATGGTTCCGTCCAATTATCGGAAGGGGCGAACGTCAACTTTAGTAAATACCAGAACCAATTGGAATAAAGGTTATGTCTATTTATAAATTACAATATTCCTTTACTTTCTAATAGTATATTAATAATATTATTTGATATTAAAAAGTTGAGAAAAAAGTGGGCATCCGGTTCACTTGCCCAGGTAATTTTCTAATAAAAATCAAAGGAACCTTTAATGATGTTTGACTAACTTCTATTGTGGGTGTATCAGAAGAGGTCCAGCAAAGATTCAAGTGATCTCCCCAAGGTTCCCACTTTGCTGATATTGGTGTCAAACCGCTTCCTGTTTTCTTTTCTCTCTCTATTGTCCTGAAAAAATTTTTACCACAGTCCCACCAATTATTAAGAGCAAGGCTTTATTCACCTAAGTGAAACTCTATGTGTGTTTGTATATATGTAAAACTTTAATTTGGTCCGAACTTCATCCGAATACTATATTTCAACTACTATTCTAAAGTCTTGTTCACCGGCAAGTCTCGGTAAAGTCATTTATTTGAGCAATATGCACTAGACCTGAAAAAAATGCAGGTTTTGCTCTACACTAAGATGTTTCGTTGTTGACACTAGAAAAAAATTACGTCTTCATGAATTTATGCGCTTAATGATCTAAATCCGTTCAGTTATCGGCATTTTCAAAATTACTAGGTTTGCACAAAACAATGTTTGTACTTGTTGTCGATTTCATAAATATTGTTTTTTCTTCTGCACAACTTCGCCAACTGATGGCTAAATATCCGGCTTCTTTGTAAAGAAAAGCTGAAAATCCAATTATTGTATTCATTTCATAACTCATTTGGCATCTGAACATATATACTTTAAATAAACCTGTATACTGAATTTTATGTACATAATTTATAGAAAAGGTACAGACCAGTGTAAGAATACATGAAACATATCAAACGTGTCAGAGTAGAGAAGGCTTGCGACACTTGCCGTGTTAAAAAAACCAAATGCAATGGATCAAAACCATGTCAAAGGTGTTCATCACTAAATATTATCTGCTTGTACTCAGAAAGAAATAGCACAAGAGATAAGAAAATACAGGCAGAACATATAGCCCTATTGGAAAACAAAGTTGGGATTTTGACAGACTCCTTGCTGAAACTTACAATTCTAGTCAAACTAAAAGAGTCAAAAATGCTCGATCGATTTGCAAACGGTGTTGACTTCAATGTCCATAAGCCAAACAAGTTATTGATTAATGATATTGTTACTTTACTCAATGAGGTGAATATAGACCCTGCTGAAAGTAACAGTGATACCAGACAGGCCAACGATGTGCTGAAAATTGAAGATGAGGTTCACAACAACATATTAGATTTGGATCCAGAATGTGGTCTTGGGTTCCCTTTCAATGACATTGACTTTTGCAGTGATTTCTTTACTATAAATTTCTCTGAGTGATCATCGCTGACATCAGTTTATAGAATATGGCCAGAATTTATACAGTAGATTTAACACAATGTTGATTTAATAATCGTATGTTAATTAGGGTTTGTTTTTACACCTTCTAAATTCGGTGATTTACAATCGCTATTGTCCAGCTATGCTGACTGTGGTCCTTTAAGTACTAGACAAAGCTCTGTTTTCACTAAGTCGAAGAGGGAACCTCGATCGAAATGATCTTTATAATCATGCTTTTGTTGCCCAATTTCATGGTCGAGGAAAACCACACTACTGCCCAAAAGTTACACATCACGCAGATAGTGCCAACTCTTACCTTTTAGCTACATCGTTCTCGCCAACTACGAGGATAGCAATTACTCCCATAGACAGGACGTTTTTGAGTATAAACTGATTTAGTGGCTTCAACTTGCAGCCTATTTTAGTCTATTTTAGGGTGGTGCAAGCCGGAAAGGTACGTGATTTTGCATTGCATGTAATCACTTTAATTTTGAAACGTGCCTATAAAGGTATTTCCACCGGAAATACATCTGGGTTCACCTACCACTTAACTTCATTGGACAGTATTGTTCGGCACACACAGACTGATGGCTTGGCTCACCTTTTCAAGCTTTATCAAACTATTTTAAAGAGTCTTCCAGTATGTTTGCGTATGCAAAGTCAGTGGCGCTCCGGCTTTATTTTCGGTGTATTGCACACGCACGTCTAGATTTGGAGATACCAAAACAAGACAAAAACCGAGACCATAAATGATGCTTGTACATTACCAGAATTGCGACACCAAGTCCAGCAATGTATGGTACCTGGCTTTTAGCTAATGATGCTCACCAAGATTCATGTTTTGCATGCCCATTAACATTTTTTTAAAATTGTGACAGTAATGTATATGCTAGCTGAATATCTTATCACGAACGGCAATGCCCAACTGTATTGAGAAACTTAGTGAGATTATTGCTCTCAACATCATTACCGTAGTGATCTGTTACGTGTCTCATAATAGAACCTTTTCTTTAAATTGTAAAACAAGCACTCGTTTCGAATTTCCCTAATGATTGGTCAGACATTCGAAAAAAATGTCTCAAGTTATAAATGGATTACCAATAAGAAGGATTAGAACATTATTAAACTTCTTGCTTATTGTGATCTTTATAATAGCGGTTAATAATAGCTTACTCTATATACTATATTTAATTTGTAAAGCTTGACCAATCACATGTTAAATTTTCAATCTTCAAAACCAATTCACCCTAATGAACAGTGTGGAATTGTTATTTCAAAAAGATAATCAAAGGTATAATATGAGAATGAATTTATGTACGGCATGTAATGCGTGCGGCAAAACATGAATTATTTATGCAGTAACTGATGTATTTTAGATCAGTTGTAAACTCAACACTAGTTTAAAGTAGGAAGCACATGATGACTAAAATAGTTTTTTGCTGATAATTATCTGCCAATTGGCATTGAATTTGAGCCCTGATCAATGAAAAAAACTCATAATTGGACTACCTTAGTTTAACTAATAGAAAGATGGCAAGATTAGCGATTGAGTACAATAGTAGATGGCCCGTTTGTACAACTCTCTCAAAGTCTTTTTACGTTTTGAGTAAAGCTATTATCACTTCACTTTTCCAACAAAAGTAGAATTTTCGTCGTGTATTTTTCTCAAGTAATTACAATATTTCTTGATAACAAGATGTCATTTACTTTGAAGTCAATGCTGAAGCAACAAGTTTATTGGCAAATTACTTATATCAGCAGAAACAAAGGCTAAGTAATTTTAGATAAACATATAATAAGAGTAAAGAAACAATATTTACAAAAAAAACAAAAGACATTATCCTATATGTCATTTACATTTTTTTATTTGTACAAGCTATATTACAATGATAGCTGTAAGTTGTTTCTGATAAGTCCAGAGTTTACTACTCGAACCGTTAATAATAAATTAAGTATAAATTGAATATAAAGTCAAATATGTTGACTATTTATATTATTTCGGATTGAAGATTAGTTTTTTTGATTAGTAATATTAAAAGTCTCGATAGACTTTGGGAATTGTTTGTATTACCGAGGCATTACGGTTCATTAGTGAAGAATGTTTGCGTTTATGTCTTACGCTCATTTCTATCAAATCTCTCTTCGACATCTTATTGTAAATATGCACGTATTATGCTCGGTTAATATTATGAGGCACTTAGATTTTATCAGTTTTAATAAAGGATTTTTAAACCGCTGTTGAATCTTAATTCGTTATCCTAAAAAATGAGTGTTATGACAATATATAAGTTGTACCAGCATGTTTTCTAAGAAAGGCGTTAAGGTGATAATAAAAAGAAAAATACCTTTGCAATTAGTCCTTATCACTATAACGGTAAATTTCCTTTTAGTCGAACATTTTAAATACAGATTTTAAAACTATACAAACTAATCTATAAAACAACAGTTAAGATTCAAGTAAGCTCTTCTCAACTGCTATTTATTGATAAATCCAGAGTTTATTACTCAAACCGTTAATTATAAGTTAAATATAAATTTATTATATCATTAATTATAGCGGCTATTTATACTAATTTGGACTTAATGGATTAATGAACTAATATAGACAAGAATCTAATATTAACCCTGAATATGTTCGTATGATAAATATCATATGATTCATGTCGTATAATGACATTCATGTATTAATGCTCAGCTTATTACATGAGTAATGCATATTTACGAGATCTTTAACATCTTATTGTTACTCTTCATGTATTATGCTCAGTTAATATTATGATGTACATAGATTTCATCATTTATATCACGACACTCGTCTATTTACTCGCAAAACCCTGATGAGGGTTTCTTGTAAAATATAGTTATTACATATATGCTGTATGTATTTCACAGAACAGTTTAGGTCCAAAAATATTCTAATTTTTTATTAATTTTTAACTGTCAAAATAAGTGATAATGAAGTATTGCTCAGTTATTGATTAAGATGTTTAATGTTGAAGTATGAACTTCAACATACATATTGCTAACGTATAATCACTAATATGCAGTACATACTACGTTAACCATGTAACACTCATAACACGTTAATGTAGATAACAATGAAGAGTTACATGTAGGGTTGAATGTATTAATACAATACATGCATCCTGCATTAATAGTTCTGAGCAACAGTATGCTTGAATCCGATCCGTTGCTATCATGTCTATTGGAGTAATTATAACTAATGGGTATTCCTCCAATAGAATACAAGCTAATCCTTATTTACGCTTTATTTATATAATCAATATTTTACTATAAAAGGAACTACTGTTTCCTCTTTATTTAATTATCTTTATATTATTCAAAATAACTAAGATATAGATTTTTACATTAACAATCCAAAGTATAATCTAAACCGTTAATTTTCAAAGTGAAATTAAACTAAATATAAAGTCAAATATGACGACTATTTATAATGTTTCAGATCACGGATTTGTTTCTTGATTGATAAGATTAAGGTCACAAATGACTTCGGCAATTATTTACATCACCGGCACACTATGGTTTATCTGTAAATAATGGTCGTACTTATGTCTTATGCTCATCATTAACAAATCTCTGTGATATTTTATTTTAGCTTATTAAAGCTTATTAAATAACAATGTAACTTTAATTGTTTGTCAATGCTCATCATATACCTAATATAGTAATGTATAATTAGTTATTTTCGATATTTCCATATAGCGGTAATAACGATTTAGTTTGCTTAATATAAAAAGTGTATATAACAACTATAAATTATAATGTGGGGATCGGTTTCTATATTAGAAATTATATTAGATTATGGGCCATCTAATAAATAATACGAAGCTTTATTTCCTGATATATGTCTTGAACATTTCTTTTTAAGAATGGCATAGTAAATATGCTCAGTGTCTTTTGTTATTATTTCAACACATTTTCAGATTGGAGATCTTCTAAATACAGATTTTAAAACTATACTGACTGTTTTATAAAGCAACAGTTAAGATTCAAGTAAACTCTTCTCAACTGCTATTTATATCACGACACTCGTCTATTTACTCACAAAACCCTGATGATTTTTCTTGTAAAATATAGTTATTACATATATGCTGTCATATATTTCACAATATTAAGTCAATTATGACGACTATTTATATTGTTTCGGATCAAGGGATTTGTTTCTTGATTGATAAGACTAAAGTCACGAATGGTTTCGGCAATTATTTACATCACCGACACACTATGGTTTATCTGTAAATAATGCTTGTATTATGTATGCTCATTTCTACCAAATCTCTTTAATATTTTGTTTTAGCTTATTAAAGCTTATTAAGTAACTATGTAACTTTACTTGCTTGTCAATGCTTATCATATACCTAATATAGTAATGTACAAATAGTTATCTTCAAAAATTTTCTATGCGAAGTACCTGAACTTGTTGATTTTTTTGTAGTTCGAAAAATAATGACAACTGTGGAACTTCACTACGTATTGCTGTAAACAGTGACCAAGCGTAGCACTAGAAAAAGTAAAAAGTAAAGTGAAAATTTTGCTTAGACAAAAATTAGAGTGCAATGTAAAACTAATCCCATTTTATCGGGTTCATAATACAATGATTGTATTATTTATAAAAAGTCAATTTACTGACGGATACAAATAAACACAATAATTTATAGTCAAGATCACTATGAACATTATAAATATGTGTACTTTTCAATGGAGATATACAATACAATCGTAAAATAGATTGTCAAAACTGTGTGAAGACATATAAATAACAATTTGGTAAAATTTTATATGTGAGTGAAGCGACAGGATATAGAGTGATCAACTTGTGCAACTGTGAACCTATCAAGAAGTTGGCACATTTGATTTTGAATCATTTTAAAATTATTCTAAATTTGGTTTAGAGTAGAGGATGCCAGAAATAAAACATAACTGCCTAAAAGAAATTGCCTCCATCTTTTTAAAATGACAGTCAGCCATTGAAATTAATAAAATAACCCAGAGGTTAGAGTATTCACAGATTATACTACATTGAAAAGTTATGGCACTCATATATAATGTAAACTTGACTACAAGAAATGTAACAATCCAAGTTACCTTGCTGCTCTACTACATACTGAAAGAACAAAGGATTGTATCTGTGGTAATTCACAGTATGTTTTTATTAAAAGTTCTTTAACAACTTTTGGCTCTCGTTGACTCTCCTAGTATATTAAAATTTAAAGATAATGAGTTGTAGTATCTGAAAGATAAACTAATAAGGAACACTATGGTAATCAGCTATTTAAAACATTACTGCCATGCGCTATTAAGTAAGAAAACATGTGTTCGCTTCCTTCAAAAGGATAGATTGAAGAAAGTTTTGTTTGATAATGTTTATACATTTAAATTTTTGCTTTAGCAATAGACGTAATTATTCTTTTGTAATGGGATTTCCTTGCAGTTTGGACTTGGCGTCCGAACCTATGAAACAGATTGCGTCTTGCTTGGTTTGAGCGGGACCACTGATAGCAGTTTCGTAGTAAAAGGACTACGTGCCTGTGACAATGTTTATTCAGTAAAGTCTCTTAAAAACGTATGGAAGCCGAAATACGACGTCGGAGATGCAGATACTGAAAGGGAATATCATTGGATGAAATAAGTTCAAAGCTTAGTATAAAAGCTGTTGAAAAATGGGAACATTTTGCTAATTCAATTAACGCTTCACCTATTTCGGACAATGCTCAACCATACAGTGAGAACAATGTAATCAACATGTAACAGTAACATCAGTTTTCTTTTCTGATAAAGTGGTTTCACATTTTAAAACAATAAGAAATTACCATGTCCTAAGCAAAAAACGCACAGCTCATTATACAATAGAACAATGTAAGCTATTTTTCATTCTTACATTCTTTCAAAAGCCCTATGTTCTTTGGTGTGAATCCCAAAGTGCTTTTGAGGCAAAAGTTCGAATAATTAAGAAAAAGAAATCTTTTATCACAATTTGGTCACATAATAGGAAATCCAATATTTTTGCCTTATATCCTTATCATCACGTTTTTTTTGAAATATTGCCTAATGATATACCAACATGATAAGTTAACATTTATTATCATATTATATTTTTATAAGTAAAAACAAACTAGATTGGTAGCATATTTAACAGCGTATTATTTTTTCTTAACAGTGCTATAATCAACCCTTTAATATTGGACGTTGTAGAAGGCTTCCACTCATTTTTTAAAAAGAAGGGTGTTTGATCTGATTGAAAACATAAATCTGGTTCAACAATCGGATACAAATAGCTCTTTTGAAATGGTTATGAAAAATTTTGAACTATTAAACTAGTGACATTTATTAAATTGTTTGTGTCTTACCATACATCCCTAAACCTGCAAAAGCAATTAAATTGTAATAACAGTCTTCTAAGAAATGCGAAGTGCGCTTTCAACAATAATATTGAACCTTTTAGAATGGATACAATTTTGTTCCCCGGAAACCGGGGCCTTTTCCTCCAATGACGAAAACCCTTGATTTTGTCACCAGCACATATCATTCTTCTCTAGTATTGTGACATTAACATGAAATAAATTTTGGGAAAAATTTGAAGTACCCTGAACCAATAGTGATTTTTTGGTTAACCACTTTTATGAGTTGCTAGGGTTGACTTTATGTCACAAATGACATAACTAATACATCTTTTTTTAAGAAAGCACACAATTCCTGAATTTTACACTATAAATATTATCCTAATTGAATCTATTTGCCTCAAATAAGAAGTAGTACCACGGAATCATATTCTTCGTTCTTCTTATCAATTTGCACGTAAAGATTTAAAAGAAACCTCAATGTTTCCCTCTGTTATCTTTTTTTAAAGTGCTGACATCAAAAAGGTGAAAATAAAATATGGCAAGAAAACAAATCGCAACGGCTTTGAACTCATTGAGGCCTAGGAAAGTGTTCCAGTATTCATATTCAGGAAAGAAAAATGACATCAAGTTCGATAATTCATGCTTGAAACCGGTCATAAAGTTACCAGAATGGCTTCAGCCAGGTGAAAATTTCAGTAAAGACAAACTACATTATTGGGATGTTCGAAAGGGCGTCAATACGTTCAGAGATAATCCAACTTCAAAGAATGAGTCTACAGTTAGAAATCTACTTTTGACTTATATCAAATACGATACATCTCAACAAACTAGAAATAAAGAAAACGTTATACATCCACTTTTATGTCATAATGGGTTTTTCAATGATGTCGTTATGAAAACGAAAGATGAATATGAGGTTATTTACTACAAGGGTCAATACATAATTGCTGGGACAAACAGAAGAGTAGGACAGGACCCATTAATGTCATTTATTGGGTTGAAATTTGAAAAGTTGGTAAAAGGAGACTTAAATGGAAACTATAAGGATCACTATAAAGCTTTGCTAAGCGGTAAATACGGTGCTTGGCCTTTTTTTTCTGTCGTTGAAGTTGATGGCATCACCCCAGGTTACTCAGACTCACAACCAATGGATGAAGAAGTCAACCACTTTGTAGAAATGAAACTTTGCTTCGTCCGCAATGAGCCAACTTTTGATGTTGTACGAAATTGGAATGATAACATGACTATAATAAGGTATCTTAACTCTAATGTAAGTGGTTTCAAGTTCAAGCTCGCAAAGTTTATCCAACAGTGCTATTTTGGTAGACAAGACACGATAATAATTGGACTTAGAAATAAAGATTTTAAAATTGTGACTGCTTTTGAAATGCCAATTTTAGACTTGATCAATTATTCGAAACGAGTTTATCCTGATATTTATAGGCAATTTCAAAACAGCATATTTGCAATTGACCAAGTGTTAAATAAAGTGGACGAATTTGTTAAGCACAATTTAAGCGATAATGACAAAGAGAACGTGTTTTCATTGAAACTGGCACCATTTAAAATTCAGAAAGCTAGCAAAAAGCATTCAGCTGATTTATTTAATAGGGCAGTCATCCCAGAATACATCCAATTCAGGAACGATAAAGCAAAGATCAGTGATGAGCATAATTTGTAATTGTACCTTGAATAAACCACGCATACAAAAGAAAACAGTTTACAGAGTTTAAAAATACCTTATAAAAAATAACCTCTTACTAGTCACTTCTTGTAGTTTGATATGCTCATGGCATGATATATTAACATGGCGACCTTTTACAAAGTTATAGATCATGTTTAAGGTGAGTTTTTTTTACCCCCCCCTCCCCCCCAAAGTGAGCTCCTTAAAGAACGAGTTATAAAATGTTACTTCCAGAGGGTTATAAAATCGTCACGCTTGCTAAAAAGCATCATGAGTCATCATTGAAAGTTTTATCACAACTAACAACCGTTGGTAGCGTTTCAATGCCTCAATTTGAAGAGTTTTTGAGTTTGCAAGGTTCAGCTTATGGTTATCATACCAAAGTCATTGAAAACGAGGAAGGCCTTTTAGTAGGTATCGCCACGTTGCTAATTGAGCGTAAGCTGATTCATGGCGCATCTAAGGTAGGCCATATCGAAGATGTGGCTATTGACTCCAGCCAAAGGGGCAAAGGACTAGGGAAGATTTTAGTAAAATATTTGTGTCAATATGCGGTTGACAATGGTTGTTACAAAGTTATCTTAGATTGTTCGGAAGAAAATGTCGGTTTTTACGAACGTTGTGACCTTAAAAGAGCAGGTGTTGAAATGGATTTCAGGCCTTAATGGTAATGTGTGTCTGGAAAGTCTTTAGTGTATCTTCGCTATCTTAATAATACGATAAGAAACCCCTTAACATTTTTGAAGGAGTTGGATAAAAAGAATAACAATGTTCTTTCTATAGATTTCCCACATCAGATTTGTGTTTCAATGGGTACTGTAGCTACGTTGGTGTGCAAGTTGTAACGAGGACAGAAAAGAGGAGGAAGGGGCGTAAAAGCGATGAAAATCGCGAAACGAAAAACTCATTACGTAAAATGATGAGCAACGAGCACCGCCATAAAAAAATTTTTGTAAAGTGAAAAAAAAAAAAAAAGATCTATATTTTTGCTTCAATATCAACCATATAGCTGATAAAGATGGTCTATAAAACAACATCAAGTAATAACACATCAATTTACCAGATATCAGGTACTAATGTTGCTAAATCATTACCAGATTGGCTTCAAAAAAAGAGAAAGCAGTCTTTAAAGGATGATTTAGAGTATCAAAATCGTGTAGAATTGATTCAAGATTTCGAATTCTCTGAATCTTCAACCAAGATTCAAGTGACACCTGATGGTCAGTATGCTATGGCTACCGGTACTTATAAGCCACAGATGCATGTTTACGACTTTGCGAACTTATCATTAAAATTTGAAAGACACACTAATTCCGAAAACGTTGATTTCGCAATCCTTTCACAGGATTGGAGCAAGTCCATCCATTTACAATGTGACCGTAATCTTGAGTTCCATGACAAGGGTGGTATGATGTACAGAACAAGAATTCCAAAATTTGGTAGAGAAATTAAATATAACGATGTTAACTGTGATTTACTTGTTGCGGCTTCAGGGAGAGAAATATATAGACTGAACCTAGAACAAGGGAGGTTCATGAAACCGTTTACAGTGGATCCAATAGAAGGTAAAGGAGAAGGTGTGACAAGTCTGGATTTGAATGGCACCCATGGTTTGTTGGCAGCAGGGCTAGAAGATGGGACTGTTGAGTTTTGGGATCCTAGAGCAAAGCAACAAATTATTAAAATTGCAATTCCGGATAGTGGTGAGATTACTACTGTTCAATTTTCAAAACGTAACCCACTGAGCTTTGCATGCGGTACCGAAGATGGTGAGACACTTGTCTACGATTTAAGAACAAGCTTGCCGTTACAAAGGCGTGATCAAGGTTACGGATTCCCAATTAAAAAGATCATCTATTTGGACTCACTTGCAAACACTCATCAATCTGATCAAAACGAAGACTTGATCCTAACAAGTGATAAAAAAATTGCCAAGATATGGCATTTGAACACAGGTAAACCCTATGCTGCAATGGAGCCAAGTGTTGACATCAATGATGTCTGTCATGTGCCTGAATCTGGTATGTTTTTCATGGCAAACGAATCTGTGCCAATGCATACCTATTATATACCTCAATTAGGACCTTCTCCAAACTGGTGCTCATTCCTTGATAACATCACTGAAGAAATGGAAGAAAGACCAAGTGATACTATTTATTCTAACTACAAATTTTTGACGAAGGAAGACGTCAACAAGATGAATATTACCCATCTAGTTGGTACAAACGTCATGAGATCTTATATGCATGGTTACTTTATTGATTCTGAACTCTATGATAAGATTAATTTGATTGCTAATCCAAACTCAGTTGTCGATCAGAGAGAAAGAGATATAAGAAAAAGAATTGAAAAGGAGAGAGAATCCAGAGTTGCCAATGCCACTCCTAAGGATTCTGTTGGAAAAGTTAAGGTCAACAAGGAGTATGCTGAAAAATTACGTGGTAAGTATGATGGTGAAAATGTTCTTGAAGATGACAGATTCAAGGAAGTCTTTGAGGATCCAGCATTTGCAATTGATGTTGAAAACCATGACTATAAACAATTGAACCCAGTTGCTAGTGAAAATAAATTGAGAGATTCTATGAGAGAACTGACAGCCGCGGAAGAGGAAGAACAGGAAAGACTAGAGCAATTGAAGAGAGGACAGCTCGGTAGTGACGAAGAGAATAGTGAGAACGAAAGCAACAGTGAGGACGAAGAAGAAATGGAAAGAGCCAAGGATAAGGAGTTGAATAGAAAGCAAGAGCACAAGAGAAAAGTTAGGGATAAACTAAAGAAGAAGAACTCAAAGAATCAAGCAGTAAACAATAATGAGGATTATGACGAATCATTAATGCAAACGACTATGAGTGCTATAGAAGGCGATGACAAATTCAAACCAATGTCTTTTGGCAAACAGGCTGCATTACAAAGACAACAAACCAAATCGAATAGTGAATATAAATCCAATGTTCGTGTGCGTAAAGCTGCAAGTGGTGAAGGTGAAATAACATTCATGCCTACATCAAAAGCGAAGAATAAGCGCGTTGAAAAGACTGAAAGAAAGGATTATGACGGTAGACGCCGTGCCGGTAAAAATGCGTTCAGAGGCATGTAAGTGCATTTTAGTCATTGCTATATATATATATGATTTGTAGTTTAAAAATTAATAGTAAAGTTTTATCATTTTATGGTAATAGTATACAAAATATAAATTATGGATCTTTGACTCAAAGTAAATGTATGTCGATAATTGAATTACCTCTGATAATACAATGTCCAATGTTAAGAATCTCACCTTTTGACCTATGCTCTAGTGTGTTCGCTAAGTTGAGATTGAGGAATAAATCGTAGCCTTGGAGTGTCCCCCTTATTGTACGATTGCCAGTAAGGTGAATCTCAAGTTCCTTGTGCAGATATGCTTTAAGTTCAGGCGCAGATAGCATTTTGGTGATGTTTTATTGGAGAAAAGGAATGTGCAAAACTTGAATTTGAATATGAAGCGTTTTCAAGTAAAGAGGCAGAGAAAAAAATATTTGTGATTTATTTTCCACTTCTTTATAGCTAAAATCTGAATGTAAAGATTATGGCGTTTGCAATTTGAAAATTGCAAAGAAAAGAAGCTCAACGTGTTCAGTGTAAGAAAAGTATAGTATAACTTAAAAAAAGTATTCATTAAACACGCTTTTATTAGCTAACTAAGACGTGTTTTGATTGTAGTTTTCAACAATGTTAAGCACCTATGCAATGCTGAATCCAACCAAAAGAATTACAACGCTTAGTGGATGTAAATTAAATAGTGAATAGTCAAGATATAGTATAATTGCCTTAGATTTTATCACTGTACCATACTATCAAATCTTCATTCTTTATCCTCTATTCTCATTTTTTTTCGGTATTGTTATTTACGTTTTTCTTTGTTGTACAATCTACATTCTTTTAACAAAGTCGAATTGTATTTAGGAAATAAGTCAGAAGCTGGAGAAGCTGTTACTGATGTCTGAAAACGAGAACTCACCATACTTTTACCAATGGGATGGTTTACAGCAGCCAATGAAACGACCGCCTTTGCCGCCCATACCAGAGAAAACGCATATTGCACCGTTAAATATAGCAAAGGGTCACATTCGAATGGCTTCACTAGATCTATCTGATGAGTATTCTCTCACTTCGTCTTCAACTTCAACTGAGTTTACCGAAACTAATTCGGTATCAGAACAGTCTTACCCATCTTCGTTCATAATGCAAACGAGTGGTTCGTGTCAGGATATAGACACACAGTATAGGTTTCAGTCATCAGACATGAAATTACCGCCGCTACCGAATATTCCACTGTTTACCAGAGAAGAGATAAATCCTATTAAACAAGAGGAAGAGCTTAAACTATCATTAGTGTCACTTGTGAACGAAGAATCAAACATAGACAGTGTGCAATACAATTTCACTCGACCTCAATATGTTCAATTAGAAAAGCGTCAGTGCTCCTTTGCTGTTTCATTTGTTCTATTTACCCTATCATTATTGGCTGTACCATTTCTGCTCTGTATTTATTTTGGATTTTTGGATACATCCGTTGGATACATTTCAAAGCAGTGGAAAATGGCCAGCTTGCTTGCATTCATCACTATCACTATCACGGGACTCTTAGGTATTGGCGTCGGTTTAGGTATCGGGTTGTCCTAGCCTCCGTATCCATTTTATGATTTGCCATATATTATCGTCTCATGATATTTATAAAAAAGGTGACTTCTTTACTAGCTATATATATCTTAATTTACACTATAGATTTACACTATAGATTTCCACATACGAATTAACCGCATGTTATCATTGTTAGTACTGAATCACACTTTCTTGTTTTTAGCTCGGTTTACGGAAAGGATGAAATTTGTTACGGTGCGCCTCATTGTTTAATGCAATCTCTTCGTCAAGTTAATACAGAAGTTTAATAATAACGTGAATATGGGCAACCAACCAACGAAGGATATTACGGTTTCAAGTGCCGGACTCATTCATGAACAAAAGGGGTCAAAGACTAACAGTCGTAGTGATAAAATGCAGCGTTTGATGGAAGGAATCATGTCTCAAGTAGTAAATGCCAATGATCAGTGTTTCGGTGGAAGGTTGGCACCATGGGGTGATTACAACTATGATTTAGACTGCGACTGGTCTATTGTCAAAACAGCTCTCTGGAAGCGCCGTTTGGCACCTTTTTACACTCCACTTGAAAATCAACCAGAAGCTGATTTAGCATTTATTGAATCAAACCTCAAGAAAAGAGGTCTCCATCAACGTGTGGAAGACAAAGTCAGTCTTTGGACTAGTATGGGAGAAGATGCCGATGAACACCGAATTCATATGTCGTCTAATGCAATTAAGAGAAGGGATTTGAAACTCGCTACAATCAAAGTGAAAGAATTAGCTTGGCATGCCCAACAAGAACAAGATAAATTATTTGAAAAGCAAGAAATCAGCAAGAGTGTTCTAGAACTGTATCTTGACGGAGATGAATGCCCAATTTGCTTTCTTTATTATCCTTCAAAGTTGAATATTACAAGCTGCTGTCATCAACGCATTTGTACAGAATGTTTTGTCCAAATGAAGAGGTCGCCGCCTCACCTGTCAGAAGGAGAGACAAACGAGCTTGTTTCAGAGCCGGTGAAGTGCCCATTTTGTGCCACTACACCATTCACTGTTTGCTTCAACTCCAATCCAATTGGACCTGACGATATAAGACCTAAATGGCAATCGCAACTGGAGGCATCTCAAAAGAGAAGGTTGAGAAGGGCTGCTGCCGCTACTTTATTGCACGCCAACAGTATGGGCCACAATGCTGACGAGATCCTACTCGCTGAAACACTGAAGTTATCTCTTGTAGACAAATGACCTCCGGTAGTGAGATTCTTAAAATTCACTAAACGAACTATTGCCACGCACCTAAAAACTAACAATTAATGTTCAGCTATGACATCAATGTTATCTTTAATTGAAACTTAGTTGTTTACTACAATAGATGCTGTGAAAAGAGAAAAAACTACATATGTACAAGTGGAAAAGCTTTATACAAAATCACACACACTACTTGCATTGTGTTCACCATTTTTCAGTGAACTTGGGTTGGGGTTATCATATTCTGTTTTCTTTGGGGTTCAATCGATTATCCTCTTCTTTTTTCCTTGTTTGTTTGCCTTTCTTGTTTTTCTTTTTGCCACTAGTCTTGGTATTACTATCTATTACCAATTTTTCTATATATCCAATGAATTATGTAAACGTTGAAGTTTTAATGTAATCAAATCATCCTTTAAAAGAGCTTACGCACAAAGGAAATGTCTCCGAAAACGATCGAAACCCCTAAAAGTGCAAATCTAAAAATTGTACAAAGTGGCTCCATTAGAATTTAACATGGAAAATATTAGTCATACATGGTCTAATGATATTTGCTTCTTGGTAGATGACATCCGTTTGCAAGATTAAAGTTTTGTCACTTTATTCGGTCTTTTTATGTCAAATGACTGTTCAACGGCGAGCAAAAAGCGCAATAAGAAAAAAAAAACGAGAATGATGATTTGAGTAGTGCCAATTTACCAACTATCAGTCATCAAAGCACCATGGAAGAGAGCAGTATCTGGGACATCTATGCTACAGCACGCCGGATGATCCCATTGTGGGATCGCATGGAGAACAGGGAACAGAGAGAGTTTGCAGTAGAGTCACACAGAGGTTCCTTGGCAACAACTTCATCAACTTCATTACTATCAGATTTTGTTAAAGAGGCCTCTAAGCAGGGCTCCAATGTACCACCTAGTTTTTTATCAATGTCTAAGGCAACGCCATCTGTACAATCAACTAGAGAAACGGCAAAATCTATGTTCAGAGAACTTCCGACAATGCCTACTGCAATTGTTGCACCAAATGCCGTTCAAATCAAAGCTAGGAACCCATCAATATCCTCATCTGCTCCTACAGCGTCTCCTATAAACGCAAGTTTAACAACATGCTCAAATTGTGGGACCACTAAGACTCCGCTTTGGCGAAGGGATCCCCAGGGTAATACATTGTGCAATGCTTGTGGGTTATTTCAGAAACTACATGGAACGATGAGACCACTGTCGTTAAAAACTGACATCATCAAGAAACGTAATTCAAAGAGGCAGTCAATATCAGGGCAAGGCGACGGTTACAAGCATCCACAAATGCCCAATGGCCCATACATATCAAGAACTTCGTCTTTTACAACGATGTCATCGCCGTTAACAACATCATTTACCCCTCCGTCAACAAATTCTCCGTCTTCAGCGACTAAGACTAAAAATGTTCCCATCTTACCCAAGCCAGCGAGATCTAATCCAACCACCCCTATCACAAGCTATTCTTCACCAAACGTCAACAATAGTAGCTCGAGCCTGCATGCATCTGGGGGCATGGACATTCCAAGCCAGTTCAAGCGAAGGAGGTCAAGGTTGCAAGGCTCTGCTTCTTCATCACTTGCCGGCTCTCCTATGGGATCACCAGCTGTATCGGTTTCTATATTTCCTCCCTCTTCTGTTTCGTCAAGAAACGGATCGTTGTCTGTGCAGGCTTCTTCATGGGATCTTAATCAAAACCAAAAACAACAAATCATCCAACAGCAACAACAACAACAACAACAGCAACAACAGCAACAACAAAAGAGTGCTTTTAGTAACTTGTCTGCAGGAATTAAAGCATCTTCCGTTGTACAAGCAAAAGGGTCTACGATTGATTATAACGATTTGGATTGGCTTAAATTCGATGTTTAACCTCTCTTTTCCATTTGCCATACTCTTCCTGCTTTTTCACTTCTGCTTCTCTTTTATAAATTGTATTTTAATTAGTTTAATCTCTTTGAGTTACAAGTTCTCAATTTTTGTCTTCTGGTTCTCATGAGCATCTTCTTTATTGAGATATTTCAACTGTCAAGAATTTTTCTCTTTATATGAAATGAACTTCAACGAACCATTTGTAGGTCCTCTGTTTGCGATCAGTTAA
Source organism: Saturnispora serradocipensis (assembly GCA_030570415.1). Classification (NCBI taxonomy): domain Eukaryota; kingdom Fungi; phylum Ascomycota; class Pichiomycetes; order Pichiales; family Pichiaceae; genus Saturnispora; species Saturnispora serradocipensis. The sequence continues at coordinate 280,903 of JAJLVS010000006.1, read as the reverse complement.
CAGTATTGTTGAAATGTACGGAAGAAACAACTTTCACTCTAACAACTACAACAACGGATCTAGTAATAGTATAGGGCTCGAAATATCAGGATGGGATAATGCTGATATACCCAATATAACATCATTCATTTTTAGAAAGACCGGTGTTAAGTTGACTGGGACCTATGCGCAAGGCCGCGTGTTACACGCACAAGTGAGAAATGAAAGAGAAGCTAACGATGTTTTGAGATGCTCTGGTATGAGATTTGCAAGTCAAGTGTTAACTGTTCATAGATCTCAAAGCGCATCTAATTTCAATCAGAATTTCAACAACAGACAACCAAACACCAACAATGGCAAAGTCAGTACCATTCAGTTGTTGAAGGGACTGTTGTCTACCAGATACAACGTCCAAGGACGTATGCTAGATTTGACTAACCTTGTCAATGATCCTGTTGTTACTCAAAATAACTTAATTAGCAGTAATACCATGAGTTCAAAGTTTTTCACAGCTCTTTTGAAAATTGCCAAGGAGCAAAAGTTAGTCCTAGATAGTGTCAACCTGTCAATGAATAATTTAGACAATCATAACCGTTGGATTCACGAACTTTCCTTGGAATTTCCAAATGTGAGAAACTTGGCTTTAGGAAACAATAAAATTTCCAAACCAGATATCTTTGATAGAGTCAAGAACAAGTTTACGATGTTAAGAGAGCTCATTTTACAAGGAAATCCAATTGCGCAAGATGTTGCTTCATTGAATAAAATTGTTTCTATGTTTCCAAGATTAATTATTATTGATTCAAACCAAATAAGAGATGAGACAAAGCTTAATGCTATTCTCAATTTTCCAGTTGTGTCAAAGGCAAACTTTTTTGAAAGTCCCGATCTACAAAATGCATCAACGGAATTTGTTAAATCATTTCTGTCCTGCTGGGATGGAAATAGATTAGATCTGATGGGTTTATACACTCCCCAAACTCAATTTTCGTTCCAACTAGACACTATTTCCATTTCGGATTCTACTAATATAAATACATCCCCTAATTCTTGGAACAACTACACTCCTAATTCAAGAAACTTGAAGAAATTGTCTCAAGAGAGATCAAGAATGCAACGGTTATCATTGGGTCAGGAGCAAATTTCAAAGGCCTTTTTATCATTACCAAAAACACAACATAATCCTGTCTTGGCAATGGAAACAATGATGTATCCTGCAATCAATGGTATGCTGATAACTATCCACGGTGATTTTAATGAAACTGCACAGCCACAGATCTCAAATGTTGATAAAAAGAGACAAAAACCAAGTTTACAAAGAAGGTCATTTGATCGTACGTGGATTATTGTATCGGGTGGAGTCTCTGGATTATTGGTTGTCAGCGATATGTTGATGGTGAGAAACTTTTGCGGTAATAAGCCTTGGGAATCCAGTCAAATAAACCCTGCACAAATACCATCAAATATCGTTCCACCTGTCACGCCAACCGGTCCTACAACACAAACGTCATCTCCCCAGCCAAATTCTATTATTGTTGGCGGCCAAATCGGTACTAATCCTGTTCAAAATGAATTAGCTTTGAAGGTTCAGAAGGAAACTAATTTAAAACCCGACTTTGTTTTAATGCTCTTAGAACAAAGTAACTGGGACTATGAGCTAGCAGGTCGTAATTTCATGGCAAATAGAGCTAATATACCTCCAGATGCATTCCAATAATAAATGATGTTTAATATTTTTTACTATTTTCCATCCACCTTTATTAATTAGTATAAAATGTAAATATAAAAATGTTGCCCTTGGGACCAAACATACTTCACTCTAATTGCTATGAGTAAAGTTGCTACTACTAATGCGCTAGGTATTTATTTGGGAACGACAATCGTAGATGACATTGAACTGGATAGGCAATTGGTATTTTACAAGTCTAAAGCAGTTAGATTTCCTGACTCAAATGAGCCTTTGGACAATTGCATAGTAACTTCAAAGTCATATTTATTAACACAATTTTATACATCCAAATATAAATAAATTTTAATGAACTGTTCTCCGTTACTTTGAACCTTTAAATGAAATATGCAGTACTCAAATAATTGGCAACATTGAATCCTGTGATTATGAAAAAAAACCACAACAACAAAAAGACCAAGGTTGGCAACAATAAGTATTCTGTTTTATGAAGAAATGGCAAGGCATTGTAGCCATAAAATGTAATTAATGAGTAATATGATAATGCTATTAGATATAATGTATTGCCTAAAACAGTTGAGACAAAATTATTCATTTTAAGTATTGGCAAAAAGAAGAATTGGCAAAAATAGAGTGACAACCAAATAATCAAATATGAATTGCAATGGACATCAAAACAGTATGACCATTCCAACATGTTATTGTTGTTTATTCCCCCACCAGAAGCAACCATGAACTTGCTGGCAATAAACCAGCCGATTGTTGCAACTATGACACCCATAACCCAAAAGTCTACGACAACCATGTACAAGATCAACTTTAGTACACCTAAGATACTGTGGGCATACACAATACCCCAAAAGATGGCTGATATTGTTAGTAGCAAACTCAGCACCAATATGAAACTTGGATCTTCTCTACTCCATTTATTCCTAGTTTGCGTTTGATAATATAGTGATTTGTACACTCTCTTGGGGCGAATTATCAAATTTAGCATTTCCCATAAAGCTGTTTCAAAATCAAGTGACCTGAAATTAGCTAATCGCTTCAGGTAGGGTATTTTGTATTTTGAGCCATTGTTATTCAAGTTATATGCATTTCTAGGGACTCTGGCTTGCTGTGAAAACGAGGGCAATGAAGTTTGCGAAGGTGCATAATTCCCATTGCTGGAAATATCCTCTCTGGTTAGTGGTAGCATGTCAATTACACACAAATCAATTCCTTAGCAATACAGTGAGTCCAAAAGTGGCAAAAGAGTGGATTTGTCATATGAAAAAATGGCGAACCGTTAATTTAGTGATAAAAAAATCTTATCCTGATGATTAATCCTCAATTGCTTTTAGTAAGTCGAACAAAATGGAGATAGTTGATGCCCCTAGTTTGTCTTCCTTTTGGACTGAATGGGGTGGAATTGCTGATATGCAAAATTTTGTGAACTTTTCTTGTGGATGTTTAGATCCAGATGGATACACTTTATCTTCTTCCTACTATGATCCTTCACCATGCTTGGTAAGTGGTGTATTTTTGACTCTGCTTGCCACTATTAGTTTTATTTGGTTGCTGATGACTTTGAGGAAGCTTCGACGGGAGAACAATATCAATTCCAAAGTCAGCTACATGTTTTTGGTGAAACTAGGATTAATTGTGGTAGAGATGCTCTTCCAGTTTTCAATCCTGTCAAAGATTGAAACAAATTATAGGAATGTAATTTGGTGGTCTAACATCATTAATCTTATTGCTTTACATTTTGCCTTGTTCTTGAGTTATGTTGAAAATTTCAAGTCTTACATTGCACAAACCCCATTACTAATCTTCTGGAGTGGAAACTTTTTGTTAGGTTTATTGAGAAGTGTGAATAAAAATCTTAGGGGAGCCGACTCATTTGAGCTTTTTATCATCTTATCCTTTTCTCTCAACGCATTGCTGATTCTTTTCTTAGAGCTAAAGTTTACTCCAATTTTGATTCTTGATCCAACTCAAAAGGTCAACATTTATGACTATTCTAACTTTTACAGTAAGTTGTCCTTCACGTGGATGACACCCCTAATGCAATTAGGTTACAAAAAGTTTTTAGTTCAAAGTGATTTGCCACCTTTACCAACCAATCTGAAGACAGGTTACCTTTCTAATATTTTGGCAGAAAATTGGAACATTCAGTCGTCAAAACAAAAAGATCCTTCCCTTTTCAGAGCACTTGCAAGATCATTTGGTGCACCTTTTGCTTTGGCTGGTCTGTTCAAATTACTTCAAGACTGTATTGCGTTTATTCAACCGCAACTATTGAAACAGTTAATTATCTTTGTTAACGAATATAATCTCGATAGAACAATACCTTTAACTAGAGGATTTCTCATTGTTGCAACAATGTTTTTATTATCAGTTTTTCAAACTGCTTCCCTTCATCAATATTTTGAAAGAGTTTTTGATACTGGTATCAAGGTTAAATCTTCTTTAACATCACTTATTTACCAAAAGTCCCTAAATTTGTCAATTGAAGCAAAACAACAAAAGTCTACAGGTGATATTGTTAATTTGATGTCTGTGGATACCCAAAGGTTACAAGATCTTTGTCAAAACCTCCAAATTATTTGGTCAGGTCCATTTCAAATGATCTTATGTTTAACCTCCCTTTACAATTTATTGGGTAACGCTATGTGGATTGGTGTGTTTATCCTTTGTATCACTGTTCCACTAAATACTGCTGTTTTTAGATATCAAAAAAGACTTCAAAAAGCTCAAATGAAAGTCAAAGACGAAAGAACCGGATTAATTTCTGAAATATTAAATAATATAAAATCACTTAAATTGTATGCTTGGGAAAATCCGTATAAAGAGAAACTTGTGCATGTACGTAACGAGAAGGAGTTGAAGAATTTGAAAAAGATTGGTACTTTTCAAGCAGGAAATCAGTTTATTTTTAACTCGACGCCTTACATGGTCTCTTGTTCCACGTTTGCTCTTTTCATTATTGCTTATGAAGGTACTCCATTAAGTACTGATGTTGTGTTCACTGCTTTATCATTATTTAACCTTTTAGGTTTTCCACTTATGGCGCTTCCTTGGACTATTGGTAACATCATTGAATCTCAAGTTTCTCTCGAAAGACTATCCACATTTTTAGCCTCAGATGAAGTTGAAGATGATGTTGTTCTTCATTTACCGGCAGCCAAAAACATTGGTGAAGATTCTGTTATCATTTCGCAAGCAGACTTACTTTGGACAAGAGAACCATATAAAACTGCGTTAGTTGATGTCAATTACGTTGCAAAGAAAGGTGAATTATCCTGTGTTGTAGGCCGTGTTGGGTCAGGTAAATCTGCTATTTTACAAGCTATTCTAGGTGATTTACACAAACCTAAGGGTCACATCACCGTTAAAGGTTCAGTTGCATACGTTCCGCAAACTGCTTGGATAATGAATGGTACAATCAAGGAGAACATTTTATTTGGCTGCAAATATGATTCAGAGTTTTATACAAAAACCATCAAGGCTTGTGCTTTGGAATCTGACTTTGAAATATTTGCTGAAGGAGACTCTACTCAGGTTGGAGAAAAAGGTATTTCACTTTCTGGTGGCCAAAAGGCAAGATTGTCGCTAGCCAGAGCAGTTTATTCCAGAGCTGATGTTTATCTATTAGATGATATTCTTTCAGCTGTTGACGAACATGTGGGTAAGCACCTAATTCGTAAGGTTCTTGGTCCAAAGGGTTTATTGAATGGGAAATGTAGAATTCTTGCTACTAATTCTGTATCAGTTTTGAAATATTCAGATGTCATAACAATGGTAGCCAATGGTAGAATATTGGAACAAGCTTCTTACAACTCCATTATGAATGGTAGTGCCCAAAAAGGCACACTTCATGATTTGATCATGGAATTCGGTCAAAAGTCATCTAAAGACGAGGAATCTGAAGAAACACTTTCAGCCAGTGTTTCATTAAGCGTATCAGAATCATCTACTTCATTATTCAACGGCAAAAAAGTGGCTTCCACTGAGTTACCAAAGGCAGAAATGGAAGATTTCGAGTTAGCAATAAAGGAAAAAACTGAGACAGAATTATCCGCTGGTAGAGATGAAAAGCATGAACAAGGAAAGGTTGATTGGTCCGTATATTTCACATATGCAAATGCCTGTGGGTATAAAAATGTCACAATCTTTATTTCCTTTATTGTTCTTTCAATGACTTTGGCTGTTTCTGGTAATGTTTGGTTGAAACATTGGTCTGAAATAAATACCAGATTAGGCTACAACCCAGAACCTTGGAAATATTTAGGAATCTATTTCTTTTTATGTTTTGCGGCGGCACTTTGTACCATGTGTCAATCATTGGTGCAATGGCTTTTGTGTTCAATTTCTGGATCCAAATATTTGCATCAGATTATGCTTGATTCAGTTTTACGTGCTCCAATGCAATTTTTTGAAACTACACCAATTGGTAGAATCTTGAATAGATTTTCAAATGATATTTACAAAATTGATGAAAATTTGTTTCGTGTGTTTGGTATGTTTTTTACCAACTGTATTAAGGTTACTTTCACTATGTTTGTGATTATTTACTCGACTTGGCAATTCCTTCTCTTCATTATTCCTTTGTTTTTTGTTTATAAATACTATCAGCAATATTATTTATTCACATCCAGAGAGTTAAGAAGACTTGATTCAGTTTCAAGATCACCAATCTTTTCTCACTTCCAAGAAACGTTATCTGGTGTCTCTACAATCAGAGCTTATGATCAAAGTGATAGATTTTTATTTTTGAACAAGCACAAAATGGACTCCAATATGTCAGCTTATCATCCAAGTGTTTCAGCCAACAGATGGCTAGCTGTCCGTTTAGAATTCCTCGGTTCTCTGATCATCTTATCTTCTTCTGGGTTATTGATTTTGACTTTGAAATCTGGTCATGTCACCTCAGGTTTGGTTGGTTTAGCTGTTTCATATGCATTACAAATTACCCAATCTCTGAATTGGATTGTGAGAATGACTGTTGAAATTGAATCAAATATTGTATCCGTGGAAAGAGTTATGGAATATGCTAAATTAGAATCCGAAGCGCCTGAGGTAGTCGAAGAAAAAAGACCGGGTTCTAAGTGGCCTTTTAATGGTGCTATTGAGTTCAAGAACTACAGCACTAGGTATAGAGCTGATTTAGATTTGGTTTTGAAAAATATTAATTTGAGCATCAAGAACAAAGAGAAAATTGGTATTGTTGGTAGAACAGGTGCTGGTAAATCTAGTTTAACATTGGCATTGTTTAGAATCATTGAACCGGCTGGAGGAAATATTGATATTGATGGTATCAACACCAGTGACATCGGCTTATATGATCTCAGGTCTAAACTATCAATCATTCCTCAGGACTCTCAAATTTTTGAAGGTACAATCAGGGCCAATTTGGATCCAACTGATCAATACACTGACGCTGATCTTTGGGAAGCATTAGAGATGTCTCATTTGAAAGAACATGTTTTAGCAATGTTCCAGGATGTTGGCGATAAAGATGATGTCAGTAATGACCCATTGCTAGTCAAACTAACTGAAGGAGGATCGAATTTGTCTGCAGGTCAACGTCAGCTTATGTGCCTTGCAAGAGCTCTTGTTAAAAAAGACTCCAAAGTCTTAGTGCTGGATGAAGCAACTGCTAATGTTGATGTGCATACTGATCAAATCGTTCAAGAAACTATTAGAACTGCTTTCAAAGATAGAACAATTTTGACGATCGCTCACAGATTAAACACTATTATTGACTCTGATAGAATTATTGTTCTAGAACAAGGTAGTGTTGCAGAGTTTGATACGCCAAAAAAACTACTTCAAGATAAAGAAGGCCTGTTCTATTCTTTGTGCGAAGCAGGTGGATTGATTGATGAAGAATAAAGCAATAAGAGCTATTGGGTTGAAACTCTAGAGAAAAGAAATGCAACTCTTTGCCTTTTAATACACGTTCCTTCGGTCTTTCGTGCTAACAATCTTAATTAATATATAAAATCTTTATTATCTTAAAATTACGTTTTTTCACTAGAATGAATCATCTAAAAACAAGTTGGGACATCAAGCTGAACAATGATAAATGTGTGTACTTTATGTGATTACGTATAGCCTTTCCATTTAATAAGAATTGTGGCAAAGAAATGAAAGTTCCATTATTTCACTTCCGGCGTTTCATAAAGTACCCAAAAGCACCAGCGGCAGCAGCCATCCCCCCAGAAACAATCGCTAATCCAATTAAACTATTCTTAGCCAACTCATTGTCGATCTTTTTCTCTAATTGGATTATTTCCTTACCAACTTCAGCATCTTTTTTATTCAGGTGGGAAATTAACACGTCAATATATCTCTTTGACTCTCTGTATTGTTTTAGTTTGTAAAAACCCAATGCTAAGAAGTACAAGAACTCTGCACGCCTACTGGGTACGTCTTTGAACATTTCCGTCAAGATTGTTATACCCAACTTGACGTTTTCATCATTTGAAGATTTCAATAAACCCCAAGCATAGTTAAATCTGGACTGGACAGTTGGAACCGGACTCTCAGACTTTACCTGATCAGCTAGGATAGACAGCTGGGTTGACGAAAGGGGTTCAAATACCTCTGAAGGCTGTGGAAAGACAGAAAACGTTGCCATTATAGATATGAAAGAGTTAGGAAAAGTTCACCTAGATGAAAAATCAGCGCTGTCATCATGATGATAAGACCAAATTATACTTAAAACAATTTAAATAAGACAAGAAACAGCAAATCGAGCGTCGAAGAAACAGATTGTTGCAAGACAGGTATATGATAGCAAAACCAGACTCTTTGAAGCCATGAAAGAAAACCAATTAATGAGTTTGCTCCACAAAACTATAGCAAACGGGCTTAAAATTGTACCTAGGTAGCTGAAACTCAAACAGATAATCATCTATCTTGGTGTTCGGTTCTGCATGTTTCCCTGATGACTCAGTGCTACTATTTTCATTCTGCTTTGTTAATAGATGAGACATTTTAGCATCTTCTAATTCCGAATCCACTGATGTCCAACTGCACGTGCTGTTTTCCGGGCTCTCATAGAAGCTGGCGTGAAAAGAAACATGATCGAGCAATACACCACCGTTCCATTCTTCTCTTTTTAAATCTTCTTTGGCGTTAAAGTTCTCTTGTAATGCCTGGGGCTCCTTCGTATGACCGTTTGACATGTTTTTATGATTTGAACGGCTATCAAAAGTTAGCACCGATAAATAAGGTCCTTTGGAACTGTATCTGAAGGTTTCTTTTGTGCGCATGTTTACCACTGTGATGACTATAAACACAAAAGAATGAAGTGAAAATAATGAGCAAATTGCTTTCAACAGGGTTGCTCTGAAGGGAAACTGAAGAGGCATTAAATTGAAACGCAATATCAGAAAAAATGCTACAACGACCAAACCACGTAATTTCAGCAGTCTGGTTCAGCAGGAGTGATGCCTAATGTATTTGCTTGGTAACTAATTGCGATATTCACGACATCTATACAGAGCATTCCCAAATAGGGAATTTTTCAGTTTTTTTTATTAAAAAAAATATTTCACTGGAGATCTTCACCTTCTCTATTTAAAACCAGTAAGCATTATGGCGAAGGGGCTATTAAAGACAGTCAGCAAGCAAGCAAAGAAACAGAACTTGCATCCCAGAAGTAGGAAAACAAAGCAACTTGCAAGGGCTGCCATTCGTGAAGATCGTGTTGCTACCAAAAAGTTTCACCATGCACTTAACAAATCATATGAAATGCAGTTTTTAACGTTTCTTCAAGAAAGTGTGCAAAATACCATTGATGAGGAGCTAGACGACCATACAGTAGAGATTCCGCTTTTCACAGTGGCTGATGTCCAGGATCTTTTGCAAACATGGATCAGCAGAAATGACGAAGAAATCGAACAACTGACGCAGCAAAGACGTGCTGGACGACCAAAGCCAAAGAAGCTAGAACAACTAGAGGAAGTCAAAGCAAAAGAAGCACACAAATTTGAAACTGGCTGGAAGGTGCCAGATCTCAGAGACAAACAGACTGTCGTTTATATGAAAGCTTGGAAGGGAGACCACGGTGCCCTCACAGCTATGAAACATATAGTCATAAAGAAATCAGACAAAGAGGACGTTCAAATGGAATAAATTTTTTGCTATGTGATCATCTTGTTAATCATCTCAATATTGTTTTGTAAGCATTCTTCTCTTTTTTTAAAGTTCTGTGTATCCACTTTATTCACATTCTTTTGAACCCACAGCATATCCTTCATCTCATTGACAAATTTATAGGGAAGTACTTGAGTGGCTGGCGTCAATGAATACATATGGTTAGCAATATTGTTGTCTATTTCTGTAGATTTTTGTGTATACCTCATGATAATTTCAACCAACTGGTTTTTTTCAAGAATTACGTTTTTAGTTATAGCAGAGTGTACCTCATTTGAAGCCATTGATACGACTTCTTCAATCTCTTTCACAACATTTTGATATGCCTTCATATCGAAATCATCTAGTTCCTGGAGCTCAGGCATCGAAACTAACATTTGAAATTCGTTATCAAACACTGACCTTTTCTCAGGATTCATACCGACAAACGGTATAGGAGTAGGTAAGCTCCTCTTTAGCACTTGCGGTGTTAATAGCTCACCAATCTGTTCTCTTGTTATTTTTGTGGTTTCCTCTTGTTCCTCCAATGCATTTAAAATTTCATCAAACTCACGTATTGATAATAAATTTTCATCGTCGTCCTTGATATCCTCTAGTATATCAAATAAGTTTTTTAGTTTCTTTTGCAATAACTTCTTCTTAGTTCTTTCCTCTTTTTCAGTATTTTTTAACATTTGAATTTCCATTCCTGTTTTCTTGCTTAGCAATATAGATTTCTCTTGTTCTCTTGAATTTAGCTGCATTAGATTATCGGCTAGCTCAGAAACCTGTTTATTAGTGCCATTGTACACGTTAAAAGAAAATCTCGGCCTCATTTTAAGTTCTTCTGCTACATCCTTCTCATTGTCCTCAATAATGTTTCGACTTTGATTCTTGACTTTTTGTCTTTTGTTGGCTTTCTGATTACTGTTTTCCCCTTTTCTTTTTCTAGTACCACCAATGGCATACTTACTACCAGTGAATAAATCTGCAGCCGCAAGAGTAACCCCCTTAATGTTTTGCTGCCAGTTAGTCTTATCTTTATCCGCAATTTGGTCTTCGATACTAGTATCGTATGGTCCTTTTGGAGGTCTGTGTTCAAACGGAATCTCCAAATTATAATCAATACCATTAATTTTTGCCTTCTTTTTCTGTTTAACTTTATGGCCTAGCTGTTCTAGCTCTCTTTTCCTCTGAATATCAGCCAACTGTTTTGCTTGTGCCTGAGCTCTTTCTCTTGCCTTTCTTTGTGGTTTTTTACCTTGGTTCATTGCCAATCTAGACTGTGCTTCCGATATCAATTCATTTTCAAAATCTTCCATATTTTTTGTTCCATTAGCAGGCTTTGACTCAGGAGCTGATGTATCTATTTCAATGTCATCACCAGTGATATTTTCGGCCATCAATTGCCTGTACCGCTTTACGCAATCATCAACTGACCTATTCAATGTTTGTGCAATGGAAGCCCATTGATTTGGTCTGGTTTTAACCAAATTTACCAGTCTTGAATCTTCATTTGTAGACCATTGTGCTTTCAATAGATTTGGATTCATGTAGTTGAACCATCTAGCTTTACATTGAGAGGGCGTTTTCCGAGGTAATAAGGATGATATTCGACTCCACTGAAATAACCCATACTTTCGAATTGCCGCAGTTAGCACTGTATCCTCTGCAGATGTCCAATTTGCCTTATTATTGTTCATGTAAGAAATAACAAAATTGAAAGTGAAATGAAGTTGTAGAAATTCAAATTTTTGGTTTTGTTGACAACATCATCTTATTATTCAAAATGTCAAGAATGGGGCCAATCTTTCGTCCAAAACATCAAAAAATCATTCTTCAGTGTTACCCATCTACTAATTTACCACTAGCAGAAACATTGCCTAATGCTGCAGAACTTTCTTCTTTGATTTACTACGCGTCAACAAGGAGGACTAAGCTTGACAAAGTAGGAATATTTTTGACAAAGAAAACTGTATCCGATGTAGCTCATAAAAGACTAGGTCATATAATTGTCACTTTACACATACTCGACCAACTATTAATCAATTGTCCAGATGATGTGGGTGTTCTTTCATCTTACGTACTACCAATTTTACAAAATGTTACAAATTTGATGGAGCTATCTTCTCATTTAGCAGCTCTTGATGTATTCATAACATACTGTAAGACTGTCCAGGACGATCAAAATCAAGCTTTTGGTGATGCTAATATTTTATCAAAGTTTTTGAAACTGACTACCCATTTTTATCAATGTAATGGACTACAAAATAATAACAATCCCGATTGGATTATAATTCCAGTTAGAACAGCCAAGGCAGTTTCTGATTATATTGATTCCGCTATTTCCAACTACTATGCAACAAAGTCAAAATCACAGGGCTTAATTGTAATGGGTATAACTGTTTTGCTACACACCATCAATAAATCTTCACTAGATTTAAGTCTTGGAAAAGCTGTTTCTGAAACTTCTGTGAAGGACACTGTCACCAAAATTACTGCTGAAGAAGAAGCCTTAACTACATTAACATCTTTTTATAATACTTCAAGCAAGTCACAAATGGATTCAGCAAACACTGCAGTGATTTCATTTGCACTCAAAAATAATTTAGACTTAAGATGGGTATGCCACTTATTTACCATTACTACAAAAAAGTCTCATATTGAATTACGTTACCGTGTCATTGGACTACTTTTATTACTGATTGATGGCTCTCAAACTTTAGATGTTCCAACTAATTCTCAGTCTTCTCAATATTATCTTGCAAATGTTATCTCTTATTTATTATCTATGGAAGACGTCCAATTTTTTGCTGTTCCTGTCAAGGACGTTACTACTAAGCTAATTTCACTAGAGTCATCTCTTGTTAGTGAACCAACTACTGAATTGACATCCGAATTGAGTTATTGTTATGCTGAAATAATTAAAAGCTTAGCTCATAGAGTTTACTATAATAGTCAAATTAATGATATGCTTCATCAAATTACTGAAGTTTATGCCCTCTTTACTAACAATAATTCAATTTCTGGCGAATCATACATGTCCCACTACAATATGTTCACTAATATTGTTATTAACCATATTTCAGATATTCTAAATATTAGACAAGAGCCAAGCATTAAAGTCAAAATGAACCCCATTCCTAGTGATGTTTTTAAGAAGGTATTATATGCGTTGGATAATACACTCGACCAATTATTAGATTTGAGAACAAGTGACGAGTCCTATGTATTTGTTTCAACAGTTATTATCAACTGGCTCAAGCTATTCAATACTTTTTTTATTCAATTCAGTGAAACAAACTGGCGCGTTATTGATCATGACTTGTTTACCATTGAAACCACTGAAAATACCGTTTGCTTCTATATTGATGTTATTACTAAAGTTTTTTCAGTCTTGTATGAACACAAAGACGAAAAGGCCGCAAAACAAATCGTTAAGACTACTAATGCATATATCAAGGCAATTGGTGGTAACTTTTTAATTAACTGGTGGAAGTATGGTAAACTTTGGCTTGCCAATGACGATAGTTTGTATTTAATGTCTTTACTGCTTTTGAAATACTCAGGTTATGACAGCCTGGTGCAATTAGCCAATAAACATCTTTCTGACACCACACAGCCTTCATGGGCTTCAGAATTCTTTGATGCTAATACCGATCCACATAATATTCCCAAACTGACATACGAAGAGGTAACAGAAGCCATGAAAACTGTTCCTGAGCTGGAATTTGTACTAAGTGCCATAGGCCATGATGGTTCTGTCAACAATACCAATAGTTTGATAAATATGTTGTCATTGCCTATCATAGATTTCGGAAGGGCAGACATCCCATATCCAAACATTTTGAGTGAAGCCAATAGTGTAAGGTCCTGGAAGGTTGCAGATCCCAACTCAAGCTCCCTTTCGTCTAGAAAAAAGAGCTCTTCCACTCAAAAAAACGGTTCAACTGTGAGTAGCGTATTACTTGACCCTAGAAACAAAACTGGCTCCGCAAGAAGCTATCTCAGTGGAGGACAGGCCTGCCAGATTATGTTACCTTCTTCACGTATTGGCAGTGGCAGCACACTTGACGGTCTTGAATTATTAGTTCCAAATAGTGCTGGAAGTGGTCTCAGTATAGGCAGCAGTGCCAGGGCCGGCTCTAGACGGGGATACGAAGGTGTAAAGATCAACTTGAATGATTTGAGACAGACCACCATTTCCGATAACCACCGCACTAATTCTGAAAACGAAACATCTGCCAAACGTAGCGGACTTGCATACTGTCTCACAAATCTTGATTTATCTGATAACGATGATCTTTAATTACATTCCTATCTGTGTAATATTGTTATATATATAGTAGCATAAAAACATTTCCCTTGACTTTTGCTGAGCACCTTCCTCTTTGAGCAAGTTCTATTTATTTTTCTGCACAGATGCGAACACAGATATTATTCTTTGGCCTGTTGACACCCCTTTTTCTACTCCAGCATAGTTAAGAAGAACAATGGGATTCAAGGATCTGTTTGCAACAGCATCCTCTAAGGTATGTTTTTACGATAGCTGAATATGATCTATTGTGTCCATCAATACTTTCCTTTGTAGCGTGCTTTGGGCTGTGCTTTTGATATAGAGTTTACTAACATTTTGTTGATAGAAAGATCGAAATTACTATCCTAGGGGTATCCCTACCGCCTCTGATTACCACTACAATGGACAGATCAATGAGGAAGCAGGGGTAAACGGAAGGCGCATGTCTGCAACGGACAAGCTGTACATGAATTATGGCTCGCAATCAGCTGCAGGCCCAAGATCCATGTCATTGACGTCTAGAAGCATGCGTGATAGCCCGCATTACAACGGACAAAGGACTATGTCAATGAAAACCGGGCGTCCTTTTGGTAGGGCCGCTTCCATATCAAGCAGTAGACAAGGCAGACCAAATGGAACTTTGTGCTCAAAACCTCCCTCTCGGACGAACTCTATCAATTCCAGAACATCAGTGAGTAACAACTTTCAAAGAAAGCCAAGCTCCAGAACGAACTCTCTTACTTCAAACAACTCACGAAACCCCAGGTACCTCAAAACTACTACCACTACTAAAGAGCAAGACACGTCAGGACGTACCAAATCTATCACCAGAACAACGGTGGAGCAGCGTGGAAATGTAAAGATAGTGCGCACAACAAAGACTGTGATTACCCCAGGAACCGGGTTTGTCGAGGGTGATCCAAACCTGCTCTATGAGGGTTTTGATGAGGACATGCACAGTCCTAACAACAATTTTGGTGACGAAGACTATGCGCATGAAATGGAACCTGTTGCAGAAATTGAGGATGATATATTGTTTGAAGAGGATGGAGAGCAGTATGATGATGATTTTAATACACCACAACGATCCCCACAAGAACAAGCAAGAGCCACAGCCGTTGGTGCTGCTGCTGCTGCTCTTGGTAGCATTAACCAGCAAAAACTGCCTCCAAGAGCACAGTATCAAAGGGAATCTCCATTGGATCAACCTCAATCCGTATATGAAAAAAGTGATTTATTGCGTTCCAAAAGATACTCTAATAACCTTCCTAGAAAACAAAATGAAGTGAGATTTAGTGATTCCGATGTTAGTTCTCTCAACAACAACAGCAACGGCAAAGATATTGCTACTCAAGTGCAAAAACCTCCTCATACTCATTTTACAGATCCAACGAAAAAAGATGAGCATGTTTATCAATCTTACGAATCTGCTGCATCTGGTGCTCTTTCACATAATTTTCATTCTGCAGACACTAAATATCCAGATGAATCCTTTTCGAACGCTAACATCTTTGCAAGTCAGCAAGTTGAAGACCAAGACGAAGCTGATCAAAACGCTATATCAGAAGAAGGTGAACAAGGTGATATTTATGAAGCGCCACTTGAAGATCAGGTAACTGAAAACTTTGACGCTCTGCGCAAGAAGCGGCTGTCTGAAATTGTTGAAGTTACCGAAAATTATGATGATACATTAGAATATTCTTCAGCAAACAATTCCCCTGAAAGATCCAATCAAGATTGTAAAGAATTAGAAAATGTGAATTTTGAGGTTGAAGATATCATTGATATTGACAAAAACCTGAATTCGGTTGAAGTGACACCAGGAGCTGAAACCGAGGATGAGTATGTAGAGGCTAGTGAAACTTTAGTGCCTGATAATTCTCAAGAATGCTTAGCAACAAACAACACTACATCATCTAGTGATGTAGAACAAATGAATAAAATTCCAAAACAAAATATTACTAATTTAGATGGTAATGATCATCATGTTAAGCAAACACCAAATACTATTCATGGTGCTGATGCCCATGTGGTAGGACTAGGTGTCATAGCTAAAGATAACTCAACCACTTCCAACTCTTCTCATTTATACAGAAACTTATTAGGCGGCGATTACAGTCAATCCTTTTCAAACACACATTCACCAAGCAAAAATAGTATCCCGCGGTTCACCAAAGAAAGTCATAGTTTACAACAAAAGCTTCCTAGTGATGCTGAAGGCATGAAGAGAGTTTCATCAACTGAAAAGTTTGTAGAATTAGGTTCCTCTTCTGATTCCCCAAAGCTTAAAACCAAGCCTTTGAAATCAGCACTAAAACAGTCCACAACCTCATCAATAAGGTCTACCAATGGGTCAATACCTGACTCTAATCAAAATGTTCCTCTTAGATCGTCAATGATTGCTCAAGATGAGATTAGTGTGAGCGACTCACCTAAAGTGAAGCTGAATATTGTAACAACTAATCAACCATCGCCACCTATATCTGAAAACCGTAAGAAAGAGCTTTCTCCTGATTTAATGTATGCTATGGCTTTTAAGGCTGCTGAAAGAAAAGTTTATGGGGAAGAGAGATCAACACCAATGGTGACATCCCAAGTGGACAATTTTGATGCTGAAACCGTGAGAAATACCCACATAAATTCTCAGTCGTCATCAGTTGATATCCACCCAGAAATGAATTTTTCGAATGTCTCTTCCAGTGGAAAGTCTGTCTCAAATAATGCATATGACACTAATATATCCAAATTTAAGACTCATTCATTAAGGGACATTTCTGCCCCTGTTAAAAAGGATCTTTTAGCACAGAATATTCTGGCACAGGAAGAGCTCAAACGTAAAAAGAAAGAAATGAAAGCTGATGCAAGTAAAGAGAAAAAAAAGTGGGAAGACGAGAGGAATGAAATGCTTGCTAAAATGCATTTGAATGAAAAAGCTCCTTCAAAGAATATCACAGAAGCAGGTCCAATTGATCCCTCACTATCTCCTACTAAGAAAAAGTTACTTGGTTTTGGTAGAAAATCATCTATTGATTATACACATGTAGGTGATGTATCCACATCATCGAAAGACAGCAACAACTTGAAAGGTAAGGGCAACAAAAGGACGAGCAGCTCAATTTTTGGAATTGGTCGGAAAAAGTCAATTTCAGTAGTGAACGAACGCCCTCAAAAAGAGGCAAGTGGTGTTAAAGATAACACAAATATTAATTCTAGTGTTGCTGCAGCAGTTCCATTAGCAACCACAAATGAGCAAGTGCGTGTTGAACACAGTGGAGTGTCTGTCATTAACCAAATGAAGACGCAGCCCCCAGTAAATACTGAAAAAGAAAACAAACCTTCTAAAAAGGATAAGAAAAAAGGCAAGAGCATGGGTTCAGTGTTCAAAAAACTATTTGATTTGAACTGAGTTGTCTATTTTTTTATTCTTACATAATATGTACTTTATAGTTGTATTTTATCAGTGTATCAAAGATTTTAATATTCATATATTGTTTTCGTAGTTCAAATAATATGAGAATGAGCTTTTCAGTCGATCTAGCTAACTTCTCACTTTAAGGAGTTTCTTGATCTCCAAATCTTTTTTTTTTTGATAGCTGTGCACAGAAAACCAAGAAAGTGGCCTGAGACCACCTGACATGACGGACCCGGTAACTGAGACACCAGAGTTGTTGACAGCAAAAACTTTGACACTTCATTGGCATGAAAACGCTGCCCCAATATACACAATTGACACTCAAAAGAATACGAATAGATTGGCCACAGGTGGAGGAGACAATAACGTGCGAATTTGGCGTATAGGGCGTGACAATACAGCTGATGATAACAGTGAAGTTGCTGTTGAATATCTAAGTACTATTACAAAACATACACAGGCGATTAATTGCGTCAGATTTAACCCTAGCGGAACTTTACTAGCAACAGCATCGGATGATGGAACCATAATGGTATGGGAACGAAGTGAGCAAATAGTGAAAGAGTTTGGCCAGGAGGAAGATGAGGATTCAAAAGAGAGTTGGACAGTAAAGATTGCCTGTTTTTCTAATAGTATGTCAGAAATTTATGATATTTGCTGGTCTCCTGATAGTAAGTATATTTGCTGTGGTCTAATGGACAATGTTATTAGGATATTTAATGTGAACACTGGTGCTATGGTCAAACAAATAGCAGAACATAATCATTACGTTCAAGGTGTCACATGGGATCCACTAGGAGAATATATTTGTTCTCAAAGTGCTGACAGAAGTGTGCATGTTTATAAGATTACTAAAAGTGAAAATGGTGATTTAAATATTGGGCCGACTGCTTTTTACAAAAGTTATAAATCAGACCCAATGATTAACAGAGCAAACCAGCTATCAAGTGAACCAGATTTGAATAAAGCTCCATCCCAATTGACGTTCGAAAATTTGAAGAGGAATGACACTACAATTAAACAGACTTCTCCAAGTACAACAGCCCAGCAAACGAACCACATCCATAATAACACACCATCAATAGCAGTTTACACAAACCATTCTACTGGCAACAATACATTGAATACAACACCGATACTGGCACCCGCGGTAATGGTGAGCTCCGCATCAAACTTGACTACTACGATGGACCCGCCTAATCAAACACCTAAGCACAAAAGAACTTACTCAAATTCATCTACTACGTCAACACATTCTATTTTCAATAGAGTTGCCTCACCATTACCTGCTGTGATGCCATCTTCACCATCTGTGAAACACTTAGAGCTATCGATGCATCATAGCAGTAATTCAGTAAAGCCAAGACAGCATTATTTATATTATGGAGAAACACTACAATCATTTTTTAGAAGACTCACCTTCTCACCTGATGGTGCCCTTCTATTAGCAACTTCTGGAATGTTCAAGTCGATTGGCGAGGATGGAACTGATGTTGTAACAAATACTGTTTATGTTTACACGAGGGGGGGTATTAACAAACCTCCAATTGTTCATATTCCAGGATTGAAGAAACCAGCAATTGCAATTAGGTTTAGTCCGTTAAAATACGCTTTACTTAAAAGTCGTGAAAGCGATGTTAGTGACGTATTCAATCTTCCTTATAGAATGATCTTTGCGATTGCGACACAGGACAGTATATTGATTTATGACACCCAAAGACTCAAATGTTTGGGAATAGCCACAAACTTACATTATACGGTTATAACTGATGTTTGCTGGTCTGCTGATGGTAAATCATTGTTTGCTAGCTCAAATGATGGATTTGTTAGTTATATCACCTTGACAACAGATTTGTTAGGAGAGTCCATTGGTGATTTTGACGACGCAACAAACAGGAAAAATGAAAGTACTGTTGTTTCATCAAAAAAAGATTTTGTACCCCCAACTAAGTCTATTAACAAAGGGAATGGTACTGACTCCCAAAAAATTAAAGGTGAAAAAAGGAATATTTTAGATATGCTCGGGTCAAATGTTGAAAATAGCAATAAAAGGACTCATAACGGTGATTAGGCATGTTAGGTATGTTTTATAAAATATAATTATATAAAGTAGCTATGAACAAATAAATGGTAGAAACGGTTAACACACATGAAAATATACAAAATATATATACCTATCTTACAAAAAACTTTAACTATAACTTCCTTCTTGCCTTGAACTTAGGTTTGAAAACTCTATCACCGCGCCCATGACGCTTGTTTAACTTTTCAACACCACGTTTACCATAGTCTTTTTCTTCCTCTTCTTCATTCCAATTGATACCATCGTCACCATTTGCTCTCTTTTTCCACTTCAACTTATTTCTAGCGTTTCTTACAGGACCTTGGTTAACAGCTTCAACATAAGCATCAAGAGCGTTCTTACCAGCTAAAAGATCATCATCTACACTAGCAGTTTCTTCCTTAAATACCAACTTACCATGGTGTGTTTTGACGTTATCAAGTGATTTCTTTGTAAATTTACCTGGTTTACGGGTTGAAATCTGAGATAAAGCTTGTTTATCCAATAAATCTAATGGGGTGTCATTTTGTTCAGAAATAAAACGTTCGACCTTCTTCTTTGACTTTTCTGTAACTTCCTCTTCGTCGTCATTATCATCATCAGAATCTTCATAAAGAATCTTTTCATAAGCAGACAAAGTTCCTGTATTCGAAGCGGATGGGTTCACACCTTCAGAAGCGGATGCAGATGGTGTTTTGGATTTAAGTTTTGATTTTTTAATTGCTTGTATAAGTTTTCTGTCATCTTGGGGCATATTTTGTTCAACGAGCTCTATACCAAATTTTCTTACAAGTCTTTCAACAAGATGCTTAATTTTAGATTTGAAGTGATTTTTGTGATCAGTATTAACGACCATCAAATCTGTCAAAATTTCACTCATTTTGGGCTTGATTAAGTCTTCAGGCAAGGCCATAACTGCAACTTTAATAAAACCCAAACATGGCTTAATAATTTCTCTGTTGTTAGATTGCAAGAATAGTAATACGTTGGAGAAAAGTTCCAGCTGATCATCCTCACTCAACTCTTTTCCAAATTCATAGAATAAACAAGAAAGTGCTGTAACAGCAGCTGAGATCATATGAGGTGTTGAACCGACTAAACCCGCAGTACACATTGTAAAAAATTCTTTAATTGAGGCCTGAGAATCTGGGATTTCAGAATCCAATAAGGAATTTTGAATTGCCTCACCTTCATACTCCTTTAGCTTCTTACCAATTGCAATGATGACAGCATATGATGAGGTACGTGTCTTCTCATTGTTGGACTTAGTAGAAATGATAATTTCAGATAAAATAGCAGGGATGAAATAAATAAGTGCTCTAGGTAAAATGTCAATCAAACCTAAAATTGATTCCATTCTTTGTGGTTTTGCAGCAACCAAAGTTGAATCTGAAGTTTCCACAAATAAATTAAAAATATTAGTGTAATGAGTTTGCACAGTTGTTTTATCCTCTAATTCAAGTAACTTCAAAATGATTCTGTATGCTCTTTTCTGTATTTGAACGTCTTGAATACGAACAGTTTCATTGAAGATAGATAAAAGTGCACTATGTTGTTCCGAAGGAATGTATTTTGTCATTAAAACAATCAAGTCCATCATTGTAATGGATAATTTCGGAACCTTCGATTTGGAAACAGGCTCATCATACTTGATTTTGTCTTCTTCGCTTTCTTCATCCAATGCCTGTCTAAGTAACGTACAAATTTTATTGAAAGTAGCAGTGAGGTCTTCAGTAGACGAAATTTCTAAATATGATTCTATGGTTTCAGAAACAAAATTTCTTTGTGAGATTGGTGTTTGAGTGAAAACGTTGAATAAAACAGATAATAAGTTTGAAGCCTTAGTGTTAGCTAGATATTGCATATCAGATTGTGCTTTATCTAATGAAAACAAATAATCCAAGATGACATCTTGCTCAACAGTAGAAATTCTTTCTTTTAATGTAACAACCAAATTCTTTAACGAGTTACA
This sequence comes from Saturnispora serradocipensis, assembly GCA_030570415.1. Lineage (NCBI taxonomy): Eukaryota > Fungi > Ascomycota > Pichiomycetes > Pichiales > Pichiaceae > Saturnispora > Saturnispora serradocipensis. Next base: position 259,367 of record JAJLVS010000006.1, on the reverse strand, counting down.
AATAACTGGTCTCAAGTTAGGTTCACCATAGAGTAAAGAAGCCAACTGTGCACAAAAATCATCATTGAAGGCAGTTTGTAAATCCAATGGTAAATAGCAGATATATGGAAGAAGGGACCAAATTTGATCAATAATTGTTTGAAAGATTTTGGCGTTTATAGAGTTAGGGCCACAGTGAGAGATTTTCTCCTTAAAAAAATCAACATTTGGCAAGATCTCAGAAATGAAATAACCCAAGTTTGTCATTTGAATGTTCTGTCTGAGGATAGGTAACATCCATGCTCTACCTGTTTTCTTTGAATCAGTTAAGTTTAAAGGTAATATTTTGAGAACTTCTTCAGGGCCAATATTTGAAATTGCAGAGGCAATAACACGTTCAGAAACCTCATTTAGTTCAAAGCCTTCTTGTTCGTGTGATCTCCAATCACCAATCAGCGTCAAATGTGGCAAAAGATGAGGAGAAGATCTAAATCTAAATTTTGTGAACATTGCAATAATTAAATCACACACATCTTTTGCACAATGTCTAAATTTGACAGAAAGTAAATCGTTAGTAATTTTTGATAATTCTGCTAAAACAGAATCAATTTTAGGTAAATATTGAACCAGGTCCGCATCACTAATGGAGTTAATAATCAAAGAAATTAAGCATTGGGAAACACTTTCGTTAATTGCAGCTACATCTGATTGAAAATATTGTGAAATCACTCTGAATATTTCTGGCAACTTTGTCAGTCTTTCTTCCTTATCATTTAAGCATGAAATAGCTCTGGAAATAACTGCTAACCAAGATGGAGCTAAATGAGGATCATTATAAGAAGGTTTCAAATTGAAAATGATTTCCAAAACTTGATTAAACTTATCAGAGTCAATATCAGAGGACATTGATTGGAATAAACCTTCAAAAGTGTTGAAAACAGTGGAGATAAGATACTGATCAGCAGATTTACATACTTCAAGTAAAATATCACATAAAGGAGTAATCTGTTTCAAAGGCCAAGTGTTAGACTTGGTGATAACTGTGACGAGTTGCAAATAATGGATGAACTCACCATTATTAGTATCCTTTTCTTTGTTCTTCTTGTTTGCCTTGGGATTATTTTGCTTCAAAGTTGGCAACAATGCCACGATATGTTGTAAACTGAATTCAGCAGCGTAGCCAGCAATAGGGTGTCCTTTTACTGGAGAAGGTGGTGGGTTAGATAAAATTTTGAAAATGGCTTCATTGGCTCTCTTTCTAACCTTTGGTCTTGGATCCATACTCAAATCTAGCAGGACAGAAAAAGCTCTTTTAGGAGAAACATTAAGGTTGCTGGTGTTTTTCCATGATTGTAGATCCTGCGCAATGAGGAGAGATTGCAGAAATCCAATAGATGCTCTAATGAGAGGAGCGTCTGAGGATCCGTTGGTTAGCGCTGGAGCTAATGTCAAAAGAATATCTGAAAAGTTGTCTTTCAAGAGCTTTGCAGGTGTGGCAGTAGCAACAATGTCAAGAAAGTAGAGAGCGTTAGCAGCAAGCTTGGTGTCTGCAATTTCATTATTTTTGCAGCACTGGCTCAAAAGAGTCATAAATGAGACAAAGTAGCTAGCAGGAGTAAGTTCTTGAGACTGCGATGTGATGTTATCTTCTATAGTTTGAAGCACCAAAGCGTATTCCTTTTGATTTGCAAGCTTAGAATTGATTTGCAATCTAATTTTTTTGATACGGTCCTCCATATCCATCACGGCCAACTGATGGTCTGTTCTAATGTCCGTCATCTGCCTTTAACTGTATGTGAAGCGTAATGAAGACAAAAAAGAATTCTACTTTATGTATCTAATAAGAAAAAAAAAATTTTTTTCTTAGTAGAGTGAAAAATTTCAAATCTGCAAAGTTCAACACATTTGGCCAAACAAGTACCCGTTAATCATAAGAGCAGTATGAAGGGATTAGTTAGAATCAGAATGGTGCGAATGGGTCGTATGCGTCAGCCGGTGTATAACATTGCCGTTGGTGGGAAGAGAGAGAAGCTAAAGGGGCTTCCAATCGAGGTAATTGGCACATTTGACCCAACACCAACACCACTTTCGCCATCACAAAAGGCCTCAGGTGTGATTCCTGTTAAAAACATTGAACTGGACTTTGATAGGGCAAAGTACTGGCTTTCAGTGGGGGCTCAACCAAGTGATTCAGTGGCAAAATTGTTCAAAAAGGCAGGAATTCTTCACGAACAGTGGCCATCTCCACAAAAGGCTGCCAAAAGCATTAAATCGACACCAGTTTCAACATCAGGCAAGTCTTTTGCATAGTCAGGAGAGTCAATTTTCGGTAGGAAACATATTCCTTTATTTGATACGTGTATATATTTCTATAAAGTAAGAGAGAAGGAGATAAAATGATTCATTGTGACAGTATTACTTGAACAAATGGGGTCTCTGCTCCCAAAAGTCAGATGTGATGAGATCGCGGTGATAGATATTGATAGGACACTTTCTTAAAGACTTTGTCAACCTCTGCTTTTGCCTATCGCTCAAATCCTTCCCACTCATGGGAACCGACTCCCTCACTATAGTAGTTCCCTTTTTAAACATCTCTGGCTCATTGTTGTAATTAATGCTGAACTCCTTGAAGAGGATTTCGTTCTTATCCTTTGAAAATGTGCCTATGAGACGTTCCTCAGCGGCCTGTGGTGACAAACCGCCCCTGATGACTAGCGTCCAGAAAGTAGTGTTGTAAAGGTTGTTGATATGACAATCCACTTGTCGCCAGCGGAAGTAATCTTGGACAACGTCAATGTTCGGATACACAACAACACGTCCGTCAAAAGTAGGCAAGTGCTCAACGTCCAGAGGTGGCAAAACACCCCTGTAGTTGTTGTTGTTGGTGACCTCAAACGGTACCACCTTCCCTTCTACACGCTCACCCAGAATGTCATTCATGTTCGCCTCTTTTTCCACACATTGATTCCAGTAGTAGCTGTAATACGCTGTGAAGCAGCTGGTCAACACACTCACAATCTTGTCTCCTCGACGATTGTAGAGATCTGTATCCCTTCTTAAGAGAAAACTGTACTCGTCTGAATCACCATATGCTAGGACAATGTCAGGAAATGTTGTCATCAACCTTAGTGCAGACTTATTCATCACATCAAGTGCCAATGGGTCGTTGGGTTTGCAAAAGTCATAATGTGCCGTGTATTTGTGAAACCCTTTTCCATCCAAACGCACAACAAGGTATGTTTGTGGCAGCAACGGTGTTGGTGTCTCAAACAGACGCACGTACTGGAACTTTGAATTTGCCATAGTAAAAAGGTGAGCATGTTTCTTTGCAAGAAGCTAAAAAAAAAAGGTTTGTCTATAAATGCTATCAGGCATTTGGTGTATGCATATGGTAGTTATATAAGTGGCAATCAAAAGAAGTATATAGTTTCAAGTACTTCCCTACAGCTTTTGGTTGACTTTATGTGTTTTCTTTGACGATAATGTTTGCCATAAGGTTAAAATTTTTATAAGTTCTCCCTTATTACTTTCATAAAAGCCATCTGTTTGTAAAAAAGTGGTTTATGACATACCAATGGTTTCTTTTAAAGTTTTTCATCTTAGTTTTACAAACTACACAATTTGTTACATATATTTCATGTTAATCATAATCTACAGTAACTCATGAGCAACAGGATGATTGGCGTTCCTAAAAAGACACATTTTATCCTTTTAAAACAACCATTTCAAAAGTAAATTTTTATTCTAAATATTCGTCTAACTTTAAAAACAAACCTTCTCTATCCAAGATCAATAAACACGCTTTTAAACCCAAGCCAGTTTACGTGTTTCCAATTTTAACTTTTCCTCACCAAAAAAAAAAACAATTTCTTTTGAGTGCTCTTCTTTCTTCAATGAACTCGATCAGCGTCAATAAGTACACACCTCTGGGTACTACAGGCTCTCCTAAGAGATCGCTTGCACGTTCCAAGTGGGTTTCGATCTTAGCAGGGTTTTTTGTTGCATTTATCACCTTCACTGTGATTCACACATCCTCATCTTCTGCTACGTCCAGAACGATCTCCAATTTTTACAGATTCAATTCACATGCCAGAGGTGCCAACCCATACAATTACCAAACTACACTGAACAGATTGACCAGTCAGTTTCCATACGATGAGTCTCCAAGAAGAATTGATAAAACAATATTTCAAATGTGGAAGGTGGGTCTCAACGACCCTGATTTCCCAAACAGAGATTACGTCCTCAAGTGGAAAAACGAGAACCCAAACTACACATACAACCTATATACCGATGATGAGATTCTTGGAATTTTGAAAGCTCATTTCAGTAATACTGTTCCAGAGGTTTTGGAAGCATTCCAAATGATGCCAAACAAAATTATTCAGTCCGATTTCTCTAGATACCTTTTGGTTTTTCTCTTTGGTGGTGTATACGCTGATATCGACACTTATCTTGAAAAGCCTGTCGACTCATGGTTTGATTCCGATCGTAACGTTGGTTTTGTTGTTGCCGTTGAAGAAGACATTAATGTTGAAAACTGGGAACACTACATGACGAGAAGAATCCAATTCGAGCAATGGTCATTTAAAGCGAAGGCTCGCCATCCAATCTTGAAGAAGCTTATTGCCAAGATTGTTGAAACCACTTTCAACGCTGAAAAACAAGGCAAATTGGCTGCTTACTACAAGGATTTCAAAGAAGTTGACAGATGCAACTCCATTGATATCATGGAATGGACTGGTCCTGTTGTTTGGACAGACACCATTTATGGTCATTTGAACAGTTTGAAAAACCCAACCGTTGTTGATGTCGAATCTGCAAGATCATATGGCGCACCAATCTACGGTCCTCCAGTTAAAGAAGACCAGTTAATTTCTTGGAAATTTTTCACTGGTTTGATGGCACCAGTCATGATTGACGACGTTGTTATTTACCCAAGATTGTCTTTCAGAGAAGACAGTGAAAACAATTGTGGTAAGTACTGTTACATTCACCATCATTTTGGTGGTTCATGGAAAAATGATGGTAAAGGTGAAGTCAAACCTGAAGAAGAAGAAGATGCTCAAAATGCTAAGAGAGACATTGTTGATTACGAAGGTAATACTTTGGAAAAGAGATCTCCATGTGCTTATCCTTACAAAAACTCCTTTTAGATGCTTGGCCATTCGAAGGAGAATGTTTACTTCTTTTTCAAAATACACATAGGTGTTCAAATACTGTTCAATTCACTATATAACTGTTTTTAAATTTCTTTTGAACAATATAAGAAACTAATTATTCTTTTAAATATATACAAGAGGTTATACGTGGCTACATACTAGTGATTTAAATATCAGTCAATGACATCTTACCCTTTTTTATCAAAACACCCATATGAACACCTGACTTCTTCAATGCATCTCTTATTTTTAAAGTGGAACCCCTGGAACCAGGAACACCACCTTTGATTAACAAGTAACCCTTTTCCTTGGATACATCTAAAACTTGTAAATTGAAGACTGTTTTAATGTGACCGCCCATTCTACCTGCCATCTTTTTACCAGGGAAAACTCTACTTGGTGTGGTATTCATACCAGTGGAACCGGCTGATCTGTGTGACAAGGACGCACCATGGGATGCTGGTCCACCAGAGAAACCCCAACGCGCCATGACACCTTGAAATCCTTTACCTTTGCATTTAGAGATTATATCAACGAATTGTCCAGGCTGAAAGTGATCAGCGAATAACTGCGTGCCAACAGGATACTTGGCCACAGCATCTCTTGTAGTGACTTCAAAGTCAACCAGGTCAGATTTTGGCGATACTTCTGCGTTACGGAAGTGTCCAAGCTCCGGTTTGGTAACGTTTTGTGGTTTTTTGTATCCAGCACCAATTTGAACAGCGTTAACACCATTGTTTGTGACGCCTTTATGGAACACGACTTCATTTTGCACGATTTCAATGACTGTGGCAGGTAACTTACGTCCCTGATTGTCGTAGAACACCGTCATACCTCTTTTGAATCCGACGAGACCTGGTCTTTCAAGTAGACGGCGTCTCAAACGTGATTCGCTCGCCGATTTGAATCCTGGGGCCGCTACTGCGGTAATATGTGGAACTGCACTTGGTGAAAAGAGCTGTTTAGATTGCTTGGCAACGTTTATCATCCCTTGAACTTAGACTTTGGTGTAACCAAGCTGAAAAAATTTGTTATTGAAAAAAATATTTGTGTGGAACAAGATTTCCGGACGGAGGAGAAAAATGGCACTTGGCTCAGCTCAGCAGACCATGAACTACTTCGATTATTGAGTCAACTGACAAATGGGAAAACAAATGTGTTATCATATGGCCACTAAAAAACACATTTATAGTAGGGACTGTTCTCAAGTCTAGAAAAAGGGACATTTCTGAGCCATTATTAAAGGTGAAAGTGTCACCATCAAAAGAACTCAGCTCTTTGTCTAATAAAAAACTCCCGTATAGATCATTTATTAATTTCTCATACTCTAACTTTGTTTGGTACCATTTGGACATGCCTTGAAGGAAAAAGGTCGGGTTTAATTGGGATTCAGCCTTGGTTTTTAGCATCTCAATGTAGCTAATGGTCTGAAGGTCGGATGTAACATCTACTGACTCGATGGTAAGCTTGGAAACAGTTAATTGTTGTGTCTGAATTGTCATTTTGAATGAATTGTTGCCGAATTTGGTCTTGAACGATATGTTGTTTTGACTAGACTCTTCAACCAGCAAAATATCCCCAAGGAGGAGCTTTTCAGCTGGGGTTTTCACATCTGGAAGCCTTGTGTAGCTTTGCAAGAGGTTGTCTGCGCACTGGAGAGCCACAAGTTCCTCTTCTAGAGCTCTAAGCCTGGCGTCTGAGCTCATTACTAGCAAATAAATTAACGCGTCGAAAAGTTGGAACTTTTATCATAACCAGTTTAATTCTAACTAGTGGTTAAAGTTGATGTACATTGCGTCGTATTCAGGTGTGGACGTCTACGAGGAGCTAGTAGATGGAGCACCTCTTATGCGAAGGATTTCAGATGATTGGGTCAACGCTACGCAGATTTTGAAAGTAGCTGGAATCCCCAAGGCACAAAGAACAAGAGTACTTGAAAGAGAGGTTCATTCACAGATCCACGAGAAGATCCAGGGTGGCTACGGTCGTTTTCAGGGGACATGGGTCCCCTTATTATTTGCTAGAGAGTTTGCCAAAAAGTACTACACAGAAAAACAGTTAGCTGTGCTTCATTACGACCCCCTCAATGACCCCCCATTAGAAAGAAAGAAACCAAAAAGTCGACAACAACAGAGACAAGCAAACCACACCAATGCTAGAGCTGCAAAGGCCACTAGGAATAATGGCGCGTCGTCTCACCTATACCTGCAACAACAACAACAACAACAACAACAACAACAACAACAGCAACAGCTACATTCTATACAATTACAAAATCAAATGTCACAATCCGAACCTCAGATCCAGTCTACCCAGGACATATACCAGGGATCAGCAAACTCACTTGGTCTCAACAAAACCGATGATTCTTACATGAACAACCATCATATGCAACAACAGCATGTCTTGCAAAATCAAAACCAACACCTTATGAATGGAATTCAAAATCAAAGACAAATACAAATGCCGGTGCAACAGCAAGTGTCTATGCAAATGCAAGTATCTGCAAATCCTATGCAATTGGAATCACCTTTTCAAGATTACACTAATCAGCTTTTGAACTACTTTATTAATGACAATTATCCAATACCACAGTTTCTGTATCACGGACCCTCAGACTTCAATCCAAATGAACCAATTGATGACGAAGGACACACACCTCTACATTGGGCTACATCTTTGGCATTATTAGAAGTTGTGCAACTACTTTTACAATTAGGTGCAGATCCTCACATCCTCAACCATCACGGTATCAATGCTTTGGGAAAGTTGGTATGTTTCTCAAATGCGTTCGACAATCAATGCTATCCTTCAATCCTTTCGTGCTATACTGTTTCCAACAAAACTTTGGGCGTGGCCCTTCTATTTCAAGACGGAAAGGGTGAAACAACTGTTCATCATATAATCAGATTGCTGGCAGCTGAAATCAACTACAATTCCCCAAAAGTTGTTTCACTTAATTATTATTTGTACCAATCCCTTCTTTATTTGAATAGTATTGATAGACTATCTCATTTATCCGGAATACGTGACTATAACGGCGATACCATATGGTCTGCTGCTACAAAAATGGGCTTAGATCATTTACTCAATTCAATCATTTCAAACTTAACAATAATGGATACTCCAAGAACAATTGTTCAAGTAACGCCCCCGAACACTAGTATAATGGCAGCATCCACACCGCCACCTACCCAGACACCAACTTCACAAACATTGACAACAAATCGCAACATAGATGTTCGAGATATGTTGTCACCTCCAACATTCCAAACAAACCATAAAGCAAATAATGATTCAACATTATTACACGATTTAAAAACTTTTCCCACACAATTTTCACTTATTGCATCCAATTTATCCCAAAAACTAGAGTCAAAAATTGATGATATCCAATATTTACAATCCTCTATAGAAAGGATAGATTCAACGATTAAAGACCAAGAAGCTAAAATTAAACAATTACCGCTGCCTCCTGAAGAGATAGAAGAATCCTTATCGATAAAATATTCAGTATTAAATGAGAAAAGATCAGAACTTTTAAATTTATTAGAGCGTGATCAAGCTCTAAATGTTGCAAAACTAGTTAATACATATGAAGAAAACGTTAATGAAATTGACAGTGAGTTGCAAAAGAAAGACCAATCAATTGATCCAGTTATTCACTTGACCTTGTTACAAATTAAAAGACAAGTGATACTGTCATGTCTGGTCAATTGTGAAACATCATCAGTTGAAAAAATATCATTGTATCATAAATTAATTGCATCGTTATGTGATGTTCCTAAAGATGGTATCACTGAAGAATTGTTAAATGGTCTAGAGGCCTTTTTATCCTAATAAATAAATTTACTTTTATCTTTTCATCTTTTCAAAAATTCATGATTATATAAGAAAACTATAGATTTCCTGTTTATGTAATTCATACCGACACACTCCAGATTTCCTCCCTTTCCTCGTATAGATCACTGTACATTGCTTCATTATCACCACCCGCAGCTAATCTTTCCTTCTCTTGATTTGCTAAACGAGTACCAATTCTTTTGACGTATTCAGTAATAGATCTGAGTTGAAATTTCTTACCTTCAACTTCTAATTCGTTACCGGCCTGTTCAAATACCCATTTGTCAAATCTTTCAGTTCCAGAAACTAAATCAAGTAATGCCAACAATGCTTTTTCTGCAGCCAACTTTATTGGTAATACAGGGTCTCTGACACATGTGAAAACATTTGGAATTAACGTCAACAAACACTGGTGGAAATTCTCGTTACTTATTGCTCGAATAATGGTTAAACCTAATCTCCTAATATCAGAAGACTTGGATTCGGGTGCAACAACAACGTGACCTAATTGAATTACCAAAGGTGAAATTACTTCTTCATCCTGTAATAAAAGTAACATTTTACCCATTGCTAAAACTGCATTGTTAGAAATGCTTAGTTGCTTTTCATTACTTAATTCAATCAGGTAAGTTATGATCTCATTGTTGATGTCTAATTCAATAACTTGCTTTCCAGAAAATTTCAAGAAAGAATTCAAAATTAAAATGGAAAATTCTTGATTGTTTCCAGACTTCAAAACTTTGTCTCTGATCATATTTTCAAACTCTGCTTCACTCAAAATTCTTGAAAGTGAACCAATCAATTCTGCGTAGGTAACAATATTAACATTTTTGCCCATTTCTCTTTCAATCAAATCAATAACACCTCTTTTACAGTTTTCGCTCATTTTAGTACCTGCCTTTTCAATAACTTCTAATAAAGCTTTCAAAATTGCGCTTTTGATGCCTTCATTATCACCTTCAACATTTTTGAAATTATTCAATAACTCAATAACCAATGGATCGACTTTTGGTTGATACTCAATTAGAGTTCCAAGGGCCTTGGCTGAACGTGTCCGCAATAATTCCGAGCTAGTATCAGTTAAACATTTAATGAAAGTCCTCTGTAATTGTGGAATAAATGGTCTTAATAACTGTGGAATCTTCTCAAATAATTTGTTCAATGCAAGCAAAATAGCTGATTTCACATCACCATTATATCTTTCACCAATAACTCTGATCAGTGGACCCACAATACCAGTAACAAATGGTTTTAAACCAATTACTGGTGTTTTGTCTATAACACAAGAGATACCATTTGCAGAAAGTTCTCTTTGATCCGAAGTACCATACATTAGACCATGAATGAAAATTGGTAAAACACAATTTGGACCTCTTGGTAAGCTAAATGCATAAATTTCACCTTCGGTTGCAATATGAGATAATGTTTGTTGTGTTGGTCTGATTAATTTTTCAAGTACCTCCTTTCTTTGGTTCTTTACCAAGATACTCAACATCTCAAACGCGCACTTAGCTAATTCAGTATCCTTATTGTTCAAATTGTAGATATTTTGAATAACAATGTCTTCGGTATAGATAGTGTAATCAAGTTTTGTCTCTTTGAAAAAAGCAGGGAGAGCCTTGTAAATAACTTGACGTTTCATAACATCTTCATGCTTCATCAAACTTAGGAGTTGTTGCATCAAGGGATGTACACCTTCATCTGAGTCAACAGAAAGAATTGATTTAACAAGGGCTTCTTCAATTTCAGAAACATTGCCTGATTTATTAATGACACCATCAACAAGGGCATTAATAATAGGGCCCAATCTTTTGTATAACGCCGAACCAGCAACTTCGGACAGAGCACCAATTGCTTTGGCGTTTATTGGATTTGACAAAAGAGATGGAAGTAAAATTGGGAAGATGACATCAGATTTGGTACTCATAATTTCTTGTAAAGCAGAAAGTGCCTCCTCTGATCCCAAGTTCAATTGCTCAAGTAATTGTGGAACAACTTCATCAACCGCTTCTGAACCAATTCTATTTTGAAGGATGTCAAAGGCATTGGCAGCAGATTCTCTAACAGACGGGTTAGCATCAACCAAAGCTTCTTTAATAATTTTAACAAATGTATCTTGATACTCAATAACGTTATCATCGCTACTGGACTCAATTAACTCCTTGACAGCAATACAGATACCTTGCTTAGCATCTGAATCACTACTAACAAGACTTTCTTCAAGAGTTGGTAATAGTTGAGAAAGAGCATTACTACCAACTCTTCTGACCATGTCACCCAAAGTAGCAGCTGCAATTGTTCTCTGTTCGTCATTGGAAGACGCTAGTCTTCTAACAATAATAGAAGTCAAAGTTGGTAAAATTTCCTTAATAGTTCTTGGAGTGTTGGCAACAAGAGCTTTCCAAACATCACCAGCAGCATTACGCACAGTACCATGCGTATCTGATCTACAAACAAATAATGATGCAAGAACATGGTTTCTCTTCTCGATACCTAAAACATCAATAAGAGCCTTTGAAACATTTGTAGCTCGTGCAATATCTTCGGATAGCTCCTGTTTCCCAGAGATACCACTGATTTTGTACAATAATTCACCTGTCAAATCAGCTGAAGATTGTCTGATTCTAGGAGAAATATCAAACAATCCCTTTTCAAGTTCTGGTAATAGCAAGTCGACAGCCTTTTTGGCGTAATTTGAAACAATTAATCTACCTGATTTCATAGAAATTTGCCTAACATCTTCATTGAGATCAGCCAAACCATTCAAAATTGGTGGAATTGTTTGGTTTAGATATGGAGAAAATTGAGAACCAAAACAAACAGGGAGGTATAATAACATTGGCATATAACCTTCTCTAGTAAAAGATTTAGGCGAATTAGCACCTTGTAAGATGACAGGTAGCATATCTTCCAATTTCGAGATACCTAAACCAAAAATAACTTCAGAAAGTGCTTGAGCGCAACCCAACCGATCACCTGCTCTTTCCTCGTCGGAAAGTGTGCTTAATAAATTATCAATCAAACCAGGAAATTTATCTTCACCTAACTTTTCAACTAGGGAACCAAGGGCACGAGAAGCAATGGCTCTTGTCTCATCAACAGGATCAACAATAGCCGTTTGTAACTCTTCAACCAATTTGGCCAAATATGGCATAATGTCTCTGCTGTCGACCAAAATGGCCATGTTACCAATAATTTGAGACGCTCTTTTCTTAACAATTGATGATCTATCTTGCATACCTCGATCAATAACATGAATTATTAAGGCTAATGATGGACCATCTATATAGTGAGCAAATTGTGTTTTGATTAATTTTTCAAGAGCAACATAAGTATACTTAGTAGGGTCACCAATAGCATTTAGTAAATCTTGAACTAATGCTTGAATTTCAGGATTTCTAATCACCTCACCAAATTTCTTCAATGATGAGTCAGCGGCCTTTCTGACCTCTTTGTGTGTGTCTTTCATAACTTGAACAATATTAGGAACAATCTCTGGTAAAGATGATGACAATTGAGTTGGATCAAGATAAGCCATTGATCCTAATAATTCAACGGAACCCTTCTTAGATCTCCATTGATAATCTTCAAGATTGGCAATAGCAATAGGAATCATTTTTTTAATACCATAACTTGTCGTATTTTTCATAAAAACTTTGGCAGCATATGTCGTGGCTTCACGAACCTCATTAGATTGATCACCAAAACTCTTTAATAAGATAGGTAAAATTTCTAGAATGTATGGTTCAAAGAGAGGACCCAGAGATTGAGATAAACACTCTAGAGCAAATGAAACACCCTCTCTTTTTTTGAAATCCTTCTTCTCATCTGAAGCATCAGTAAGATTTCTGATAATGTCGAATTCAGATAGCGATTTTATACCGTAACCTTTTACTAAACCTGCAATACCATAGGCAGCTCCCCTTCTTTCAGCAATGGAGCTCCCTTCAAATAGTTTATCAAACAAATTGTCAAAATAAGAACTCAAATTTTTCTCAGTGAAGGAAACTAAAGGAGCAATACATTCTGAAACAGCATATTGAACGTCTTCGGAAGGGGTGTCTAAAGCTTTCAAAAGTCTGGAAACAATATTTTCGACTCTATCATCGTCTTCATCTAAATGACGAGCCAAATTACCATACAGGATAATTGTAGATTCCTTTACATTATCTTGAATCTTGGATTTTTCATCGGCTTCTTCAAGTGCAGTTTCAAAAATATCAATTAAAATCTCAGCATTATTTTTTCCATGTAAATTAATGATATTCATACCAGCATCTTGCAACTCTGATCTAACAATTTCATCTTTATCGCCAAGTGCCCTTTCCTTGACAGCAAATGTAAAGAAATTGTAAACAGATTTTGCAGAATTGAATGCCGGGGCTAAATGTTTTAATGAAAGAGCTACACCACTTCTTTGCTCCCATCTATCCAATTTTTCGTTGGCTGATTTAATAGGCAAGCCAAACTCATCAGTTTTTGGTGCAGGTGGCAATGCCATTTCTCTATAAAATTCCAATAATTTTTCTAACATGGAGATAAAGAGTTGTTCGCTTTCAAGTTTGATAATAGAACTTGCAAGTGCTTTTGCAATTGATAAACGAATACCATTGTCTTCATTGCCTAGGTATCTAGTAAGACGTTCTGGAACAGTTGAATTCAGTTCAAATTTTGATTCGGACCAAATAGTTTGCGCAACATCTGAGTTGTTAAGTTCATTATCAAATGTACTAATCCATAGCTCTTCATTGAAATTCATTTCCGATAAATCAAATTCTTCATCCAAAACTTCCAAAATTGTAGAACGAACAAAGACAACAGGACTAATTAAGTTTTTCAATAGAATTTGTAAATCATTTTCGGATACATTTAAAGCAATGTTTTGACATAGAACAACAAAACATTCTTTGGCGATTTTTGCTTTAGTTGGAAGCGCTAACAAATCAAGCAAGTTTTCAATTATAGCAGTTCTTGGAATGGTTGCATCTTCAAACAAATCTCCATTAACGGCTAAAATTTCAAGAGCCAAAGTTAATTGTTCTTCTTCTGGAGCTTCATCATTAAATTCACTATTGACCTTGACAATCTTTTTCGTGTTATTTAAAGTGTATATTTTTCCATTTTCAATGATCTTAACCAATAAAGGTAAAACATACATAAGTGTCAACTTGTTAAACTGTGATTTATCAGATGCCATTTTTAAACTAAACAATTGAGAAGACAATAGCTCGTTCAACGGTTTACCAGAAAACTCAGGAGGCACACAATCAACATGATGCAACCTTAATGTAGAAGAGCCAATGAACATCATACTTGATGTGTGATTCAAACTGGAATTATTAATGACTCTACTCATAGTTAAGAAACATTTTGTAGCCAGCTCGCTACATAGTGCTAATGCATTGCCATTGTTGAGTAAAATTAGGGTTTTTTCAATTGCAACAGGAAACCAAGCATCTGTTCCGTTATCAACTGTAGCTGCTTGGTTCGATAAAGCAATGATGATTTCTAAGGAGCGACGCAACTTTAAATATTGGCTGTTAATAAATGCTCTCATACTCGATTCTAGTTTCAATTGTTCGTTAACTTTAGCTTGTTCATCCTTTGTTAGCTTCTTTACTGTTTTTCTTTTAGCTTCAAGTTCTTTACGGACGCTATTTTCCCAATTCAGATCATCGGCGTCTTTACCCTTTCTTATGATATTTTCAGTCGAACCATTTGCTAAAACGTCAACAACAATTTCACCTTCAACACCTCTCCATATTTTCAGTTTAATATCATCGATTTCAACGCCTGGAATAATAGAGAAATCATTTTCTAAAATGGAAACCAATTGTGGGACGATCACTTCAGGAGAGACAAATGATATCGTAGAAACAACAGAGCAAGCTGCTTCAAAAAGATTCACATTATCATTAATTAAGGTATCAGACAGCAGTTTTATGATTCTATTGCTGTTGGAGGCAATAACATGACCTGGATCCAACTTTGCTTTTTGACAAATACCAATCCAACCATTCGCAAAGCCCTCAAAGAAACAATGATGAGAAGGAAGCAATAAGTTGACTAGATTGAGCTCAATGTTTGGTTTGTTTTGTTTTGTTGTTAATAATGAAGACACAAATGGTGATAAATAGCTTGGGTCAAAATTATAGTCAGTGTAAATGCTAGAGCTGCTGAAAAATGAAACATATTCATTGATGGCACATACAATTGAGCTTGAAATTGGAATTTCATTTTCTACAAGTGTTTTTTCTAACAAATTATTGGCCAAAATTCTAGCTTTTGGTTGAATATTTCTTGATAAGGAAACATACATGCATGATGTTCCAAATTTGGTATCAGATTCAGTAATGGTTAAACTTATTTCATATAGAGCACGAACAAACCATAGTTGACTATCCAAAGATACTAATTTTGAAACCACTTTAAGGTTGGTGTAAGAGGACATTTGATGTTCAGTTTCTTCAAGAGCCAAATCAATCATTTTGAAATTCTCAATCCTGTTATTCAATGTATCATCACCGAAAGTAGCTTTCAAATGATATAGAATTGCAAGTGATGCATAGCCACCACCTATTAATTTGTTGGTAATACTTGGTAGTGGGGCTTTTGCACAATCCTGAAAAATTTCAAATAATAACTCGCAAACACCATTATTGAAAAGGTCCAGAATCTGGTTTCTACCAGATTCTGTGAATTCAGTATCAATTATAGCTGCTGAAAGAGCAGTGGCCCAAGTTGATCTTACATTATGTTTTTTGTTTTTCAGCCCTTCTTCTAATGCTTTGGTAAAATTTAAGTTGTTTTTAACTGGAATATCGTTCACAATAGAATAAATATATCTGTCCAATAAAGCTACCAACAATTCTGATAATGACATCTCATTAGTGTCTTTTTGGATAACTGACATTATTTCGTCAAAAATCTTTTTGTTACCTTCAATGCTTTCTAATGGAGAGGTTTGTAAGATCTTTGCTAACATTATTTTCTGCTCAAATGCAGAAGGACCTGTTGCTTTCAAAACTTTAAAAGTTTCGTCTAAAATTTTCACAACATCGTCACCACTTGACTTGCTCGTGAATTTTGACAGTAAAATGGTCAGACAGTTTGAAGAACCAACTTTAACTGGATCTTTGGTAGCCTTGAGAGATGTAACAATTTTAGAAAAAAAATTTGAGTTGACAACGGCTGAAAGAACATCAATTTTGTTTTCATTAACATTTGATAGAATTGAAGGAGCAAATATAGCAAAGGTGAGTTCAGAATTTCTTAATGCTGCCTTTTCTAATCCTGGTAAAACTAATTGAATGAAAGAATCTTCTGACATCATGTTCTTTATATAGGAACCGAAATTAACCAAGGATAACTCTGAAGGGAAAACCTTTGTAGCAAGCATATCTTTAGCAAAAAAGGTGGTAACTTTTGGCTCCAACTCAATAAAGGATTGCAAAATGTGTTTGAAACGTTTATTTAAACTCAATTGATTTGCCACTGTCGATAGATAACCTAGATGAGAAAGAATACCAGAAACAGGTAGTTTTGAATCAAGAAAAGGAGTTATAATGAAGGTGAGATCCAAACCTGATTTCAGAACAGTGCTGAATGATCTAATTATCTCTGCTTCAGCAGCTTTAGCAGCTCGGACGTGATGTCTTTTTATCTTCTTAGCCTCGAGTTCAGACTGTGCATAGCTTGAAAGCGTTGAAACAAGATTAGCATTTGAAGCAATGATGACCTTGACAACAGACTTTAACAAGTCCTGATCACAGATGTTTGAGAGCGTGTACATATTCCATTGAATTAAAACCAGTAAATCAGGAATGGCAAGCTGATTTGTGGATAACTTTGAAATAAAAGCTAGGATTGTCTTTGTATACTTATTTCTATCTAAAGAAGCGAAGCTTGAAAAACATTGTAAAACAAGCGTATGAAGTTTGCTATCCTTGTTAAGTTTGTTGTACAAGGACAGAATTGAAAACAAAATTGAATCTAATTCCTTGGTATCTAAATTTGACTCTTTGGATTTAACAAGAGCGTTAATTTTGAAAAGAGATTCTATAAGAACATTAACAGAGGAGCTTTTCAAACTGTTAACTATAGGTACTATGCCATCTTCCCATCTAGTGATAGGATCTGAAGACATGTTTTATAGTTTTAACTTCGTGTTTAAAAGTTCAGTGTTCACTATGCAGTGAAAAAAAAGTGGAAAAAAAAAAAAAAGTTTCGTAGATTCCAAGAGAAGCTCATGAAATTTTGAAAATGCATAACTGAGTAATAATATAAAGAATTATAAGTGAAACTATAAGGATAAGAGTACATAACTTATCATGGGACAGAAAAAAAAAGGAATGGAATATTGAATTTATCAAGCAACCCAGAACCAAAATCTTTCCAAGAAGTTTCTAGGTTTTCTTGGGACGTAATTACGAGTTTCTTCTTCAATCTCTGCCAATCCAGTGACAACATCGATTTCTTCAAGAGGTGCAAATAGCCTAAAGTTTCTGGTATAGAGTGCGTGGCCCGCATATAAACAAAAGACGATTGGTAAAGTAATATAGGCAGCAATGAAATCAGATATTTTGAAGTTAAAAAAGACAGCGTAACCATTTGTTAATGCAATAATTGAAAAGAAAATCAACGTTGAATAAGCACCGATAATTTGAAGTTTAGGTCTGTAAGTAACCTTGTCGTCCATTCCGTGGAAGTGAAGGGCTTTCCTGTATCTGAGGTAAGTTATAGAGACAAAATTCCATTCAATGAAACCTGAGACAGTAGAAAGGTTGGAAAACCATGTGAATGCTTGAGCAGACGAGCTTGAAACGTTTAGGTATGCAAGAAGTGAGATTGAAGAAGCAAACGCAACACAATAGTAAGGAACACCCCACTTGTTAACTTTAGTGAAAATTTTAGGGAAGTGACCTTTAACGGACATTGAATAAAGAGTTCTCGAAGCAGCGTACAAGAATGAGTTACCAGCAGAGTAAGCGGATGTTAAAACAGCGGCATTCACAATGTGATTCAAAACTTGGATACCAGCATTTTGGATACCAATAACAAAAGGAGAAGCAGCAGCACCTTCAGCACCAGAACTGATAGCGTTCATCAATCTGTCATCCTTGTAGCCTACGATACAACCAATGACAATGACAGAACAAATGTAGAAAAAGATCAAACGGTAGATGAATCTGTCAGCTGCCTTTGGTAAGTTAATTCTAGGAGCTTCGGCTTCCGCTGCACAAATGGTGATTAATTCAGGCGACATAATGAAAGCGAATGCAGATTTGATGATAGCGGTCCAGCATGCTAAAAACTTACCGGTGTTACCTTTGACCAGGTATTCATTGAACGCACCAGGATTGTTCCAATAGTGGAAACCTAGAACACCGTGAGAATCAGGAGCACCACCAAAGAAGATAACGACACCAACGATGATCAAACCAGTCAAAGTTAAAATCTTAATAGACGCAATCCAGAACTCGGTTTCGCCAAAGACTTTGACCGCACAGAAGTTAAGACCAACCATTGTGACCCAGAAGATGGTAATCCAGACGGCAACGTTGACTTTTTCAGTCCAGTACTGAATGACAAAAGCAGCGGCAGAGATTTCAGCAGGCGCCAAAAGCGCCTGGGCATAGAAGAGGTTGAACCCACAGGCAAAGGCCATGGATTTGTTACCTGTGTATCTTTCGCAGAGAGCGTAGGGGGTAGATTTACCTGGCAAAGGGATGTAAGTGACCATTTCAGAAAGCTGGTTCATGATAAACCACACAAAGGCACACAACACCAAGTAACCAACTAGAAGACCTGCAGGCCCCGACGTTGCAAGCGCAGCACCTGAACCAACGAACAAACCCGTACCAATGGCACCTGCGAGCGAGATAAACTGCACATGTCTGGACGAGAGGCCTCTTTTCAACTGATGAGACTCGATCGATTGTGTGTCGCTGGCCTCCGATATGTTGTACAGCACCTTGTCCTTTGATTCTATGTTGCTGGAAGTCGGCTTTTCAAACCCGTCATCGTATTCGATGCCCGAGGCACCCTGAGAGGACGCCAGCTCTATGTCTGGCGAGGCGTCTTTACGTAAGAAGTGTTTTATTCCCATGATATGTGGTACTGTGACACTGAGGATTGGCCTTCTATCTTTTCACCCGGCTCAAAAGACCGGATCTTCATCTCTTTTTATGTCACTTAGTCACTATTTTTCGGTGCAGTCAGGGCGAAAAAAAAAAAAGAGTATGAAAAAATTTGGCAAAACAAATGGGGGCGGCTTTAGTGACGATAAGCTGGCTTGCTGATATGGCCACAGGCTCATGCATGTCCATAAACGCAATAACACTGGCTACTCTAAGCTATCTAATATTGGTTACGCTGACACTATTCTAGTATCAATTTTCGGTGCCAACTTTTTTTCTTCCAGTGATCTTCCTGGGTTCGCTTAGAAACGCTGGAAAAATAGAGAAGCCGTCAAAAATGAGATGACTTTACGCCTTGGCGATGGCAGAGAATGCAGTCTTACACGACTGTGTTATCACCAGCTGCTTGCTGTTCGAGTGCGTCTTCTCGTGCAACTGCTATCTATGGACCTACCCCCACTGCTACACTGTCTATTCTTCTTCCCCAAATAATCACTGCCTAATCTGTAGCGATACAACTCCGCTCCGCTCCGCTATCTATGTCACTACAATAACACATCCTGCTGATACCAAGAGAGGGGCCCCTAATCCGCTATATCGCTACTAGCTACCTTCACCGTGCCCCCAGCGTATGGTGTTTGACCCGCATTTGTGTGTTCTCGCTTAGAAATGTGTCTTTTGCGCCAACAATAAGTTTTTACCAATGCCACGGAAAAAACCTAGGAAAGAAAAGGCGTGGCATCGCTTGCGCCTGCCCTGCGCGCTAGCAGTTGCCTAAATGCGGCCACGCTCGTTAGGTTGCTGAAACGGGAAATAACGGGATTCGGTGGGCCAAAGGTGCTCAGCAGACGCGGCGTTTGCAGATATTGATTTTATTTTTTTTGCTACGCGCTGTGGGAATTCAAACTTCAAACTTCAAACTTCACAACGCGTGTGATAGAAAGCAGAAAATGAAATTTTGCCATGGTGAATCGCGCGCGTCATCGATCGTTGTTGTATGTACTAAACAAAACAGCTTGTTGGCGACAGAGTTGGTCAAATTAGGGTGTAGTTAGGCATGGCTCGCATAAGAAAGAGACCAACAGCAAAATCGAAGATCAGAAAGGTGAACAATGAAATACTCTCGTCGCAAATACTGTCGCAGGAAGCACAGGGGCCCAGCAGACGGCGGTCGCTGCCTAGAGGCCAGAGGGCAAGCAAAAAGACACTCGTGCAGGGCAACCAGACCATCTTCACGCCAAAGAAGGACAGCGGGGCGCTGCAGCTGGTGCTAGGGCACGAAAGCGAAAGTGAGAATGGCAGTGGTGATGGCTATGGAGATGACAACGCTGATGACAACGCCGGTGACGCTAGTGATAACGCTGGTACCAGCGGGGTGAGTAGGACGCCCACACCAGGCGCTGCACAACATGTGCTCACCACATACGAAGCAAAATTACCAAGGTCCACCCTGCATTGGAAACCGCTAGCGCCAGTGGTGTTTGCGGAACTGAAGATGGTGCTGCAGTATCTTCTCCCCAGATCCTTCACGGAAATGCAGCAGTCGCAGCAAACCGTGATCCAGCGGCACCTACTGACGCCCTTGTTCACAAGGTTCTCCAAGCTCGCCATGCCAAACCTCAAACCCGCTGAGCTCAACCTTTCGACCCAGGAAACCGACTACCAGCTCATTGGCGAGTGCTACAACAACAGTGTCGAGCAGCTGGACGACGTCATACACCAGTCGCTGCTCGAGGCAAAGTACCTGGACACGGAAAAGAGGTACCTGGCTCAGTACAAGGACAAGACCCACTCCTGGAAACAGGAGAAGGAGCACATCATCAAGAACTTGCAAGCCAGAGCCAAAATACCCCTCCACTACGTCGATGTTTCTAAGGTCTCCAGTATGGCTCAACCCACGGAAATCGAGCTGGACCCTGCGCTGGTATCGATATTATCAAAACTAGACAATTCACTTACAAAAATCTTGCATCACACTGCTCATGGCAACTGCCTGTTCAAAACTTTGGACCGCTTGCAAAGACAGGAAGAGTACCACTAAAAATGAACAAACAATGGTAGGTCGTTGATTTCCACAGGTTCCCCAAATTCAATGGTGTGATCCCTTGCTGTCACCTCCTCATCGTAGATGCCCTTTATCAAATTATTAGACTCGACTGCCTTGACATTATTGTTTGTGCCAATTGTGATATGCGGATGCCTATTCACCGCTTTCAACCCCTTTTTGTCGTCGTGAATCGAACAAATTTCAACTTCAATACAGATAAGATCGTCACTGAAACACAATCTCTTCAGCTTGATGTCCGCTGAATATGCCAGGTCCAGACTTTCTGTATTTGACATTGGCTCTACCAACTCACAGTATTTTTTCCACAAAGCTAGCTTTTCGTCAGTTTCCTTCTGGTTCAATGAATGAATCAGCGTTATGTGAAACTGATTTTGTACTCTATTATTATTTTTTAGCTCAGTCAATATTTTCAGTGCTTTAGAATATTTTTGTGAATTTCTACCATCGCATGATTCTGGTACTACAGTTTCCTTGATAACCTTCAAGATTACATCGTGCGGAACTCTGATTCCAAAGTAGTATGGCTTTTTTCTTTTGACTTTTTTTACATTTTGTGTCTTTGCTGGGTTCGCTTTACCCATGTTCTTTGTTATAAGCGGCTTGTATTCCTTTGCTAATTCAAACGCCTTTGCATAATTCGCTTCATTCACAGGTTTCCAATCGATGTCAGAGCAGTAACTTCTCAACTTCTTATCAATAGTGATCAAGTTGTTCAAACTTGAGTCCTTACTAACTGTTAAGTCAATAATTAGATCAAACATCGAATCTGGTGGTCTGGATGGATCAACAGGCTCAAACCTCGAGAGAAAACCTCTCATTATACCCTCTGCACTTACAACACCCTGCTCACCTTTTGCATTAATCGATTGGTGATTATCACTTCGTTGGATAACTCTCTCTTTGGTCACTTCCCAAAGTTTCCTGTCTTCTTTCGGATGGACATCGGACGTATTTGCCCTTGGTAGAAAATTCAAACAAATGAATTTCACACGATCTCTTGGCAACAACTTATTTGAAATATCAAAGTCATCAAAAACTTTTTTCCTTTCCATGAACTTGGGATTGTTCCTGTCAAGTATCACTATAGGTTTGTTAACAAGCACTTCGAGTCCTTTTAAAATCAATTTGTTTGCAACTGGCCTCTGTATATCATCATTTTGGACATGGCCAATCAAATCTGGGTGAAGATGAGTCAAACCTAATGATGTTGTGGTTTTTCCACATCCAATTGTGGCAACAGTAACTAATATATATGTATTTTGTTGGTTGGGATTTGTTGAAATGCTCATATTTAACTTTCTCATTTGCTCTGACAAATCGTCTGCATTGAATTCTTGAGAAACAATATCCATTGCAGATTTATTTTGATGTCTGAAATATTCCTTTCTCAATTCAATGATACCTTTATTATTCTGAAACTGTAAAGCTAGCTGAGTATTCTTTTGTAATATTGGAATTACAAATCTTAAATAATCCATACAAATCAATTTATGTTTGTGCTTTCCAAATTGAACTTGTTCTAGTCTATTTGTTCTTAGATACGATTTAGTTACTTCTCGTAGCTCTCTGTAAAGCAAATAGGGCTCTTCAAATTTGAACTTATAAAAAAAATCACAAACTTCCCCATTGATGACTTTTTTACATCTAACCACAAATCCTTCAATTTCTTCCCCCTGATAAATGCCAGTTTTGTTAATTATTTGCAGGAAGTTGTTTGCATCTTCGTAATTATCCAGCTTAATGAATTTTGTTTTCTTAAATCCAAACGAAACAGCAAACTCTTCAACCTTTTCCATTGGGTAAGTTATAAACTCAGCCGTATTCAAATTCAAACCATGTAAATAAAGGCCTGATTGATCGTTTTTGTATTCAAGTACATGCTCCTCAAACTCATCGTCACAGAATTCACAAACCACAGTTATGTTGAGCCTGAATAAAAATTTAGCAAAGTCAGATTTTGAAATACCAATCTGCTCAAGCTGCATTTCAAGTGCCTTCTGAGCAGCCAACGCGTGGTTCTTGAACAGATCAGCTCTATAACCAGTCGAATGCTTGGAGCATACTACTAACGTTCCATCTTCTAAGCCCGAAATGAAAGCTATGCAGCCATTAGACTTGACCGTGAGATAGTAAGGGCCCATACTATGTGCTGCTAGCTCTGATGGTAGAGTCATCGCAACCTCTCCAACACTAAAAAACTTATCGTATCCCCTACACACAATCCTATCAGGATTCGATTGTGTAAATAACCCTCTCGCATAAGTTGGGAGTGATATCTTGTTGCTGTTGTAGTCCCATTCATTGAATCGCCAACTATCAACCTTGTACTCACTATCGGTTATAGTATTTATGATACGTTTAACAGAACCTCTTTTTTGCTTTTCAGCTGCCAACGTTTCTAGCTCTTTGATCAAAACACTGGCATCAGTGATTTTTCTATCAAATTCAATTGCTTCGAAGTCCATAGAGGAAATTAAATGGTACTATTTAAGTTTGAGTAGAAACAGCACAATAGTTAAGGGTTTGAAAAAAATTGATGGCTGCTCATTATTTCTTGACACCTTCATAATGTTTCATTAAGAGCAAACATACGATTTAAAATGTTAAACTAGACTGGTAGTTTTTTATTAAATGTGGATACACTTCTATAGACTCTATTTTAAAAGTTAAACAGCTTTACTTAGAACTCATTAGAAGAAAAACCGAAGATATGCAGAATATCTCTCAAAGTATCTGAATTCAAGCACGTTGGTGCCTTCAGTTGAACAACAGGCTTAGCGTTCCAAGCAACACCAACACCAGCAACACCCATCATCAACAGGTCATTGGCACCATCACCAATCGCAACAGCGCGATCCAGTGGAATATCATTTTCTTTTGCCAACTGTACCAGCAAATTCTTCTTTTTAAGACCATCAACAACTTCACCAACAGTTTCACCAGACAAAAATGTTACACCTTCAATGGTTTCAGTCGCAAGAACATTTGCAAATGCATAATCAAGGTCTAGCTGCTCTTTCACATATTCCGCCAAAGGTAAAAATCCACCGGAACAGACTGCCAGCTTGCATCCCTTCTTTTTCATGAAAGCACACAGCTCTTTGGCACCCTTGGTGATTTTTAATTGTGGTTTGAGATCTTCCCATAAAGAATCTGCTTTGATACCTTTGAGAAGAGATACACGTGCAGCCAATGACTGCTTGAAATCAAGCTCTCCATTCATTGCTCTAGTTGTGATTTCAGCAACCTGCTCCTCCACACCAGCTTGAGCAGCAATCAGTTCAATTACTTCTTGGTAAATTAAGGTAGAGTCCATGTCAAAAACAATAAGACCCTTTTCCTTTCTTGCTGCATCATTAGTTTGAAATGTCAAATCAACACCTTCAACCGCAGTTTTGAGCTGTTGCCTAATTTTGTCAAATGTTGTGGAGAGTGTTTCGGAACCTGGTTTTTCAGAGACTCTGCTCAAATCAATATCAACTTTGAAATCAACAGCTTTGTTAGAAGCTAGCTGTGTAAAAGAAACAACTTTTAATGGCAGCTCTTTTAAAACAGCAGACACTGTGTCCAAAGTGCCCTCTGCAAATGAATCATCTCTTGAAATGGCGGTGATAACGTAGCTCATACTATCGTCGTCTATAAAGTCTATACTTCTAAAAAGGGTGAAACGATTTCAAACTGGAATACAAAAAATTACTTTGACTCCTTCCTTCTCATAATTTTTACATAAGCCTGTGATAGTCTTAGTGCCAACCTTACAAGCCACTACTTGATATGGATCCTTTACCGAAACCACAAGATAATACAACCCTCTTTACGGCTATGTTTGGTGCGGCAGTTGCTGGAGCCACCACAGCAACTGTAACTTACCCATTAGAGTATCTGAAAACACTATCTCAGTTGGAAAACAAGGCGATCACTACAAGGGCAGCAATTGTGCCGTATGATTCAATGAAACCGATTTTCACAGGTTGTTCTTCGCTAGCGTTTGGTATGGCACTTAAAGGATGTGGTAGGTTGTGGATTTTTAATCAATTGCAGAAATTCATGGCCGAAAAAGATGGTACCACAGCCGGGCCAAGAGTAGTTGTTGCCGGATTGCTAACAGGATCCCTGGAAACAGCTTTAATAATACCTTTTGAGAACATCAAAGTTAGAATGATTGAAAGTTCTATGATTTCATATGGATGGAAAACAAAGTTTGATGAACCAGCCAAGGAAACTGTTATCAACAAAAGAAAACTATCTACAAATAAGCAATCACCGCCAGGAACAGCAGCAAAGAAGACACCTGGACTTGTAAGAAATGCTCGTTTAAATGCATTGCTGCACTACCATACCCATCCATCAAGAACGCTTTTCACTATGCTGAAAGAAGTATATGAGACTTCTGGTCCGTTGGGATTCTTTAGAGGATCATTTTTAACTATTATCAGACAAACATTGAATTCCGTGGTCTGGTATACCACTTACTCATTCATGCAGCAATTGATTGATCCTTCAAGGGACTCGATTACTGAGTTAGAATTGGTTGGTATGGGTTTTGTTTCATCACTTGCTGTCGTTGGTGTCACACAACCTTTGGATGTTATTAAAACTAGAATACAATCTAGAGATGGGATCTTAATCTATAAAAATGTTATGAACTGTATTGCAACAACATTTTTTAATGAAGGTTGGTCAGCTTTATGGTCAGGGGCAGCACCGAGATTTGTCAAGATATCCTGTAGTTCCACTGTTACATTGCTAGTTTACGAGTGGGTGACTAAAGCAGCAGAAAAGCTAAGTGATGCAAAACCATTTGCCGCTTAAATTGACAGCTTCCAAGAACCAAAATTCAATTTACCAAGCCTGATACCAACAACCGCATTCATGATCATTACAATTTCGCCATCTTTCAATGATTTCAGGTCAACAGAATCTTCCTTAATTAAATTTTGATCAAGTAACCATCTTCTAACGCCACCATCAAGGCATCCAGTTAAAAGAGGTGGTGTAACCCAACCCCACTCCCTGGTGCCGTTCGTTGGGTGAATTATTAACCTATGAACAGCTATCGAAGCAATGGTGGTTTCCAAAACCTGGTTCGAATCTGTATATAATAGCACATCTTGTGTATTAGTATATTCGTGTACAACACTTTTGTTGCTAGGTTGACCTGGAATCGGCAACCCAAACATGTTTCTGTAATGATTGTGCAAATCTCTATGGGTAGTTTTAAAGGAAGTGAAAGGACTTGGAACAACAGCAGTGGGCGCCATGTGAATAACCCAAGGCTCAGTAACAGGACTTGTACTGATTGCTAACATTGATGCCAACAGGGTACGCTTTTGTGATATTTCATGATTTAACTTATCATTTGAAAAGCCAGCTTCTTTGATAGGAGCTTTTTGTAAATCAAAATCTGCCTTTGGAACTGTTACCACCAAATGATTCTCAGAATCTAGCAAACTACAAACAAAAGAAAGAACACCTTTTTTACTCATAACCACACGAATCCTATAAGAGCTCAATTTATCCTTATCTTGTAAGACTTTAGTCAATTCAAAGAGAAGTTTTTCTTTGGAATAATTACTAAGGTCGTATTCAAAATATGCACCAGATCTTAAAAACTTCTGGTAATGGTAATCAAATAGGAAGAATAGTGATTCTGGCAATGGAACTTGATCAATGGCCTCTAATAACGGTATGTCAGAATCTTCTGGGTATAAAACTGGATTATATCTCAAAGTTGTAAACAAATCAAAGTCTCTAGTGTCATCAAAGTTTGCTTCAAGTTGAGTCGCCAACTTATTTATGATAGCTGCTTCTTTCGCATCTTTCGACCCAGTTACCATTTTGCAAGGGGTTAAACAAGATTAATTCATCTCTTAGTAAAAAAAATGCGAAAGGCTCATATATATAGAGAAGATAAGAATTTTGTAATCAAGTAGCAATTCGTGACTATTAATCGGATGCTACCCAAAATCGCTTGACGCTAACTTGCAGCTTGTATCATTGCATTTTAGTGTCACATTTATTGGCTTTTTAAAGACTCTTTTAAATGGAACATAATATTAGTAAACAAAGCACATCGCAGTGGTGATATTTCAAACATTAAGGGAGTTGGCAGGCTTCAGGGTAGCTCAATATCATAGCATTGATTTGCAGCGCTTATTTCCATTCTTATCAACTCTCAGTTCAATTTACAGAACAAGCAACTTTCAACAAAATGTTCTTTTTAATAACCGCTAAGAGAACAATAGATTAATAAGAAAATTGATGTCATTGGCATTTCTCAGCAAACAAAACCAAGATATGATGAAAAGGCATCACTTTACTTTATAGAAAAATGTTTGTGAATGAAAAAATGCACTAAATATTAAAAAAGTAAAAGTAACAAACAGCTAGAGCTTAATTTAAACCTAACTTGCTGAGTACTTCGTCCCATGATGATAGATGACCACCATCTGATAATTTAGAAAAGACTGAGAGAAGTGATAAGTTTTCCGACTTAAAGTGCTCCTCTTCGAAGAGCAAACTGTCTAATGACTTACCTTTATGCTGTAATGGTGTAAATCTTTGTGGCACTTGTACGGGTATACCATGAATAACTTTCACCTTGTGATTTGGTAATGCTTTCAATTGATGTTGCTGTGATTGATGTGAGAACTTGCAACTTGCACCATGCTTACATCGTCCTGTCTTTAGGAAAAACCTACAAATTGGTTTTGATGGATTTGTTTTTGCTTGACTAGCAACTTGGCCCATGTTCTTTTGTGCTTTTTCTAGCAACTGTTTCTTTTCGTCGACACGTTTGTTCGTAGGCCAATTCTTCCGTCTCTCTTCAATCCATTTCTTAACGTCTTCTTCCGACTCTAAAACAATATTCGTTCCTTGAATGACCACTTTCGATAGCTTTTCATCTTCTGGACCGCTATCTTCGTCTTCTGATTCATCAGAGTACACTAAATTAGCATCTGTTGCACCTTTTTTGGTTGTCTTGCCTTTATTTATCTCAATGTTTCCACCTTTTTTGGCTTTCGAGGCATTGTTGACATTCTGTTTGACATTCTGTTCCTTCCTTCCTTGAAGCTTTGGTTCATCTGGTAAGTGCTTCTTGATAGTTCCGGATTTTTGTACTTTCGGAAGCGATGTGAACTTCTGCTTTAAATGAAGCGGCGGAGGAGGAAGTTTGGAGCTAGATACCTCCGGTGCATCATTATCATCACCACTATGTGTGTCTGCAGTGTATTGCGTATTGGCCTGCGGATACATGTAACTGGAGTAAGATTGGGGTTGCCATTGACTGTGAAGCTGTTGCTGAGGTGTCATTGGAATCCCTGGCTGAAATTGTTGGTATCCTACGTTGTACATATACTGAGGTTGTTGGTAGTTCATAAAAGCCTGTGGCTGTAATCCTGGTTGGTATACAGTGGATTGATAGCCTGGCTGTTGATAGCTTGGTTGTTGATGCTGATTGTCTGGCAAATTCACGTAAACACCGGGAAAAACTTGATATTGGCCTGATTCAGAGTACCCATTATATCCAACTCTTTGTCGCTTGTTCTCTTGATCGTAGCAATCCTCTAATGATCTCTTTGGATCCATTTTGGCACACCCCTAAAGCTACATCATACTTCAAATGAAAAATATTTTTTTTTGTTAAGCTATAAAAATCCAAGTCAAAAGCAAAGTCAGGTTTATCATATCTTCTTCTGCTTTCAATTGAAAAAGATTGAATTAAATGGCACTTACCTCTACTAACCTTGATGGAATACTTCCCCTTCTTGCAAAAGGGAAAGTTAGAGACATTTACACAGTTTCTGACACTTCTTTGCTCTTTGTTGCCACAGATAGAATTTCTGCTTATGACGTTATCATGGAAAATGGTATCCAAGACAAGGGTAAGATCCTTACCCAATTGTCAGTTTTCTGGTTTGACTTTCTCAAGGATAACATCAAGAACCATATTATTGCCTCCACAGACGATGAAATATTTGCACAGTTGCCTTCTGAACTAAACACAGAAAAGTACAGGTCACAATTGGCAGGTAGATCTCTCCTTGTGAGAAAGCACAAGTTAATCCCATTGGAAGCGATTGTGAGAGGCTACATTACTGGTTCTGCATGGAAAGAGTATAAGAAATCAGGAACTGTTCATAATTTGCCAACTCCTGAAGGCCTTAAGGAGTCTGATGCTTTCCCATGTCCTATCTTTACGCCATCCACTAAGGCGGAACAAGGTGAACATGACGAGAATATTTCTCCAGAACAGGCTGCTGAAATTGTCGGTAAAGACGTTGCCGTTAAGGTTGCTATCAAGGCAATTGAACTATATTCTAAGGCTAGAGACTATGCTTTGACTAAAGGTATTATTCTCGCTGATACTAAGTTTGAGTTTGGTATTACTGACTACGGCGAGTTGGTTCTTGTTGATGAGGTTTTGACTCCTGATTCTTCTAGATTCTGGAATGCTGCAAACTATGCTGTCGGCAAATCACAAGATTCTTACGACAAGCAGTTTTTGAGAGATTGGTTGACATCTACTGGTGTCGCTGGTAAGGAAGGTGTTTCCATGCCAAAAGACATTGTTTCACAAACCTCTGCGAAATACGTCGAGGCTTACGAGGCACTCACTGGTAAGAAGTGGATTGCTTGAATCCAAATCAATTATATATTAAATATTTATATATAATTACCTAAATAGGAAATAACCGTTATGTTGAAACGTAAACAATAACTTGATCTTTTCAAGATCATTAATTCATTCTGATAAAGCGATGTCAAGTGATGAGAAATATGCAGATATGGGGGTGATTGGACGTGGATCTTTTGGGCTCGCAAGGAAGGTGATGAATAAACAAACAGGTGAAATCCTTGTCAGAAAAGAAATCAATTACAAATCTTTCTCTAGAAAAGAAATAAGCCAGATAGCCTCTGAGTTTATGATTTTAAAATCCCTACGACATCCCAATATTGTGCAGGTAAAGAACAGTGAAGAAAACCAAGCAGACAAATATTTATACATATACATGGAGTACTGCGATGGTGGTGATTTATCTGATGTTATAAAGCAGTTCAAAGAGAAGGGTCAGCGTATACCAGAAACATTTATTTGGCAAGTGTTCACACAATTACTTATAGCCTTATATCGGTGTCATAATGGTGTCAATATCGAATCTGTAACTCAAATATTCCAAAACACCCAAGAAATTTTACCACAGAAAACAGGTAAAAAGCAAAGTGTGATTCATAGAGATATCAAACCTGAAAACGTTTTCTTTCTATCAGATAAATACAGCGTCAAACTTGGTGATTTTGGGTTAGCCAAATGTCTTTCTTCACATACTCAATTCACCCAAACGTATGTGGGAACTCCGTATTACATGCCACCAGAGCTCATAAGTGAACAAGCATATAATCCCGTTTGTGACATATGGTCCTTAGGTTGTGTTATTTATGAAATGTGCTGCCTAAAACCACCATTCACTGCAAAGTCACATTCCCAGCTACAAGAAAAAATTCAATTTGATCAGCCAAAACCAATACCATCTATATACTCGCAAAGATTACAGCTATGCATCAATGCTTGTTTGATCAAGGACCCTAAAGAAAGGGTTGATGCCAATCGTTTGCTTCAAGAAGTATCATTCAAGGTTTTTAGAAAAGAGTGGGAATTGAATCAGAGAGAAATTCAATTAAGTGAGAAGGAGATAGAATTAGGTAAATGGGGGATAGAAGTTAAAAAGTTTGAGAATAAGCTTTTGAAGAAACAGCAAGAAGTATGGGCACTGGAGCGGAAAAACTACGAATGGCAGTCAGAACTGGAATCTGCGGCAAAAGATTTATCAAGAGAAAATCAAAGAGCACGAGATTTAATGAAAAGAGAGTTCAATATTTTTGTTCAACGGTACATTGACTATTCTACCAACACTCTACCACCTGAGTATGTTCGACAGCAAAGAGAAATAGCAGAAAGAATGAAAGTTGATCCAAGAGATATACTCGAAGATACCAGGAGACCAAGGGCTCCATACTAATTTTGTATATTTATTAATTATACCAGTCTCATTTATGCATATAAACAGGTCACTTCATATACTATCTAGGAGTAAAACAATTACAAATCATCAAAAGTAACAAAAAATGAAAAAAAAATATAACGTCTTATATTGCTCATATCATTATGGAAAAGCGAAAGAGTTACAGCTAACTCAAAGTACTAAAAAATATCCTTGTAATTCTTTAGTTTACCATCATCCCTATCCTTCCAATAATGTTGGCCGTATTCCCAGTATTCGTCGTGAGTAATAGGATGCTTAGACCTTTTGAAAAACGTTGGTGAGTATGTTTCGTTTTTGATCTCTCTTTGCTTTCTAGCACCTCTCTGCTTTTCCTCAACTCTATTTTTTTCTTCTGCCGCCAAATCATACTCACCGTTTTCCATAGCCCTCTGATCAGGTCTCAGTCTAGTATCAGTACATGCTACCACTGGCAAAAGACTAGGCTGCGGAGCGTTCAAGGTAGCTGCGAAATTAGTTAAATGAAACATCATTTCGGTTCTTGGAGTAGCTTGCCAAATGAGGAACCTTTCGGATTTATTATCTGTAGCTGGTTTACAATAAATCTTGTCATTCCAATGACCACCAATATAATACTTCAAGGTACCGTCGGCAGAAAATACTTCACCCTTAACTTCATAGGCAGATGACGCTCTCCAACCTCTTGGTTTAAACGTATACTTCATGTAGTCACCTGTCATATGGTTTGTAATATGCATTTCCCCATAATTATCAATAGTTGGGTTACCAACAATAATACCAATAACCGAATTGTTCACCTTTTTCCAAGAATACAATTCCATATCAGTTTTTTTGTTTTCACTTGTTGTCACACCATGATCAGGATATAACTCACAAAACCAAGTTCCCAGATGTTTGATATCAAAAGATCTTCCCAAAAACTTAGTTTTCACGTTGGACTCTCCATAATATCTCCATGATGCAGATTCAGCAACTAAAGCAGAAATCGGTGGATGATGACTAACTTGCTCTACAAAACACCTGTAACCTTTATCAGGTCTAGCATATTCAAAGGTTTCACCCAACAATGGGTTGAATGGCTTTGCAATTCTACCTACAGTTGATGCATATTCAGAAGCTGCAAAGGCGGCAACATATACAAGTCTCAAAGTAGATGACTCAATTTCCGAGGCCTTATCTAACAAGTCAGAGTATTCAATGACCTCAACATTTCTTTGCAAAAGAGATGTTGGTTCATTGAAAGAAACAGGTAAAGTCATTTTTGTCATATCCTTACCTACAAGAGACTTGAGGACACCCCACAAAGAAATTTTTGGTCTGTTATCTTCAGGAGCTAAGGTTGTTCTTAGTGGATCATCGTACCCATGGAATGTGTGTTCTTTCATGAAAGTGGAATATCTATCCTTTTGAACACTAGCAACTAGTTTGTGATTATTAACAATATAATCCTTTTCAATTTCTTTCTTTTCCTTGACAGCATTTGAAACTGAATCTTTCTTTTGGATATCTACATTACCCTGTTTCTCTTTTTCTGTAGTTAATTCTATATTGCCCCTTTCTAAAGAATCGTTATTCTCAGACGGGCTTGCAATATGAGAGACTTCATCATTGTTGAGATCGCCGAACTTTGGCTGCTGAAGCTCATTCGAGATTTCTTCTTCATCTTCATCTTCAATTACCATCTTAGATTTTGTAACATTTTGAATTGGCCTCTTTGTATCGTTCATATTCTCATTTTCGTTTTCACTTTCTCCTTTCAAAATTTCTTGATTTCTATCAGATTCATACTTTTCCAATTCTGCTAAATCCTTTATCTCATCAACTTCCTCTGCATCAAAAAATTCATCATCAGACTCATCTTCTTCCTCTAAGAACTTGGCAAGAGTAGGATCAAGTGCTGGTTGAGAGTTTTGAAGTACAGATGAACTGTCAGATGACACGTGCTTTTCAAGCTCTTTCTCAACAGCTGGAACAGGTGGCGCTGGTGCGGATGGTACTGGTGGGAAAGATTCATCATCGTTAATAAGAATATTTGGAGGTTTAGTTTGATAAACTGGAACAGGAGGAGCAGAGGGCGGAGTAAATGCTTTAGCGTTAGCAGCAAGTCTTTCCCTTGCTAGAGCGGCTGCCGATATCGGAGAGGCACATTTTAGCTCTCTCTCTGGAGCAGATACTTTAACATCACTTACTGACGATCCTGTATTGTTTATTGATAAGTGACTTGTTCCAGTGAGAACGCTATTTCTTAATGATTTTTTCAAGCTTTTGAGTTTGTCTTCTAAAGCTACAATTTTCTCTTCTCTATCACGAATTTCATATTCCAACTGCTTGATAGAATTCTCCCAAATACTTGAGATTTTGTGTTGTTTTTCCAATCTATGAGCGAGCTCATTGTACTTAGAATTAACAACATCTCCCTCTTTGATTATTAGGCCTTCTAAAGTATTCAAAATACCAGTACAATTATCTGATAGTTCATGCTTGGAAACTGTGTCGTCCCTAGCAGCATGTTTCAAAAAATCCTTAAAAGTTGTTAGCTGAATGTTAATTTGATTTCTTATAATACTCAGGTCTGAGCTACTTTCTTCGTTATCTGTTTCATCGACATTTTCATTTTCATAGTCCACACTGGAAGCCATTGAGTCTGCAAAAGAAACATCGGAAGCATTGCCTTGCTCGTAAGTAAGCTTAGAATCTCTTTTCTTTCTGCCAAAGCCCGGTATCTTATGTAGATGTTTTTTGTATATTTTTTTAGCTTTTGCACTCTTTGATGGACTTGATTTTTCAGATGTAGTTGACGTACCAACAGACATATTACTTTGGCGAGAAGTTGAAGACCTTTGTGAATCGAAACTGTCTCTTGCCTTAGAGGGAGGCTGAATGTAGCCCAAATTACGATTTGGAGCAGGTGAGGTGCCAGGTCTATCAGTAGAATTGTTAGTATATGCGTCATCATTGATTGAACCTGCATCAAGTTCATCTAAAGATTTGGATTCATCAACGTTCGGTTTAATATTTCTCAATGGCAATTCAATGTCAGATTCATTTTCAATTAATAGTTCTTTAAAATCTTGGGCAGCAGTTTCAGCCTCTGAAATGATAGCAGCTACATTTTTGCTTTCTTTTTCTTTTTCAATATCCTTGGACTTTAATGGTTTAGTTTCAGAAATTGTTACAGGAACATCAACATTAGTGGCTGTAGCTTTTGATTCTGGATTTGCTGAAGTAGAAGTTGATTGTAGATCATCTTTGACATGAGGAACCGCTGAAGATTTCCTACGGCCTCTTTGTTGATCCTTGGCATACGTGATAGCGTTTTGAAGCACCCATACCCATTTTAAAGTCTCAGTTGCGTGCTCCGATTTCAGATGCCATCTAACAGGGGTGCCGTCTGAGGGGTTTTGAATGATAATTTCAAATTTGGAGTTTTCTGATGAGTCGACCTTTACCATCGCATGGGCTAAATGGATCATACCCCTGCAGGTATTGTTCATATCATTTGGTGACTTGTAATAAGAGAGTCTGGCTTCTTTGTCTAAAACAAACCATCTCAATTTATAACCACCAGCAAAATTAGTCCATTTCATCAAAAATCCCTTAAAAGTTGGACAACCTTCCTTTTGTTTATTTGTCGAATCCATTATGTTTTGCTGAGTAAATGATTCTGCAATAATTGCTTTCATTTCTGGAGTGTGAGCTAAATCTTCAGGAGATTTTCCAGAAGAAGATCTTTTAAAAGGATCAGCACCATGCTTCAAGATAAACTCAACCATTTTGACGTTATTTTTCTTGACAAATTCTAAAAGAACCGTGTCGCCATTATATGGGTCCGTACCATTGATGTCCAGTAATTCTTTATTTCTTGGGTTGGACAATAGAGTGTCCAATAGCTCATAATCAGAGGTATCGAAAGCGTGACGCAACTGCGAAGTAATTGACTCGACATATTTGATACGAAATTGGTCCATCATTTGGGCAGTCCCAATATCAGCGGTACATTGGAAAGGTTGTTTCAGCTCGATATTGGCAATACAGTCGTTGATTAGCGGTTGTGCCATCAGAAAGGCAATGACATCGCTTCTATTTGAGGCAGCTGCTAAATGGAGGGCCGTGTTGCCATCCGAATCTTGGACATTGAGATCGTCCACTAGTTTGTTTTCAATGATGTATTTGACAATTGAGAAAGGACCCACTTGCACCGCGTAGATGAGTAACTCGTCCTTCAATTTTAGCAAATCGAAATTGGTGGGAAAATTGTTGATTTCATCAACAATACCCTTCAATTTATTAGCAGAATTTGTTCTTAAAGAATCCAAAATCTTCAATTTCAAAAGAGAAGGGTTCAAATTGGTACTGGGGCTGCAACAGAGGAAGAGAGCGTGGATGCCATTGTGTTAGTGGTCTTAGACAATGGACATCACCACCCTCCATGGCAGGTTTTCGAATGTTTTTGATACTAACTGGAATACTAACGCGTTTATTACCCGTGGAAAGACATTGAACCGAACTAAAAAGAGGGTGGATAGCATAGAAAAGTGTATACATACTTATAAGGCGTCCTAAAGGGCCCATTGGCCTGTGACTGTGGACGTGAAGTCATTTTGTTGATCTGACTTGTTGAGCAATGAGAGGAAAATGTTTTATTTGTTGTGGTGGAATAAAATTTCCCTCTTGACCAAATTCTTTAACCTTCCGACGCACTCCGTGCAACAGAGGTAAGTTAAGCTAAAGCAAAATGTCATTGACAAGAGCACAAATTGTATCAGGATTCAATAGAGATCACAGACATGCTTTGGAAGACATTTTGGAGCAATATGGAGGTGTCTCTGTGAACAAGAACATCACCACAAAAGCAACAACTTCATTTGTTACCGGTCCAAACGAGTCGGAAAATCCAGCCAGTATGGCATCGATCTACTCTATCAAACTCACCGATCTAGAGTTTGATGAACTTACCATCACCTTCAAGCATCCTGCCATTGAAGTGGATATTGTTAAGCCAATTGCTTTTGATTATCCAAAGCGCCTGCTAAACGAAAAAACTGGTAAGGGTATGTGCAAAGGCTGGGAAGACGTTAAAGAAGTGTTGATCTACATGTCTAAAAAGGCAGCAAAGAAGCGTGGGTTTAGTCACATTGTTTTAAAGGGTGTGGAATACCCGAAGGACCCTTTGACGATCCTGCTTATCTTTCTTATAGGCGTAGTAGTCTATGGTCATTTCAACTTGAGTTCGCTTTACGACAACTTGTTTCCAAAGCTACACTTGGAAGCGCTTTATTTTTTGAAACCTTACCACTCTTATATCTTGTTCGGAGCCCTGGGTATCCATGTCATTGAGATCTGGCAGTACTTAGTACCAAGACTAGAAAACTATCGTGTTTCAACAGATTATGCTATTGAGTGGTATCTCATGGCCTTATTGGATGGCTACCCAACTATCAGGAGATTTGACAACAGAGTTGCGCGCTTTGAACATGAGGATAGATATTGGAAACTACAAGGGGCTTAATGAACTAAAAGAAATAACCTGATACGTCAAAATTAACACTTTTTAATAAAAATACCATTAATGAATAAGTAGTCACCTTCTATAGCAATTACCTTTATATAATATAAAAGTATCAACCTAATTATCCATTCAGGTAAAAACACCTGCATAACTAGCTGAAAATATTATTGAAAAACTCAATGAGAAAGCACACACCCCTGCAAGAATGGAAAATCCAAAGAGGTCAGACACAAAGTTCTTGAGCCCCGCTCTCTGTTCGTTAAGTACACAAAACAACGCAGCCAAAACACCCAGAAGGCCAAAGAAGACTGCTAAGACTGGGTGTGCTGAAACTGGAATCAACGGTTTAAAATCTTCGTATTCACGGTACAATCTCTGTAGATTATGTTAGTATTAGACATTTGAATCAAATCTGAAATATTGGGCATACTGTAAGCTCGTTGAATGAAGTCATTGAGGTTAACTAATATGACTTTGACTAATGTTATCAATGTTTATTCAAGCGACTGAAAATTTCGAGATTTTTCTCTATACATATATATGTAAGACTTTAGTAAGTATTACACAAACTAAACAGATGATATGTAGTCTTTCAACGGCCGAATAATCCGAAGAACCCCTTTTTCTTAGTATCTTCACTTGCTCCACCAGTAAGTTCAGAATCTTCTGCAACTGAAGATGTATTTTCTTCAGTCTCGTACTCTATATAGTTGAAGGCAATGTCAAATAATACAGGTTTAACGTTGACAGCCTTGATGTCGACTTTTAATGGAGCGATGGAATTTAATAAAGCATCACTAGACTCCGAAGGAAATCTGTGGATGTCGTCAATGAGATACTCTCTCTCGTCCACATTTCCGGTATTTTTAGAATATGAAGCCAAAACAAACAACTTTTGTAATTGGGCACTCACTTCGGATTTTAAAGTGGACAATGTTTCATTGGTTGGCAAATTGCTTCCAAACTCGATCTGGAAAGGTTTCAAAGAGTCTAGCTTTTGGTTTGCTTCTGAGGCTAAAGCAAGAGCTTCTTGGTATTTATTTGAAATGAGGAAGGCTTGGGCTAATGTGTAGAGCTTTGAAATTTCAAAATAAACAGCTAGTGAAATTAACGATTCGTAGATATTGTCGACATTGGAAACACCAGGGAGTTCTTTTAAAACAATTATAGCAGCTGAGATTCCATCATTGAGTTTCAAAGCATCACGAAGTAACTCTAAGATTTTTTGTCTTGATATATCGGATGTAGTTGTAGCAGAGTTTGTGATCGAGTTCAAAAGAGACATGTCTCTACTGATCTTCAGCAAAATGGAGTTGTATTTAATGTACGTCAACACTATATGCTGTTCTTGACTTTCATCATTTTCGTTATTTTCTCTCTCCATTTGCTCTTCTTGCAATGTGATTGCGTCCTGGAAAAACAAAAGGGAGGTATCGTATGAGCTTGGATCACTTTCAACGATTAGGTCTTTACCTGCATTCGCCTTCATAATGGCTGACGCCACATCTTCCGACTTGATGTTGGCTTTGTATTCACACCAAGTAATGGAATCAATCAACATCGCCTCAGAGTCATTAGAAGGGGTGACATAGATGGGATTGATTGCCTTGATGATTTCCACGGCTCTTCTCAAGTACACCTGTGAATCTGCTACATCAGCTGCTGTTGAGGCATATTCTTTTGATATGGATCCCATTTCAGTTGGCTTCAAGTTAAGTCCCTGGGAAAGTGCCACCTTCAATGCTGGATCAACAGTGTGGTCAATGAGATCAAGACAAAGGTCACTTCCCTCGTAATTTGCAGTGGAGTTGATACATTGCAAGACACATCTGGCTACTGAAAGTGGATAAATAGCTGACTGGAACTTTTTCTTAGAGATAGAGTACAAACCCTCAGCAAGTCCAACGTAGGCCAACAATTCCAGCACTATGTATTCGTCCTTTTCGTTCTCAACAACTTCCAAGAGCTTTCTGGCATTTTGAGACGCTCTCTTGTATTTAGACACCAAGTATTTGGCCTTTGATCTGGATGGCTCCATGTCCAGTGATAGTCTTGTTTCCTGCGCATGCAAAAGATCTCTCTCCACAATAAACAACAAAATTTCACCAAATGCTGGATTCATGTCATAGTTAGAAGCTGTAATCGAGCTTGTCTTTTCCTTTGATGAATAGTTCTTAGTGTCTCTTGTATGTATTTTGAGATTTCGACGAAGTTTAGCGAGCCTCTTGTTCACTCTGTGTCTTTGGTGAGCATAATCCTCTGCAGTATTCAAGAATGCTGCTCTTCTCTCCCCATATGTAGTGTCAATCGGATGGTCCATTGCTAGCATATACACTATTTACAAAGTATGTCACATATACATCTTATACTTTTTCTTCCATTTTTTTCATCTGTTCCCTTCGAAGGAATCGCGCACCGTTTCGTAGTGCAGAAGCTCAGCAACAGACACTGATGGAACAAGATCTGCTCTGGCACCTGAAAGATCGGCCTGCGTCACTTGCACCACGAGGTCATCTGCATTGGCAACACGATCGAACCATTGACGAGTGGTCAACCTTGAGTGATTTGCATTTTCTTCTTCTAAGTTGTATTCGTCGACTCTCTTTTCAATAGCTCTCGCTGTTCGAATCATGGCCGCTAGCATCGCATCCGAACTCAGAGCATAAAAGTCTGCTCCAGTAAAATTGAACGGGCATTGCTTTGCAATTGCACTCAAGTCAACATCCGATGACAACGGAAACTTCCTAGTAAGGGCTTCGAGAATTTTTGCTTGTTTGTCATGTGTGTCACTGATACCAAGATAAAGCATTTTGTCGAATCTACCTGGACGCAAAAGAGCCTCGTCAAGAAGATCGGGTCTGTTTGATGCGCCAACAACAAAAACACCATCTCCGCCATCTCCATCACTCATTCCATCTAACTCCGCTAACAATTGCGACACAATTCTGTCCATAACACCACCAGCATCACCTTGATTCCCTCTTTTGGGAGCCACAGAATCCAACTCATCGAAGAAGACCACACATGGCTTTGCATCACGCGCCTTCTCAAACACTCTTCT
Source organism: Saturnispora serradocipensis (assembly GCA_030570415.1). Classification (NCBI taxonomy): domain Eukaryota; kingdom Fungi; phylum Ascomycota; class Pichiomycetes; order Pichiales; family Pichiaceae; genus Saturnispora; species Saturnispora serradocipensis. The sequence continues at coordinate 219,581 of JAJLVS010000006.1, read as the reverse complement.
GACATTTGCCTCTGATTCACCTATGTACATGTTGAGAAGCTCCGGCCCCTTCACTGAAAAGAAATTCAAAGAAAAGTTGGTGGCAATTGCCTTGGCAAGAAGCGTTTTACCGGTTCCTGGAGGGCCATAAAATAAGATACCACTTCTTTTTTTCATTCCTGATCCAAAAAGTTCTGGATGTTTCAATGGCATATCTATGGTATCAAAAATTTCGCTTTTAACAACATCCAATCCTCCAACGTCTTGCCATTTCACGTTGGGAATCCTAGGGGCGCCAATAGAATCGCTAAACTTGTTTCTCGCATTGTTTATACTGGTTTCAAAATCACTTGGTATTAATGGCACAACACCTCCGCTAAGCAACATGAGTTCCTTAACAGACATATTCAGCTCTACTGACGCCTTCTTTATTCTTTCCAGTGCATTAATTTTAACGTTTTTGACAATAGACCAAATATCGCTCGGTGTAAGAGCAGCACTTTGCATGGCCAGCGATGTCAAATTGACATCATTCCTAGAAACATATATATGTTTATCTGTAACTTCACGTTTCCAAGCAGATCGAGGAATTGATGTTGAAAAGTTTAATAAATGTTTAAAAATGTGCAATCTTTCCATTTCATTTGGAACGTTAACTTCAATTTCAAAAACAAGCTGTCCTCTGATAGCTTCATTTAAATTGTCAATTTCAACACAAGAACATAGAATGACTACTCCTCTGGATACATATTCTTGAAATAATTTGCTAAATTTTGCTGAAACTGTATCATCAGTGCTCTTCTGATCACTGGAACCCTCATCTCCTACTTTGCACAAAGTGTCTAGATGACGAATATATAACACAACTCTGTTACAAGAATCAATTATCCGATCACATTTTCCCTTGATAAAACCAATCATAGCTGCTGGTTGGCCTGGAGAATAATTTTGTAACTCATGAGCATCAAATTCTAGCAAAGTGGCACTGAATTCGGATGCCACAGATCTGACTAGCGTGGTTTTTCCAACAAATCTGGTGCTACTCACAATGGCAGCAGTTGTTTTAACAGCTGAATGCCCTTGAAATCCTGTTCTCATTATATTTCTAAGTGTTTCGGCATATCTGAAAACGTTTTTCGAAATGTTCGAATCATATGGGAAGGGTGTTTTGATACATAAGTAGTTAGCAACTTTATTGAAATCAAATTCAAAATCAATTAAACTGGTAAGTGCATCATCACTCACAAACCCTTTTTGAATCATTCGACTTTTGTTAGGAGATACAAAATACTGTTTTCCCTTTTGCAACGGCTCAATTTCTCCAGATCGTTGGTTCTTTGCTTTTCCTTCAGATATTTGAAAATAAGCTATTGTGTCTGCAATTCCCTTTGGGATAAAGTCTGGAGCATCCGAATAGTCATCTACTTTTGAGTCATAATTTTTCCAAATCATTTTTGCAATACCTTTATCAAAAGTTATTGGAATTAATTGACCTAGCATTATTACACGTTTTTTAGACTCAAAGTAAGCCTTTAATTCAGATAGAAAAGCTCTCTGTAGCTTCTTATCCATTGTAACTTTACTGGCCACTCTGGAGATGCAAATGTCTAAGGCAAGGGTAACAGGGAGCGCAGTAGGTGCATATATGGTAGATGCCCTTTCAGAGCAATATTTCCTTACATTAACTGTACCACTGTGTTTTAATGATAAACGAAGCAGTGGAGATATATATAGGCTGCCCGAACTATAACAATTGGGATCGACGAATGGAAAAACTCGTCCGTAAATTGGATGTTCATCGACAACAAACTCCACAACATCACCAGCAAAGCAATGCAAAGAAACGAGGTCTGAGTAATGAAGTCCAAAAAATATTGACTCATCTTCGTGTGGAAATTGTGCAATATAACTGCTAACAGTGGTACAGTTCAACAACTCGTTCCCTTCCAATAGTTTTAGTTTCAAAAACATCTCTCTGCTTGGAGGTTGGGAATTGAAGACACTCAAAGGCACTTTTTTGGCAAACTCATAGGTGTCCAATTTATCGCTTCCCTTAATCAAAACAATATTTGTTGCGCTATCAACATAACCTTGATCCCAGTCTTCGCAATGGATAATCTCACCATTGATACAACCGATAAAATCACCCTTCCTAGCAAGTACAGCTCCTAGTTGCCTTCTTTCCTTTTCTAGCAGTGAAAAAAGTTTGGCACATCCTTCTGCCGAGTTGATTGAATTAACAAGACCATTATAGATGCTTGGTGGAACAACCACGGAAATTTCTTTAAGCCTTGGTAAGTTCAGGGGTGTAGCAACCGCCCTATCAATTGTGAAATCGGTACCAAATCTTTTCAGTACCCGCCAGCTAGCAAGACTGACCTCATCTGCATTTAAAGAAGGATCTAATTCAATCTTGTATGCCAAGGTTGATAAAAAGGGTGTAGTGAAAGAAAGCGCCAAATATTGGTAATCATTGATCCATGGGTTTGCCCAAGTGGGTGAAACATAGACAATTTCACTGTATGGTTCCACTTCTAGTAATATAGATACTTTCTTCTCAACGGATATGGATCTTTTCATTATCAATTATTAAATCACAGTGGTGATTTAAATTATGTAAAATCTATTAACGCGTTTTATTTTTATCCAGGTCATCACTCTTCGTTACTTTCATTTGAATCGCTGTATCCCTTAACAGCTGCTGCTGCTGCTGCTGCAACTGCTGCTAATTCAGCATCATCTAGCTTCTCGTACTCTGATTTATCTGCTTCCATCTTGATTGTTTCTACCTTCTTTTGAAACATCAAATGCTTAGCATAATTGTCCCTGACTGCGAAATCAAAGTAAGTCAGCTTACCTAGAAGCTGTTGAGCTATTACCCGCTGCTCTCTAGCCCATATTTCATTTTTGGATTCCTGTGATCTTGATTGCCAGTCATCAAATGAAATCCGGATCTTTTCTATCCATTTTTGCACTTCCTGTTCTTGATTATTCAATTGGTATTCTTGCATCTGTTTATCTTTTACCTCAGTATTTGCATCATTGGAGTCATTTAAAAATGACATCTTTTCTCTTACTTCTTCATTGGTTTCTATCCATGATAATAAAGTTCTATAGCTTTCTGCTGTAGGAGGGTCATGGGGCCATAAACTGCATGGTAAAAACGCCAGAACCAAAAATGCAAATGTTGAAACAGACGGTACGCTTGGTATGTTAACCTTTCTATAAAACTTCATTAAGCTGTTTTCTCTGACCTTTTGAAATTTGCTCACTAGCTGCCTTCTTAACCTGTTTTTCTCTTTGACATAATCACGGCGATTGTACTCTCTGGCCCTTAATCGTCTTCTACTTTTCACCTGTTCAGGATTCCCTCTCCTAGCTACGTTGCTTCTGAGTTTGTTTATTTCATCGAGTGGATGCAAATCGGTGCCTTTTTGATTGTCTAAATGTCTGCCAAGTGACCCAGTATGTTGAAATGTTTTCGAACAAAAGGGACACTGCTTCACTGTCAGCCCCCTATTTTCGATTTTCATTGGCATTGATGAAGCATCGTCTGGGCAAATAGTGGTCTTGTTTACTTGTTTAGCTGTATCTGAAATCGAGCCAAATCTCTTTTTATTAATATCTAGATGCTTTAAATTTGGTCGGAGCTCCTTAGCGCCATTGATTTCAACATTAACATCAACCAACTCACTATAATCAGTGGTGTTTTGATTCTCTTGTTCTTCTTGATAAACGTGATGGTGCACTTCATTGTTGTCAGTCTCATTTTCAAGAGAGCTTAGATCCAAATCAACACCCTCTACAAAACTTCCTTCAGAAGCATACTGCTTCATCTGCTGGAAATAATGTGACACTTGGGTATTAAGTTCTGTGTGATCTGTTTGATTGTGTCCCTCCTCAGACATGTTCACTTGTTCAGCTGTTTATCAGAAAAAAAAGCGTGAATATTATTCAATATTGTATGATGAACAATGTACTTTTTTTTGATTTCAAATTTACTTGAAACAGTGTGTTGTTCAAGTAATACAGATGAGTGCAGATATAAGGAGGATAATAGATCAACACTTTTGTTGTCTTCTAGAAGTTCTACAAGCTGAGAAAAGCCAATCTCAGTTATTAGCCAAAATTAACGAATTCAAGGTCTGGCTGACCAATATCATTGAGCATAACAATTTACCTGCATATGTAGTTGGGAACGTTGTGGGCCGGATCAGAGAAATTGAAAAGTCAATTGTTACGAATGATCCTTGGAAAACAAAGCTTAACCTTAAATGGGGTGCCGTTCAACTAGAAAAGAGACCACATCTACTTACACAAGGTACGTTTGCTAAGGAAATAGGTTCATTAGATGCCTGTACCAAATTAGTTGAAAATGTAAGTTCCGAAGCTTTTCAAATAAACTCCAGTAAAGTTGTTAACCTCAAGTTTATCAAAGATTGTCAAATTGAAGTCAGGAATGCAAGATTCATTGTTTTATCGAATATAAGTAATTCAACTATTTATGTCGAAACTGACACGCTGTATATCAACAATATTTGCAGCAGCTTTATTAATGGAACTACGAGAAGTCAAGTAAGAATACACAACTCGTTTGATTTAACGCTAGATATTGATACGTGTAGTATTGTCATCGAAGACAGTTTTGATTTGAAGATGAGAAAAACACAAGGTCTTGCTGTAGAAGATTTTAACCACCCTAGTTTGAAGGTTGGAGAAACTAGTGAGTCATTCCAGTGGATATAGCAGCTTACAGACTTGCAAAGAAACATGAATGTTTGATTACGTAATATTTTTATGAAAACCAAGAGAAAATCATGTAATTGAATATACGATCATAAACAAGAGTTTGACATTTCTCTCTCTCTAAAGAATGGATTCTAGTAATAGGGACATCAATAGTAAAGATTATGAAGAGGAAAAGAAACCAGATCCAAATAAATTACAGGTGCCTGAAAGATCAACGTTTGTATTGAGACACTCACCTGCATCAGGACCAAGGCAAAAGGTTGTTTTGGCGCCAAAACATTCTCCAATGGGATGGGAAAGTCTAAAAAAGCGGAAGGATTTAAGAGGTATATCGTCCGCTAACTTCCCGATGAAAGTGACTAAAGAAGAACTGGCCAAACACAATAAGTATGAAGACGCTTGGATCTCACTTGACATGAAGGTTTACAACGTCACAGATTACATCAATTATCATCCAGGTGGTGAGAAGGTCTTGAAGCCCCATTTGGGGAAAGAAGCGGGTTCTATTTTTCGAAAGTATCATCGATGGGTGAACTATGAGCGTATATTAGATGCATGTTTCATAGGAGTCTTACAGGTCTGATTCAAAGAAGTCATTATTATCATTTTAATTCTAATATATATAAAATGAATCTTAACTAAAAACTATTCATCCTTAGTTCTTATTATCACAATTGTTAATGTACATTCATGTTGTTGAAGGTTTATTCCGATTCGACAGCATTTTTATTATTATCTATTTCACTATTTTCTCTGCTTTCAACGCTGTCAACTAACTTTGTAGCATATTTGAAAATTGGCCTTTTCCAATCATCAAAAGCGGCGCATACTCTAACTAGCTCAACAACATCTTCGACCTCTAGCGCGTCTTTATCATTAGATGTTTTCACATGCATAAAAGCCTCTGGGTGGTCTAATTTGTATGAATATCTCCTCAAAAAAGCACCATAGTATTTATCTTTAGTCTTTTTTGATAGATTATCCCACGGCTTATCTGTCGAGATTTTGATTCTATTATACAAATCTTCTGGATGGACTATCTTATTTCTATATTCAGCAGATGTTGCCAAGTCTCTCATATTATCATCTAAGAGTGCAGCGAAGATTGACGATATGGAAACCTTAGCTAACTTTTTTGGCATTTTGGAATGATTTGAGATTTGTTCTACGTCAAGCTGTATGTTTTCCTTTTTGGGTAATGATGGTGATGATAATTCCTTAACAGGTGGTATATTTATCACACTTGATAGTGACGCTGTTGGTGATGTTGATCTTGGCGTTGGAGTAGTACTTATATTTACAGGTCTCAAATCCACCAGCCTTCTTAATTCTCCTACAGCTGTTGTTGATGCTCTTTTCATTACTGGTCTAAGAATCTTATGATGATCATTGTAGCATTTAGGCTTGAAGCTTTTCAGCTCTATTTTGAAATTATGTTCCGCATCAATTGAGTCAATTGAATGAACACTTTCAGGTGACGAAGGGGTGCTTCTTCTGCTGATAGAAAAGTTTCTTGTTGGAGGCCTACTGATTGCGCCACTAAGTTTTTCATATTTATCTATCTTTTCAGGCAATGAAAGTTCAGGTGATTGTGCGTGAAGTTGATCTACAAATAAATCTTCAATTAAATTCAATTTGACGTCTTTAACACTGGAATCACAAGATGATGGCGAATCTAATAACGCTGATAGGGCTCCAGGTTGTGAGAAATCAATAGAATAATGATGATATGTGCCCTTCGGTGTTGACGAATCAGAATTTTGCGTAGATGCGTGAAGTTCGCAGTCGACAATGCTATCTTTTGCTTCATTTATACCTTCAAGTGTTGTGTCAGCCTCTTTGAGTGCATATGTGACAGGTGATAAATCTATCATTTTTTCCAACTCGATTTGGGTACTACAATATTCTTCCCTCGGTTGGGAATTGTACACCAAGTTTGTAAGTTTGCTATTTGATATGTTTTGTACCATTTCTATGTCACTAGCAACTGATGAATCTTTTGCACCATTTTCATTATGATTATTTATTGATTGGATATGATTTGTTCCACCAGTGTAAGGCTCATCGTCCGCTTCTTTAATTAGGTTCAGCTCAGAGCAACGCTTAGCGTCTGTAAATCCGTTCCAGCTGTACCAATTATAATATATGCTATTATCATCCAAATATTCATTTTCATCAACATCATAATCGTCATTATCACTTTCCAGAGTGAAAATGGAGTTGGACTCACCCCATTCAATAACTTCCTCTTCACTGTCTGAAGATCCAATAAACAATTTCATTTCTTCATCGTCTGCCCATGATTTTAGAACGCCCAATGAGTTCAACATTTTTCTGTTTCTTTCTTGTTCACTTAATGAGTTCCATAAATTCCAAATTTCTTGCCAGAATATATTGATGTTTCTTCTAGACTTTGGAACTGTTGAGAAAATTTGGTTTTTCATCAAGAGACAATATCGTGCAAAATCAGAATTAGGCAAAGAATCTTTCAAAAATCGTGAGGTTTTGATTCTGAGTATACTTCTTTCATAATCAACAAGTAAGTTTGAAATTTGTTCAAATGGAAAAAAGATCTCGTTTTCATAAAGTTGATCTATAATATCCTTGATTTCTTGTTGATGTTCTGTTGAAAGTAATAAATGATCCAGCATCCAATACCTATCCATGTTTTGGTAGCATTTTGGTACTCCCTTGCCATATTTCAAAGCAGACTTTAGAATTCTTTTCATTTTTTTAAATGGCATGACGCTTATATCTCTGGGCAGTTTAAAGTAGTTCCTTATTTCTAATAAGTTTTTCCAAGTTTCTGTAAACATTATGTTATCAGCTTCAGTCCCGTTCGTTAGTTGTGCTATCTTGAGATACTTCTTACTGACATCGCTACGACAGCTTTTGCTTTCAAATGAACTTCTGGACTTGTTCCATCCTAAATTTGCAATGCAAACACAGCCATTTGTGTTTGATAAATTTTCCATCTTTTTTTTCAAGCTAGGGAGTCTGTCCTGCGATTGTGTGAATGAAGCTGGCTTGCTATAACGTATACCTTTCAGATAATTCCACTTGTCTACATTCAAAATCCATGATGGACCATACTTTCTGCCTGTCCAAACCAGATGTCGCATATTCATTGGTCCAAGTTTGCCAGCCAAATAGTCACCCTTATTCTCACTTGAATTAGTTGAAAATATATAGTCTTTAATTGAAGAGTGAGTGATTGAAAGCAATTCGAATTTATTGATCACGTGAGAAATATACATCATATAATGACAGAATAAAAGCTGTGGATCATCATAACACTGGATTGTGTTATCTATCAACACAATCATCTTCAGGTCTGTCTTTATATATATTGTTTTATATGTCTACTGGTAAAAGCAAAGAGCATACAATGTTGAGAAATGTCAACATGTTTCGCTAAATTAGGAAATGACTGATTATGTAATACCACCATATTCATGTTACCCTATTAACAACTAAAACAGCCTGAATGAAGCAAGGAATAGAAGAAAGGTACAAATGGTAGTATATCGTCGGGAATAATTAATTAAAAATCTATAAAGATTATACTGATATCAAAAAATGAATGGTATATTTAGAGAGAATAAAATACGCTCCTTGGAAGATCATTCTTAAAGAGCGGACTTCTTGCAACAAGATGCTTTGCCAGAAGAAAACTTTTCATTATCTTCCATGTAAACAGATTTGTTGAATGCGTTTACAGCTTGAGGAACATCTAGAGCAGGGTTCTTATCGAAGAAGCCAAATGGAGTAAGGCCAATTTCGTGCATTTCAACAGGCATGACAGGGAAATCTTCAGGTTTTGGAATGTGAGTGAAACCTAATGTCATCCAAACAATGTTATCAGTGTTTCTAACATTGTCAACGCCATTTGCCCAGTCTGCAATACCAGTGTCAATTTTAGATTGGTTGGTAAATTCACCAGCAGCATACAATCTGTCTTCATCAAACTTGGTAACCCAAATTTGCTCGGTAGCAAACTTGGCTCTCTTGGTGTTGTAAGATTCTGGGGATGCCATAATCATTTGACGAGCAGGCATAACAACCTTATAACCAACTGGTTTCTTCGTGGTAGGATTGATAACATTTTCGTTGATGATCTTGTAGGCTCTGTTGGTAAAAGGAGATTGGTCGATGTGTCCAGCCTTTTCCACATAGTGTCTTTCTGAATAAAAGCCAACGTTGTAAGGATTCAGAGGAGTGTTCTCTTTCATCTTCAAAACATCATCATAAACAACGGTGTTTTGATGACCATCAATGGCAGGATCCAATCTGAAGGATAATAAATGTTGATGGTAAGCGGCCATGACTCTAGGACCAACTAAAGTGCCATAGTTAACATCCACATCTGGGTCAATTGGCATTGTAGATAAAATACCAGTAGCTCTGACTGAAATCTTAATTTCACCTACTTGATCGAAAATGAACTGAACAGCATATTCGTAGTTAGCAACAGTGGCGATAAATTGAACAACAAATTCTCTTCTTCTAGCAACAACCTTTGAACCTGTTCTGTAGTTGACGTGTTTGTACAAGATACCAGCATCTTGCTCATGAAGACAAACAGTATTTGGAACAACAATTGAATCACCATTAGTGGTAACTCTTCTGTTGTCAATGTACTTGATAACACCAAGACATTCACATCCAAGTTCCAGAACGTTACCATTAACACCAAACCCACAGTCACCCAAATCGAAAGCTTGCTTTCTGTGGAATGGAGCCCTTGGATCACCATATGGAACAGTCATTTCAGAAAGTGACAATCTGTATGCAATAGATCTTCCCTTGAAGCTGATATTGTAAAGAACAGCACCTTCTCTTGAGTTTGGAATCACAAAAAATTCCCAGTCTTGCCAGGTAATCTTGTAATCATTCATAGTGAAAGAGACACCTTCTGGTTGAGAAATGATCAAAGGTTTCAATTCCCTAGCTCTAGTAACACCGTTCAAGTCTGGGTGATATTCGACAAACGGAAACTCCTCCCATGCATTGGTGTCATTGAGAACGGTTTCGTCTGCACCAGAAGGCAAGTAGTCCATTCTAACAAACTCACAAGTCAAACCATCGAAAACAGGAGAGAACTTCAATGGCAAGGAGTAATGATTGGATTCTGGGTGATGCTTATTAGCCAAGTACATGTAACATTGAATCAAAAGTCTGTCTTCATTTGGATCATCGGTACCGTAAATCCATGGATCACACACAACTCTGATGTTATCTGGCAGCTTCAATTTTTCAATCTCCGCAACACAGTTAGGATGGGAAACACTCAAAGCTTCTACCTTTTCAACGTCGTCGGCAACAAGTGGACCAACAACACCCTTTGGTAGTTTCACATCACAGATGATGTGCTTGAAGGTCACGTTCACAATAGCCTTGTGAAAAACTGTGCCAATGTAAAAGTAGACGTATGCCTTTCTTGGTAACAAAGCTGGTGCGATACCCTGCTTTTCGGCAGCAAGGAACTTGATCATCTCCTTTTTAGGAGGCTCACATCTGTCCAGCTGTGCAAAATGTGGTTTGTCATTTGGGTATGCGTCCTTAATAAGCTTGACTGTCACTGCGATTTCATCGTCAGTGATTGGGGAAAATGGATGGATAGAAGCCATTATGAAAAATTATACAAGATTAACTTAAGGAACTGGGTTACTCAACTAATTGAAATAAGGTGCCAATTCATCTCCTTTTATACTATCCGCCATTACTCTTCTTGCAACAATAAGGTCCCAATTGCGCCAACGGGTTTGCTCTTATCGACGAGATGAGATGGGGTGCACCTTCCTGATTAGGAAAGTCGACGCCTTTAACTAATTAAAGAAGTCGTCGTCGTCGTCATGTTCCCCTTCTGAGGCAAGTGTTTCCCGCCTCTGAAAAGTGATAGTGGGACCCCTTTGTTTCTGATCCAGCTGTCCCAGTAGGGAAACAACATCCGCCTCTGTAATTTTGCCTCCACGATACACTTGTGTTAAATGGTGTTCCACTTGAGCAGCCCTTTCTGGCTTTACCAAACGAACTCTTTCGATTCTTTCTCTAGCTGCAGGTTCCAAAGCAGCATGTAACCTCATACTGGCGGCACTTGCTGGTGCTCCACCACTTGAGTTAGAGCTGGCGTTTTGCATTTCTCTCAATCTTGCAGCTCTGATTGCTTGTAGTTCACTGTCTTCCATTTTGCTTACTATCCTTTCTCGATGTTAGCTTTAACTTTGTTACACACAATAATTATCACACCAAGAGAAACACCTATAGAGCAAAAGATAAATTTCAGATTTTTAGCTTTTAGTCAATTTTTTTACTTCTACAACTTTTTTCTTATAGTATTATAAGTGATGTATAGGAGGAAATCTAATGATCATATTTCCTAAGGCGCTGCTCTGTTGATGTAAGAAATGATTGGTTACCTGAAATGGCCAAATAACCAAATGTTTCGTATCAATCATTAACCTTCTGTTTCCAACTCCAAAAATTGCTACCTTTTGCAGAAATATCAACATGCAGGGTGTCTGCAGTAATATCTTCCATTAACGCACTCAAATCACTTGTCATTAGTAATGCATCCTGTTTTCAAGACATTATTCGACGAATTTCAACACCTTTGCAATATTGATTTCTCATTCCTTCGCTAATTTCAGTGGCCAGATTTGTAATAGCTTTGTAGATGTATGATAAAAGAACATAAATCTCGACAGAGTAAAACGACTGTGTGTCAACTCATGAGCTGTGATATGGGTGTCAAGTCTAGCGTGTTTGATATTATGATGCTCAGCATACGATGGTTAGAAATCGTAAATGTTGAATCCGTAAAACATAGTTTAATTGCAACTTTGTACACAGTTTCGTTTATCTGTTGTCAGGCAAAACACAATCGTAAATGTCCGTACAAATATAGCTTTTTTGGTGACTAAAGCTTGTAAAAACCTATATCTTAGTTAGTTTAAATAATATATAGATGATTAAATAAAGAGGAAACAGTAGTTTTTTTTATAGTAATAATTTGATTGTACAATTAGATTTTAAGTTGGGATTAGCTTGTATTTATTGGAGGAATACCCATTAGGTATAATTACTCCAATGGCTATGGTAGCAACGGAACGGTATCAAGAATACAGTTGCTCAGAAATATTAATGCAATATGCATGTATTGTATTAGTACATTCAACCTTACATGTAACTCTCATTGTTATGTACATTAACGTGTTATGAGTGTTACATGGTTAACGTAGTATGTACTGCATATCTGTGAACATACGTTAGCAATATGTATGTTGTAGTTTATACTTCAACATTAAATATCTTAATTAACAACTGAGCAATACTTGATTACCACTTATTTTGACAAAGTTTAGTGATGTTCTGTTAAATCGCCCTTTACACTAACAAAACTTTATTAATTTAAAACCATAATTGACTGTTAGTATGATTATTGGTCTGAATGTTTACTGTTAAGCTAAAACAATATTCATCACTAAAGTACAAACAAACTACCAATTTAGTTGCAAAGAGGATATCACATTTTATCCAAAAACCCAAAATATTTAATGAGAATTAATTGAAAATACATTTTGCATGGCATTGGTGGCTAATGTTAATGTTTTTTTACACTTTGGCTGAGAATTTAGTTGATTTCTGTCACATATGAATTAAATTAGGATAAATCAAGTGGGACTTTATCTGAGACTTTAATTAATTAGCAAATTAAACCTTATCTGCTATCTCAAGCCAATACAAATTGGATTACCTGATTCGATTACATACAGTTACCTAAAGTGTTGATCAGACAATAAGATGTTTTCTTTAAGAGTTATGCTCACGCATTAAATGCACTTCAACTCTGACGTACATTATCTTTTATCTAATTAGTATCAATTAGGAAATTGTATCCTTTAGGATTGGTTTACTTATTGTATTAAAATTTTACTTGTCTAATTCAGATAGTCTGGAACCGGAATTACGGTTCATATTCTAATTTATATTTTGTGTATAAAAGGCCTTTATTTTACCTCTTACTATAGAATTCTTTTATAGTCTTTTAATCATTCAGAACATAATTCAAGAATTTTCACTTCCGCTGTGAAATAAATTGTGACAAATATTGCTCTTCGGAGGTTAAAATAGACAAACCAAGTTGAGCATTCTTTTTGAAAGCGGAACTATAGTTTTTATTGTTTACATAACAATTAAACCATCTGTAAAATCGGTGATGGAGTAAACTTATACATTTTTAAAACTATAAATGCCGAATTGTCAACATAGTACAAGCAAGTGCCTTAATTTACAGTTTTTAGTAGGACAACAACATGCTGTGTCATAAAAACATCCGCATTACACAAATTGAAATAAAATGGCGAAAGCTGTGGTTGTGAATTAATTTTTAAAAAGCGTCATATATATACAAGTATCTATTACATTTGAAATTATAAAAGGTCAAACATGATATTGAGCGTGCATGTGCGGTGGTAAAATTTAAATGTAGTGTAAATGCAAAAATGTAGTGTGATCATTATGATCAGAATTAGTAATTCCTTGTCGTATTCGTAATTAGTTGATAATCCCATTATTTTTAATTTCGTTAATCTTTTCAAAGTTAATTTCATCAAGAATTTTTTTGGCACCCTTTTCAATCAATAAAGTTGCTAAATCAAATCCTAATTTGACACCATCCTGGTTTTCCTTAATTTCCATGCTTAATTCACCTTCAACAACGTCTTTCCCACTGACACTCAAGACAACTGCCTTCATATGTAAAATCTTGCCGTTGACTTTTGTTGACACACCAACAGGAACAGAACAACCTCCTTCAAGTGTACGTAAGAGAGATCTTTCAGCAATGCATCTCCATGTGGTCTCTTGGCAACCAATGACTTCACAGAGTCTTCTCATCACAAGGTCTCCCTTTCTAATTTCTACACCGATGGCACCTTGTCCGACAGCGTAGTACATCTCATCTTCGTTAAGATATTTGGTAATTCTTTCACCCTGTCCTACACGAAGTAAACCAGCGGCTGCTAAGATGATACAACTGTACTCTGAATCTTTTGCATCTAGTTTACCAAGTCTCGTTTGAAGGTTGCCTCTCACTGATTTGAATTTTAAATGTGGATAATGACGATGTAGCTGCGCAGAACGACGCACAGATGAGGTACCAACAATTGAGCCTGCTGGCAATTCCTTAAGTTCTTTATATGGTGAATCTAATGGCATGACCAATGCATCTCGTGGGTCTGAATAACTGTTAGTAAATTAGCTTCAAGAAAAATATAACCAAATTTCATTATTTTGAAACCTTAAATCAGTATAACTCTTGATCATCAATAATAGTCAGCAGTCTAACATCTATAAAAAAAAGTTTAAATCATCATAAAAGGATTTGTGAATTGGAAAAATGGTGAAAAAAAAGAAAACATACCTTCTCTAGGTAAAATACAACCTAGTTCAAATTCATCTGGTAGCAGCGTAGGCATATCTTTTAGCGAATGAGCAATCAGGTCGATTTTTTCGGTTTCACCAACATTGTCTAGCAGTAACACTTCGAGTTCTTTGGTCCAAACAGCTTTACCACCAAACGAGTAAAGAGGTCTGTTTTGAACCTGATCTCCAAGTGTTGATACCTTAGTGACCGGAATCTTCAAGTTTGGGTAGTAATTTTTTATTGTCTCTCCAACAATTTCTGATTGAATGACAGCTAGTTTCGATCTTCTCGATCCTATTTTCACAGTCTCGTTCTCAATCGAAAGAGCAGGAGCCTCACTTGGATCTGAGAGATTCAATGTATATGGTGCCCTTACAGCCATTGTAATAGTGTGTCTGATAGTTGGAAAAAAGAGGTTGACTGAAAAGTTTGAAAAAAAAAACGTCCAAAATTTCTTTTTCTGTTATGTACCAGCGGATGTGAAAAATTTTGCTCCAATGGAAAATCCGCTATTGTAGATGGAATGAACCAGTCTAGAAAGTAGCTGTATTAGTAAGAACCCAATGTAATTCATGAGCTCCAATGCACCAGACTATGAAGAATAACTTTGGCCAATGGACCAAATTGCGTGCCCCTTTTTTCATCAGCTATCTTGTGATTAATGTGTCATGTTTCTTGAGTTTTTTTTCTCCGTTACACTATCCTTATATCTTGTAGCAGTGATGTCTGGCTTTGAGAAGCGAGAGGAGAAATATGAAACGGAGCTACGCAGCTTGCAGCAATCAACATTCTGGCAAACACTCAATAAATGCTTACCGGAAACTAAGATAGAGTACATCCATTGTCTTGGCCTTGGATCTCCGGTGACATCAAATATCGCACTTAGTCAATTGGCGCTCCTCAAGCTAATCAGCGACCACTACAATTGCACCAAAGTCGCATTGAGTGACCCAGTGTTCGATGACCTTGATCTCACATTTCTCAGTGATTTCAACTATGTGATTGAAAAGGCAGAACCTGACAGAGCCAATACTTTCTATTTCCTACCACACTTTCCCATTGATCAGCTAGAGCTATTTATAAACGAAATTAAGCCGGAGTATCTTTTGTCTAACGATCTCACTGAGTACACTTTGAAATTCACCGACGCGGAATATCTCAAAAGGTATCCAACGTGCTGCAGAATCACAAAACTAATAGTTCCAATGCCACTCAACGACCTGTCTGAGTTTCAAGTTGTGGCTAAGAAAAAAAAACGGAGAGGAAAAGGAAAACCAGTGAAAAATGAAGAACTAGATTATGAATTTGAGTCGGTCTATTTTCGCAAGGACGAGTTCCACACCAAGCGTATATCACTGGACAAAGACGCAACAACATTGTGGTCGAGTGCATTTTCTGATTTGTCGATGATGGTGTTGCCACGAAAAGGGGCCTAATCGCCACTGGCGCAGCCAATACAGCCACATCTAGTACATGGATCTGGCACATCGTCGTCTCTCTCCATCTTACGGACACTTAGCGGCACTCTGCAGACGCAAACACTATCACCAATGCATTCAAGACAACACAGCTGTTCATAACCTTGTTTTCTCCACTTGGCAACTAAGTCAACATCCACGAAGTTCCATCTCACCATCCACTTCCAAGTGGATTTGGAAATGGTCTTCCTTTTATAGTATACATTATAAAGGTATCTGTTGCGCTGATGGTGCAGTTGTGTTATTGTGTTTGCTGCTTCTCTCTTCATTTGCAGTGTTTCTCCTGCTTTTGACGTGGTAATCGCATCTAGTTTGTCCTGGTACTGGTCCAGTGTTGGCTTTAAATCTAGAAACTCCATTGGGGGCTCCGACTTGGGAGCTATCTTGCTCTCTAACGCATATTTGCCCATGTAGAATGATTATATTAGTGCTCTAAACATAACACAAACGGGACTAAAAATTTTTGGGTCTTACTTTTCTACAACGCGTAATGCTATCGTCTTCTTTTTGTAAACAAAATGACTGACGGCACTTCATCAATAGATTTGCACATTGCTTCGCCGTTAGCTGAGACAGTAAAGAAGTTTAGTGCCAATGCCACATGGGGTCAGGTGCAGACAACATTGGAACAGCTCACTGGAATTGAAAAACAGCTTCAAGTGGTGCGTTGTCCAAATTCAACAGGAACAGTGACTACAGTGGTATCAGAGGATGTCAATTCTACTTTGTTGTCATGGGGCGTTCGTGATGGTGCTACCGTTGTTGTCTCGTCTTCAGATCCAAATTGTGTTTTGAATGAGCTTCAGGCCACCCCTGTTGAGAAGTTCACTTTAGACGACAACAAATACGATGCTAGACCCAACAGTGTGCGCCAGTGGAAGCGAGAACTTGGTGTAAAAGAGCAGGACTATTCCAAAAAGTTTCTGAAGGACATTACAATGGTTACAATGCCTGGTAAGAGCCTAGGAACAGTGAAATTTACTGGTCCTGTAGCAGAACTAGAAAATCGTGTTTTTGTTGGAGTGGAGTGGGACTCACCGGAAGGTAAAAACGATGGCGCTGTCAAGGGCCACTACTACTTCCACTGTAAAGAATTTCATGGCAGTTTTGTGCCACCTACGAGGCTAGAAGTGGTGGATAGCGAATTCTATCAAGCTTCTGGCTCCGGTTGTAGCGTGGATGAAATTTAAAATGTGTTGATCTCTACAAAGTGGATTGAAATTTTCCATTTCCATCCACTTTTTTTTCTCCAATAACAAAAGGAAATTAGTATGGCCGGTATCTTTGAGAGGTTTTACAACAATCTCCTTGCCGAATTAGACGTATATCATGTTATCCGACTTGTTGTGATTGTTGGGGGATATCTTATTATTCGTGCTAGAGCGCAAGACTGGTTGAAGACCAGACAGCTGAAAACGCAATTGGAACATGACAAAGCAAGAAAGGCAGAGGGTCTGATTGAGCGTACAGAAGACCAGCAGGCAGAACTTGAAGAATTAACTGGTGAAGCATCTGGCAGCGACGCCACCTGGGGTTGGGGTAAGAAGACTAGAAAGCGTAATGCTGCTATGCAACGACGTTTCGAGGAAGCAGTGGAGGCAGCTGCTGTAAACGCCCAATTAGAAAAGGAAAACAACGATTCAGATGAAGACATCGCAGAGTTTCTCGAAGACTAGAACTCCTGAAGCTAAAACACACCTCGAATCCAAATTCAGTTTCAAAGGTATACTCAATCGTTTATAAAGGAATCAAAAATTATTAATATATGATAGAAAGAAAATTCTGTATTAAAGAGTTTATTCTCAACCAATTCCATATTGCGTCTGTTTTATTTCAACAAGCTTTTAGTTGCTGTTCCCAATGAGATTGGACTGATGCCTGCTCCATGAACAGTGACAATGAATTGTAGTATAATAATGAATTTGCCGTAATTATCTTTTGCACGTTTGCGGATAATAGCTTGAACCGTTCATTTAATCACCTTTGTTTTCGTTCACTATTTAAAAAAACTTGAGTTACAAGTCCATGGTTGCTGTTCTGATATCACCTAGACATTGGAAATTCTACCAGAGAACTTTTAACTAAGCTGATTTGATACGCTTCTAGTATAAAACTCAGTAATTCTGTTTCTTATGCACTTTATCAATACCTTGTGAAGTTGATTTTCATACAGGAAAGTAATTTAATTTGTCCAAATGAAAAGCGCTTTAAAGCAAAAAAGTTACAGCAGTTACAGTTAATAAATAACACTACAAAGAAATCTAATACTTTACTTCATTTATATGATACATGATAACCAAAGATACAATGTAGTTATGTCTCTTGACTTCTTATAACAGGAAAAATTTACATAAAAAAAAAATTATACAAAAAACTTTCAAAAACGGGTCAAGCAGTATAACTCTGAGTTTATACCGTAATCATGGCATCTAATCGTCAGTTGTTACCATTTGGCCTTGATTGGGCAGATATGAATGCATTACCTCAGGATAAAACTTATGAATATCCTCTGCCAATAAATGGAGAGCCAACATCAAAAGAACTTAACCAGATCAATAACTTCTTTAATTTGGTTACACAAATGAAAAACTCATCTTTTTATACAGGTAACTTAGAGGCTTTATCTAAAGATAGCAAGAGATCCAAGGGTGCTATTGAGTATCTGGAAGGAGGTGTCAACGATGGGATAAAAAGATATTCAGATAGGTACAGAAAAAAGATCAAGATTGGCCGATCAATCTCTGATCATCCATTCCAAACGCACTTGTTTCCTACAGAGCTACAGTCAGTTTTAGGCCAGTCAAAAACAAAAAAGAAAAGTATTGCTGTTGCTTCATACTCCAAATCTCGAGCAAATGGGGACCTGGAAAAGAACATTGACAAATTGATGCTCGAAAGAGAACACGATCAAAAGAAGGCCATTATGGATAGATTAAACGACATGGAAGCTAACTTGAATGCGGGTATTGGATTGAATGATGATGAAAATGAAATTGATGAAGAGGAAGAAGAAGAAAATAATGATGATGAGTTTGAAGATGATGACGACGATGATTACAATGCTGAAAAATACTTCGATGATGGTGATGACTATGGTGGAGATGACGGTGGCGATGACGAAGCTGCGTTTTAAACTTCATAAAAAACACCAACATTTAGTTGACATAACCAAAGCTTATTATTCAACAATATTAAGTACGAGAAAAGGAAAAGTTTACATATATATATATATAGACCTAGACAAATGTTGGCTGTATCTATTTAATTGTACATTATTATTTATTACGACGACTATTCATTCTGCGCTCATACCAGCTTATGTTGCCGGTAGCGGTATTTGTCTCTTTCCTTTGCTGTTCATTATTGGGCCTCATACCCGATTCGAAAAATGAATTTGCTGGAATGATATGTTTAGGAGGAGGCGGTGGTTCTTTATCATCACTTTCGTCCTCATCTTCATCATTATCGCTATTCTCATTAAACTTATGTTCCCATGGTGATGGCAGTGGTTTATCAATATAACTTTGACGAAGGCCTGCCGATCTAGTGGAAGATCTGAAATCGACCGCTTGTCCCATAACCAAGTCATCATCAGAATTCTTTTTATCATCATCATCATCATCATCATCATCATCGTAGTCATCAATAGAAGTTGCCAAGACTTCACCTAACATCATTTCCTGTCTTTTTGCAATGCTTCTTCTGGCGTCATAATTGAAATCGTTGATGTTTTTATTGTGTTTAGTATAGTATGGGTTAGCTGTCATATCATTGTGGTTTTTGGAATCGCTTTCACCAAAATCATCATCTTCATCATCTCCTATACTCACTGAATCCCCAAATAGATTTGCGGGTGCATTTTTTATAAGTTCTGGTGATTCAACCTTTCTTTTGACATCACCAAAATCTTCTCCAATAGATAACCAACCATCATTTTCATTGGCATTACCTAAACTTGTTTCATTGGTAGTAGTAAATTTGCCTGCTAAATTCTGTAGTTTTCGGTCCAGAAAATGGAATAGCCCACCCTCTGGTGGGTCAGTTTGTTTCACTTTTGATTTTGGTCTTATTGATTTTTTAGGTGATCCTAGAGATGCAAATGATTTAGTAGCTTCATCGAGTTCATCCGTATCAGAGTATGAATCGCTATCTGTCTTTGAGGTATTCGCTTGTCCTAAGACTGGAAGCTCCTCTTTGGGAATGACTTTATTGTTAATGTTTGATGTTCGGCCTCCAGATCTAGCCAGACTCTTTGTCCCAATAGGTACTTCGCCAACTTTTGGGTAGTATGTGAATTCCAAAAAGATGCGTCCAGCGTGTCTGCCCTCCCAGAACAAATCAAACCACCCATCATACCCAGCTTCAATACTTTGTGTCAAAGCTGGTGTAAAATCAATTTCAGCACAGCTAATCATCTTAGCGTCTCCCTTCTTTTGATGATAAACATTGACGTTGATAGCTCTATTTCGTTCTTGTGTCATATCAATACCGTCTAGAGAAAACCAATGGGCTTCGTCCCATCTAGGAGTTTGACCTGCTCGTGGCAAGACTCTTGTCGCTGCTTCTTGGTCTTGCAATCGAAGTGTAACAAATGGAGATTGTTTATCTAATTTTAAAACATTACGAAGTTCATTAGCCCTAGCTACAACGATAGCTAGCTTATTTTCAGGGAAGCTCTTTCCCGTACTTTGATGTTTTCGTGTTTGTGATTGCATATAATAAAGGTATTGATAAATGGCTGGCTTTAAAGTTTTTCCAGCTCATGATAATATATTGAGTTTTGCAGTTCAATTAAAATATACAGCATTTAAAGCAGAAAATAAAATCCTGCCAGTAGTAAGGTAGATTAATATCATTGCCACTAATTAAATTAAACATCTACTTGAGCCGTAATAAAAAGTAGTTGAAGGGTGCAAGTG
This sequence comes from Saturnispora serradocipensis, assembly GCA_030570415.1. Taxonomy (NCBI): domain Eukaryota; kingdom Fungi; phylum Ascomycota; class Pichiomycetes; order Pichiales; family Pichiaceae; genus Saturnispora; species Saturnispora serradocipensis. Next base: position 199,029 of record JAJLVS010000006.1, on the reverse strand, counting down.
TAAGTAAACATAAAATATTCATAATCAAAACAAAAAACAAAAACAGACACAACCAATGATCATGTGCATCACACAACAATTAAGAAGTAACTCGAAAGTATCAAATCAAAAGACCAAGCAAAATCCACGCACTAGCCCAGATACTGCCAAATCCTAAAGAGCTTGCATCATTTTTTTGAGTAGAAGATGCAATAGAGGAAACAGATTGAGGAGAGACAATACTTGATGGATTAACTTCAATACCCTGAGCTTCTGCAACTGTGGAATTGTAAGATCCCCAATTAGTATATGTATCTGGGAAAGAGAAGTCAGAATCCTCATGAAGTGTTCCGTCCCAGCAGTAGGTGTCAAAACACTCTTGACATTCATCGCCAATTTCAACACCCATTCTCTCCTTAGATCTTTGCAAAATGGCGCAACCTACACATTTTCTAAATTCGGGGTCTACAGTCAAATTGTTGAAGGACGCCACCTCAAAACCGTTTTCAATCATAGAAAGCTTTTCTTCATCTTCATATTTCAACTTGAAAGTAGATGTATTAGAGTTGTAGGACCAAGGTCTGTTAGCGAACGCTACAATCAAAGGAGGAACATCATTAACATCTGCTTCATCCATCAATGAAGTTAAATTACTAGCGTAACAACCAAAGAATGTAGGACGAGCGGTCAAATTCAAATATGACATTGTCTCAGCATCCGGCATATATGGAACAGCAACTTTGTTACTTGCTTGACTAAATTGACGTGAGTAAGTTTCACCAAGAGAGGCAAACGTCGGCCAATTGTAATCTGAATCTGCTGAATTATCAAAAGCTAAAATAACATCCAACTCACGATGAGATTGAAGTAATGGCCATAATGGAACATTTTGGAGATCTTCACCTCCGTCAACCAAGAAAAGAGTATCGTTGTTTTTAAGATCATCAGAGGAACCAAATGGAGAATCGTAAAATGGATTTGGGTACCAAGGAGCAATATCATTTTCTTCTTCGTTCAAATTTGATAAGAACGAATATGCAACATTATACAGTTCACCAGAAAGCGAAGTGCTATTCAATTGAAGCAGAAACTGATTGAAAAGTGTAGATGATGTACCAAAAACAAAACCAGTGTTGTCTAAACCTGCCCAACATTTATCAGTACTAGGCAAACCCGCAGACATTGGAGTACCAACGTATTTAAGATCAACAAATGCCTCAACAAAAGAATCCCAACACCCCATCTCAAAAGCATTAAATTCAAAAATAGTGGAGTTTGAATTAATGATTTGTGTACCTGGCTGTCTACCATTAGAAACAACGATTGGGAATGGCATTGACTGATTTTTGAATACTGGGTATTCTTGAAGATCACTGAACAACATTGCAGCACCGTAATCGTCCAAGGTAGGGAAAAATTGCTTTGATAAGCCTCTGCCCCAAGGATCTGTCAAAGAAACTTCAAATCCGGCATCACGTTTATCATCAACCCAATCATCCAGATCGTTCCAATATAAACCATTTTTAACTAGATTGATACCATATGGAGCCAAAATTGTATGCGAGAAGTCCCAAATAGCGTCATCTTGTCCATTTTGATCGATAATGCTTTGAACAGAGGTCCAATTGTTGTATGTCAAAGAAGATAAAAACCAGGAACCACCTGACAACCCTGAAATATAAGATGTGGCATCAAGTAAAGGTAGACCATGTTCATTAGTACCTTCCGTTCTGTTATCCAGCGCAGCAATTTCACCAGCTGCACATAATAAAGCACGGTACCCACCACCAGAAAATGCTAAACCCAATCTTGGGATTCTGGCAGATGAATTAGATTCTATTTTATCAAGAAAGGCATCGGAATCAAAATCCACAAACCCTGATTCACTTAAAAAAGTCCTCAAAGAATCGAATGTTATGTTATCCCTCTTTTCAATCCACGATAGCTCTTCCGGTGAGATGTCTGTAGCTTCACGAAGGAAACCAGCACGGGAATCGGTGTTATAGTCCGAATCGTTTAGATAACTTGGACACTGAACGACACCTGGAGCGTAACCGCCAGTTGGTGACCATGCATATGCAACTGAAGCTAGAGCAGCAACGGATCTTACTTTCATCTAAATACTGTCAATGTAGAAGAAAAGAGTAGCAATCTCGTCCTCCAAAAAAGCCTCCGACTGTGCCTGGTTATAAAGAATGTTCAAGGCATTACGTAAAAGAATAAAAGTGATATTTTTTATGTCATCAAGATAGTTGTTTCATTTATAAAAGAGAGCAGTATATATATGTGTCATGTTTATGTGTATCCAAGTGTTCTATTCTATAATCTGGAAGAGTGGGCTAGTAAAAAATGTCAGTGAATCATGTGATTAGTCGTCTCCTTTAGACTTTTTGTTAAAATTTACTCTATGTCTTCCACGCTTGTTCCTTTGTTTTCGAGAAGAAAACATATTGCCCACTGTCTTCAACTTGCCATTTAATTCTGTTTCAGGTTCTGCACCAGACACACCAAGTGTTTCAAGAGTCTTTTCCGTTGCTGGATTCTTATTGAATATATACTTCGAGATTAGCATGGTAGGTGTATGGTATGCTTCATCAGCTGCCTCATTAGCATCAATATCCTTTTCGTATTCCTCTAAAGCGATTCCTTCTAAAATATTAATGTAAAAAGGCTTCTTTCCGTTGCTGTCCTGGAGCATATCTGGAGAATGTGGTAGCATCAAAGGTTGGTAACCCTGGTAGAGCTTATCCAGTAAAATATGTTTAGGCTCTAAATCCATCGTACTTGGTACTTTATTTACGTTGGAAAACCCCTTACGAGATTTGTCTGACCCTATGTTTTCCTTAATCTTATCATTTGCCTTGATCGCTTCACTTGATGTTATTGATCCCAGTTTTTTTTTTTCTGGCGCCAGCGGCATCGAGGACTGGAATCGTAACCCAAAGCCCCTTCTACACCGCACCATTAGACCTTTTCTAAGTTCTGTTCTTAACATTTTACTGATCTTATTCGAAGGAACTTCTATTCGCCACATCGCTAAAGCAAATTTATAGATTTTTAGTTTTTTAGATTTCTAAAGACGGGAAAAAACATGCGCCACTTTCGCTTTTATTCATGCGCCATCACTTGGAAACTTGATCACCTTCGTATTACAAGTTCTTCATAAAAGTACACCAAAAAAAGTCATGCTGGCGTTTATATGGGTGTTTCTTGTAGGAGCATGCATTGCTGGTACAGTTGACGTCAAATTGGAGGCAAATTGGCTAAGTACACCTTTTAAATTAAACGTTTTAGAAGCAGTTTCTAACTACAATGAATCTTTATACCAACCACTTGTTGAGAAGCTTATGGGAGTGGAACGTGATGAAAATGAAAGGGAAGAGCTGATCTTTGTTGATGAAAGTGAAATTCCCGTTGTTTCCGATGCCGATTTCTTTGATTATGCTATAAAATTAATTCCCTCAAGTGAATATCAGCGTATAGTTGAAATTGAAATTGCTAATAAAGTATATTCTCCAAGAGTTGCAGCTCATTACAATTACTATGCAGCAAAAGTCAGACACCGTAACGATTGTGCAGATGACTTTGTGCTGTTTGAAGCCAACTCTGATAATTTCTACTGCGAACCCGATGCTGCTTTTGTTTTAAAAACCATGGATGACCCAATAGACATAGGTGAAGTCAAGCTTGATATCGATCATGTGCTTGGTAGTGTTTTCGATAGAAAAATATACACTATCTATGGTGACTTCCAAAATCCTCCTTTTAGATTAATGTTTTTTCATATGTATCAGCTTGTTGCTCAGAAAAAGCTAACTTTGCTATGGAGGTATGTTGATAGTGCCCAAAACGAAAAACACGAGCTTCTTTCTGGATACGCTGCAGAGCTTCACATAAACAAACCTCTTACTATTTCTAAAGCTGATTCCGACACAGATAATACAAATTTTAGAGTTTTAACAGTGGAGCCAATAGCACTTGAATCCGAAGAAGAATTGACAAAGCAAAAATATGATTATGTAAAAGAGGTCAAGCACTTTAAGCTTCTTGGTATTGAAACTACTCATTTTATCTTGAATGCAAAGGATAAGTTCAAAACATTGGTCGATGCCATTTTGGAGCTTCCGAAATACGCTTCCTTTATCGCATCACAAAATTCAGCCATTACTGAGCTAAAGCATATTGAGGAATTAGCCATGGAAACACAAACGTTGAAATTACCAACTGGTTTGTACATAAACGGTGCGCTTATCCCTGATATAAGATTGAACTTTTTTGAACTTATCGAATCTATCAAAAGAGAAATAAATTTTGTGAATATGTTTGCTCAATTCAACATAAATGTCCATGAAGCACGGGAAATTATGTCTGTGTTTGCTAATTCTGTTACTCAAAAGTTTAGTCCAACTAGTTTGAGATACAATACTATTCCTTTCCAGAAGATTATTGGTTACATCAACGATATCGAATTCGATTCGAGATATAAAGATTTTGTTTCAACTAAAAAAGCTTACTCTGAAGTTGTGTCTCCAGTAAAGCTTCCTTTTGCGAAAGAAAACATCTTTGATATGGTTTTCGTTTTTGATCTCGCCGATACTTCACAGCTACAATACTTCATGGACTGTGCAAACCGTGTTATTGAAAATAAGTATCCGATCCGAATTGGAGTAGTTCCATTGAGAGATGTATCTGAATATTCAGAGATGGCTACGAGTAAGTTTTTTGGTGCATTGAAAACTCAAGGACCAAGTGAAGCATTCACTTTTTTAAACATGTTTAACATGTTCATTAACTCGAAGGAGGGATTAAATAGGATGACATTTCGTGCAATGCATGCTCCTTATCTTGAGGATGAAGATAAGGATACTGTTTACAATTGGCTTGATGAATTCTACAAGACCTTTGATATTAAACAAGATCTCCCTTTGATTATTGCAGATGGTGTTTTTTTTTCTTATAATGATATCAATTCTGCTTTGAAGCAAATATTCACCGATAAGAACAAACTTTATGATGACTCCAAAAAAGGGTCAATTCCTAAAAACGAAAAATTCAAACATTATATTAGAAAAGATGCATTGGACGCAAAAAACTCACATGCTATTCCACACTTTCTAGGTGATTTCAGATCCACATACTGTTCTGTCCCTGATCCGCTTCTGTATTCTTATGGTAGTGATGTTGCTTCTTTAGTGATTAATTCAGCCGCTGAAAAAACTGGAACACCATTAAGTGTTAATTTTATTGGATCGTTGGAAAATGAGAACTTTCAAAAACAGTTGATAGAGGCTGTTGCTTTTGCTGAGAAGTTTAAAAATCCGTTGAAAATCAATGTTTGGGATTTCTCAGGATCTACACGCTTAAAAGAACTAGCTGATCTACCACTTGCTGCTCTTAAAGAAAGATTAGATACTGTCAAGGTTGGTGATATCAGTGAAAATTTGATTCTTTCATTGAAAGCATATCTACACTCCTTTTTTGGTTTGAGTGATTTTCATAGAGATATGGTCCAAGTCATTGTAGCTGGTCGTTCTATTTGTTTGAAAACGTTCTTAAACTCTCGTGGCATTGAATCTCTTGCTAAGTTTGAATTGTCATCAAGATTAGATAATGCTGCCCTATTGATAAACAAGTATGACTTTGATATATCTTTTGATACAACATTTGATAAACATGATTTTATTTCGTGGGTCATTTCCTCGACATACTTCTTCTCCGAAAACGAGCACTACTTTTCAGAGGCTGTTCCTAGGTTAAATACTAATGATTTGCCAAGTGAACTGAGATTATCATCGTCCACTAATTTAAGTGCATCTGAGGTAAGCCTTAATGTGGATTTGGTCATTGATCCAGTTACTGAAGAAGCCCAAAAGACTATTTCATTTGTTCCCCTTTTACAATCACTAGACTTTGTAAACCTAACTGTTCATCTAGCACCATTAGCAGTTATTGAGACGGAAAATATGCCAGTAAATAGATTTTACAAGGCATCATATTTAACAGCAGTTGATTTTCATTCTAATTATCATATTGTTTTCAATAATATTCCTGAGCAAACACAGTTTAGCATCTCAACTGATGTCCCACAGAGATGGTTAGTTTCTAATAAAGATTCTTCTGTTGACTTAAACAATTTTTCTTTGAATACATCATCAATGCCTAACAATAGCGTCAATGCTGTTTTTGAGTTGAGAAATATACTTGTTGAAGGGTATGCCAATGGTGCACTAAAGTCAGACGGTGTCGCTTCTCCTGCTGGCTTAGCTGTAGAGTTAGTAAACATTAATGGCGTTTCAGATACACTAGTTATGGCAAACTATGGCTATTTTCAATTGCAGGCTAACCCAGGATTATATAAATTTGAGATCAAGAAAAGAACACGAGGAGATGAAATTTACGAAAACAATGAGCTTCAAGATGTTTGGGTAACAACTTTTGCTGGTAGTATTATAAAGCCAGTCATTTTCAAAAAGACAGGCCAAGAGTTCAACAATATTATTCAAAAGCTTGACAGTAAAGATGTCGAAGTTTCATTTTTCTCTAAATTATGGAGTGCTATTGGTTTGCTATTATATTCCAACGATAAAAAACCACAGGCAGATATCAATATCTTCACAATCACCTCAGGTAGTTCTGATGAAAGGTTTCTCAGAGCCATGATTGCTTCAATTGTTAAAAATACTGATCATAGCGTTAAATTTTGGTTTTTGGAAAACTATATGTCTGCATCAGTGAAGGCTGACTTAATTCTGCTGAGTCAGCATTATGGGTTTGAATATGAGTTACTCATGTACAAATGGCCTGTGTGGCTAAGATCTCAGAATGATTTTCAAAGAACGATTTGGGGTTATAAAATTTTGTTTCTTGACGTATTATTCCCACAAGATTTGGACAAAGTAATTGTTGTTGACGCAGATCAAATAGTCAGAACCGATTTGTTTGAGCTTGTGAGTGAAGAGCTCCATGATGCTCCGTATGCATATGTACCGATGTGCAACTCTCGCGAGGAGTTGGAAGACATCAGATACTGGAAAAATGGGCATTGGCAAGAAACATTAGCTGCCAAAAACTTGAGATTTCATAATAGTGCTTTAGCTGTGATCGACTTGAATCGCTTTAGAAAGATTGGGGCTGGCGATATTATAAGACAATACTATCAACGTTTTTCGGGTGACACAGAAACATTATGCATTTTAGATCAGGATTTGCCAAATAGACTTCAAGAATTTTTGCCTATTCATTCTTTAGATAAAAGCTGGCTATGGTGTGAAACATTTTGCAGTGGCAAATCTTTCAAAGATGCTAGAATTATTGGTGTGTGCAAGAACCCATTGATAAAGGAATCTACTTCTGAAAATATTGAATTGCGAGCTCGTGAGTGGGGCGCACTGGACGTTGAAGTTTTGAATATATTTAAAGGAAAAGATGAACAACAACTTTTTGAGCATGATGAATTATAGGAAGAAAAATTCTGCCAATTACTATTTAAATGTCTGTCATGAGTGCAGTGAAATAAAGAGCAAAATTGACTAAAACAGCAGCTCACATTATCCATTTCAAACCTTACTTATGCCTAGATCATGTTTTGTAGGATTATGTGGCTAGTATCGTTAACAGTTTACTGTCTATGTGTATATTTAGAACAACTGCTGATCAAAAACAACATTAACAAGTTTCCATCAGCAAAGAAAGTTCTAGCAGAAATCTGGCTGTTGCTAGTCATTTCAGAATCATATATAATCAAAGATGTAATTTAAATTCTTATTATTCGACCAGCTTAATGATGCTTTTCACAAGTGAAGGACCGTGCAGACGGATAATGCATGAATCGTTCGGTTTTGAGTTGAAGCATTAATAGGACTCATGAGCTAAGTTTACCAACACCATGAAAGTAAATAGACTTACAACATGTGTTGTTTTACGGATATAGTTACATAGTATAGCTCCTTTGGTATTTAATAATTATCAACTCTTTTGTGTTAACAATCAATAGTGAGAAAAAAAAGAGATCTTATTACTTTGTCTGTCGTAAAAGGACAGAAAATGAATGTCAGTGCACATAAGAGGACTCTTGCAAGATGGATGTGCACCAGTGCCAAGTGTAAAAGTAAGCCTGTGTCCACTTCAACAGTGAACTTAGAAATTGCAACTAAGCAACAACTTTATATGTTGGATTCAAATTCACCAGGTTCAGTTTTCTTTCTACCACATGGGGTCCGTATTTTCAACACCTTAATGAAGTTCATGAAGCTTCAGCAAGATAAGCAAGGATTTACCGAAGTGATCACTCCATTGATGTACAAAAAACAACTTTGGGAGACTTCTGGGCATTGGGATAAATATTCCGAAGATATGTTTAGGGTTGAAGGTAACGATATGAGTAAATTTGAAGAGGAGGAACGAGATGATATATATGGTTTAAAACCAATGAATTGTCCTGGACATTGTATTATCTATAAGAGGTTTGCCAAATCACATAATGAACTACCAGTAAGATTTAGCGATTGGTCTTCATTACATAGAAACGAGGCCAGCGGTGCTCTCACAGGTTTGACACGTGTGAGGAGATTTCATCAAGATGATGGACACATTTTTTGTACCCATGAACAAGTAGGGGAAGAGATCTCCAAGACCATTAAGTTGATTAAAATCTGTTATGGTATTTTTGGGCTTAATGAATACAGAATGATGTTATCAACAAGACCTGATAACTATATTGGTACAATTGAAGACTGGAATCGTGCAGAGAATGATTTGGCAGTGACATTGGATAAAGAGCTGGGTGAAGGAAAGTGGGCTTTAAGGAAGGGTGACGGTGCTTTCTATGGACCAAAAATTGATATTTTACTGACAGACCAATTTGGAAAGGAGCATCAAGCAGCAACAATTCAATTAGACTTCCAACTTCCTCAAAGATTTGAACTGAAGTACCAAAATGAAGCCGATGGCTTTGATGTTCCAATTATGATCCATCGTGCAATTTTTGGATCAGTAGAGCGTTTTATGGCTCTTTTGATTGACCAATATGGAGGTAAATGGCCATTTTGGCTATCACCAAGACAAGCTGTTGTTATACCTGTTAACGAATCACATAAAGAAGCCGCTGAAAACGTAGTCAAACAATTGAGTAATGAATATCAAGATTTTGATTCTGCCACCAAATTGAGCCAGAGCAAGTTCTATGTGGACATTGATTCAAGAAGCGAAACAATTGGTTTTAGAACAAAGGATGCCATAAGTAAAGGGTATAACTACATCATTTTAGTTGGTGATAAAGAAATTGAAAGTGGTTCTTATGCGATTAGAAGTCGTTCAGATAGAAAAATTCAGAACAAAACACTTCAAGAAATTTCAACAATGTTTAAAGATTTAGAAGATGGCTACAAATAATTGTCTTGCTAGAGTTGTGTATATTCCTGTATATAGATGTCAACATGTTGTAACTTTTAGATTAACTTTGAGGTGATAATTTTTCAGATGCCTTTCTGATGGTACTTGAAGACAATTGTGGCAGCAAATCGCTTTCATAATGAATACCTATTTTGGGAGTTTCTGAATTGATAAGCATATTAGTAACCAAGTTTTGTGGTATGAAATCAGCATTCTCTTCCATGAATTTACTTCTTTCCTTTTCATCTTCTTTAATGCATGACTCTAGTTTCGTTTGAAAATCATCGACAAGATTACGTATCTCTCTATCAACTTTTCTCCTCCTGCTAACCTCTAAAATCAGCTTGTAGTAAGAATCTACGAAAAGTGCACAATCTGTCTCATACCCTAATAATTCCTCCCTGAAAGTTTCAAGCAAAGAAAAATGGGAGTCTAGTTCTTTCCATTCCATGAACAAGTCATTTTTTATTTGCTTTGTCAAGACTTCGGTGGTATATTCACTAATTTCGGTCAAAAACGTAGTTATGTTAGATTTTGTATTGTTGAAAGCCTTGACAAAACGCTCAATATCCTTACAATTTTGAAGTATTATGTTTGAATTTTTGTCCAATGTGCTAACAATAGTGGGTAAATCATTGTAGTCTTCTTTCAAAACAGACCAAAGCTCATCTGATGGATAGTTGTGATATAGCGCACATTTATCCCAGTGCTCGTTCAAACCTTGCAATATGTTGACTTGCTCGTATTCCATAACAGAGTTGTTTTCCAATAGTAATTTAAGTTGTTTTTCCCTGGCACTTGTATTTAGTTGCTTAGAGTAGTTGTTCTGAATATCCTCCCATTCTTGCAGTATATACTTTTCTTCGTTACTTAATCTCATGATTATGCTATCTATGAACGTTGGACTGGGTATTTTTTTTATGTGGTCAATGCATTTATTGACTTCATTGATTAAATGATCTAGCGAGCCGTCATCAATGAAATCGTACAAATTTTTGTTTGTGTCATTCAAACCAATATCAACTTTGGTTTTTACCAATTCATCACAAATCTTCTTCAGTGCCGTAATATGACCTAAAATATCATTTATAATAACCATTTTCTTGTTTTCATATTCTTTGATCTTAGTTTCAATCTTTTTCTTTATTAAATTAAATATCACCATTAATCCATCAACGGCATTAATTGCAAACTGAACCTTGGCCACTTCGTTATCTTGAATTTCTAACAATTCTTCAACGCTATCAATGGCTTTAGATACCTTAGCAGATACCTCTCTAGCATAGTGTAATTTCTCTAAAGCATCCTTCTCTATTAATTCGAACGTTATGTTCATAATAATAAGAAGAAGAAGTGGTTACGCGCATTATCAGTCAGGACACTACTTATAAAGTATTGTTTTATAATGCCAAACTTTTATAGTGATGATTTGGTATCACCATCAGGGGAACGATTTAGGCAGTTAGCAATGAGTTCTGCGGCTGCGAGACCACGTTTTGCTGGTAGCCGTAGTTCAATTAATATGGATGGCAGTGATAGTCGAATTGTTGACATTAGTAACGATGATGCTGCCAACAACGCTGCTGTGGATGACAATGGAGATGCCCCTGAGTGGAACCATCGAAGGCCATATGTAAACTTTAATGAAATTGATGCATACAGTGGTGATGGGGACTCACAAATGTACGATCAGGGTGAAGAAAGTAACGAGATGGAAGAGGACCAGCACGAAATGATTGATCAGGACTTTGATAATTCGGACAGAAGAGTAGGAAGAGATGATGAAATAGAAACAGATCTCAATGCATCGTGTGATGAGACTGATAAACTTCATTCTGAGGGACTTAAAGAATTGGAAAGTTTGGGTTTGGTAGATATTGGAAACTTAGCAGCATGGAGCGTCACATCTTCGAAACAAGGATTTGGAGTTGACAATCTGAGAGACTATTCACCACATACTTATTGGCAAAGTGATGGTCAGTTACCCCATGCTGTAACAATCAGATTTACCAAAAGTGTAAGAGTAGAGAGAATAAGTTTATTTTTGAACTATTTGGCGGATGAATCGTACACTCCATCAAAGATAACAGTATATGCAGGTACTGGAGACCACGACATAATTGAAGTTAAAAAGTTTGAAATGGACTCGCCCATAGGCTGGAAACATATCGTATTCAAAGACATTGGTAAATCAGGAATGTTGAAATGCTTTTTAATAAAACTGTTCTTTCTAGCAAATCATCAAAATGGTAAGGATACGCATTTGCGGTGTGTCAAAATCATGAGCCCTGAAATAAAATCTACTAGAAGTATTAATAACTTTAATGGCGACGGTGTTGGGTTTACAAGCCTAAAACTTATCAGAGAAACTGTCATTAGGTAATAATAATAAAATCATTTATATCTTCACTAACATCATAAGTTGCTAAAGAATGTTATTTAAAAGTCTGCCACTGGCCTTCATCATAGCTATTGTATTCCAAAAAATTAGATTGTTCTTGCTTTGATAATTCAATCGCCAGTCTCAAATCTTCATCCATCGAACTTTCTTGATCGGAGTTTCCGTCAAAAGTTGAAGCAAAAGTGTTAATGGAGGATTCCCGTTGCGATGCATCAATACGTGGATCTTGTAATGAAAGTTCCATCGCCTGCCTAATTTGTTCCAGTTCTTCATCATATTCTTCTTCGCCATTTCCATCAAAGTGTCCGTTTCGAATTTGGCAATGGTTATCATTAAGGTTTTGCTTACTGCCAATGTCATTTATTGACAAACTTAATGCCATGGCTATTTTTAAATCGTCATCTTTTTCCATATCTAGTTCCAGGTTGCTGTCACCATTGAACCTTTCCATATTTTGTAACCTTTGATCCAAATTACTATCATCTATTTCTTTTTGGTACTCATAATCGTCAATGTTATTTTTTACTGTATTCATGGAACCTTTACTTTTATTCTTACCTTTTTTGAGCTTTTTTCCATTTTGTTGCTCAATGAAAGAAATGTCATCACCGAAGCAAAAGTATTGCACATACGAACCTATAATCAAAATACCCCTTGCACCTCTTTCATCAATTTTGAGAACATTGCCACCTTGTTCCCTAATGAAGTGCTCAAGTTGGTTTAATCTTGTCATACTTAACTTATTCAACGCTACTCTTAAAAACGCGCCTGTCATTATGTCGAATAACTCAACCTTTCCTAAGTGATTGCTAACAAGTAAGACTAATGAATTGATTGCAAGAGATGCCACCTGTGATATTCTGTCATCTATAATTTCAACATGTGACGAATCTTTTTCTTGAAGAAAGTTCGGTTTGATGATGGAAATTGGATGCATATCCCATTCAGAGTCTCTAATGTCAATTATGTGAATGATACCATTGTTTAAACAAATAGCAGCTAGTAATGGATCACCACCTACTATGTCATCTACTTTTTTTGTAAACAGCTTTGCATTATCTTCTATTGCAATCTTTGAAATTATAGTACCTGATGGAGGTAGATATCTTCTTGATTCAGAGCCAGTTCGAGATCCAGGACGACTATTTAGAGAAGTTTGAACGGAACAATAATCACTTTCGTCAGCTTGATCATCATAATTATTTGCGAAAGAAAACACGACCAATTCTTGTTCATTCCAATAAATAATATTTTCTCCACCATAATCAATTCGAAAGCTTCTTTTGTCAATAACAGTAGTTGGACTTATCCTCAGGTTACCAATATTTTCAAAAATGACCTTATCATCCTTTCTACTTTTTTTATCAAATATATTTTTAAATATCCAGATATTGCCATTCTCTAAGATAGTAATCAAAACGCTTTTTCCATCTGAATCTAATTTTCTAATTGGAATATCTTCTTCTACCACATAATTCCAAATGATTTCATTAGTTTTAACATCCCAAGCACTTATACGACCACTTTCATCGCCACTGAAAACGGCGATGGTACCCTCTTTACCAAGAATTGTTGAAGTTGAGTGGGAAACAATGTTATTTCTTGTGCTAGTTGTGGGTGATAAGGAAGGAAAGTGTGGTAAAGATAATGAAGATGATGATGAAGAAATTGGTGAACTTTGATGGTGAGTGATGAACTTTTTGTCACCTTGATTGATTTTTCTAGTTTCATTGGGTATTATAGAAGTGGCTGAAGGTGTTGTATCGACGATACAAACACAACAAACCCTCTTTCTGTTATTGACAGAAATTCCATCGGGGGCCATTTTACCCCAAGACTTAACTTTACTCATTAATAATCCTTTATAATCAATAAATCCACCGGATACACTACCATCCCATCTACCAAAAACACAAAGTTTTGAGTTCCAGTCAAAGCAAGTTACACCTTCAGGAACAAAGTCTTGAACAGCAGTTGAATTTTTACCATTTCTCAGATTGCACGATATCAATGTGTCCTGTGGTACATCAAGAATAGTCAGTTTGTGTTTTATCCAGTCGATATGTATTGATTCTGAATTCCTAACAGGCAAAGTGCTAATTCTCAAAGGCACTGGAACAGGGGCACCAGTTGCTAATTGGATGGAATGCGAAGAAGGTGAAATGAAGTACGACTGACTTGTCATTCTGCCCTTATGATATTCATGTAGCAAATAGCTTCTGATTAATAGTTCAGCTCTATATGTTCTTGATCTTGAAATTGACGAAAAGGAACCTTTTTTGTTAGCCTTCGATTTCATCATTGGGAAAGTTAACTTGAAGATTGCGTTCCACACAGCATCATCATTTAAAATATCATGCCATATTTTGCAAACAGAAGGTACAATTCGTAGTGTTAAGGGATCAACATAAGATAATATTTGAATAATAATCTCTATTGGTAAATCCGTTAATGACTTTGGAGTTGAAGTCATTTGGTTGTTGTAGATTCTAGTTTGAATGATAATTAAAGCTGTGCATATATAAGTTATATACGCGTGTGTTGAGTTGTCTTTGCAACACTGGTGAATGTACCACACAAGAAGAAATTATAAAGAAAACCAAGATGTGATAGCATTATTAGATTTTTTTTATAGCTGAGTGTTCTAAAGAATGAAACAAATAATGAAATGTTTGTTAAGAGAGATACATATTACTATAAACTAGTGTCTAACTGATTTTTCTAAAGTGAGCATCAAGCTAAGCTTGACAAATCTCGTATTTATTTTAAACTTCTGCCTTTGGAGATTGTATGTTAATTTAATTGTCAAATGAGAAAATTTAGTCTTCAAGAGAGGCAATGTACTTTTCAGCGTCCAGAGCAGCCATACAACCAGTACCAGCGGAGGTGATAGCTTGTCTGTACTTGCTATCTTGAACATCACCGGCAGCGTATACACCTTCGATGGACGTAGAAGCGGTACCAGGGATTGTTTTGATGTAACCAACGTCATCGGTTTCCAGTTGATCCTTGAAGATTTGAGTTGCAGGAGTGTGACCAATGGCGTAAAACAAACCATTGACTGGTAGGTCTTTCTCTTCGTTAGTAGCGGTGTTTTTAATGGCTAAATGGGTCAAAAGTTTACCGTCACCCTTTGCTTCAACGGAAACGGTATTGTATAAGATTTCTAGCTTTGGGTGCGCTTCAGCTCTCTTTTGCATGATGGTGGAAGCTCTCAGATGATCCTTTCTGACTATCATGTACACCTTGGAGCCGAATTTGGTCAAAAACAATGCTTCTTCACATGCAGAGTCACCACCACCAATAACTGCTAATGGATTGTTTCTGAAGATTGGCACTGCACCATCACAAACGGCACAAGCTGAAATACCTTGTTGCCAGTATTTTTCCTCTCCTGGCAAGTGAAGTCTCTTGGCAGAAGCACCAGTAGCAATGATGACAGCATCTGTAGTGATTGGCTCTGCGTCTTCGTTCCATTCAGTCCACAGCTTGAATGGTCTCGAGCCGAGGTCAACCTTAGAGATAGTTTCAGTAATAATTTCAGTGCCGAACTTCACGGATTGCTCTCTCATGCGATCCATGAGTTCAGAACCAGTGAGACCCTGTGGAAAACCTGGGAAGTTCTCGATTTCAGTAGTTGTCGTAAGTTGACCACCAGCTGCAACACCGTTTGCCATCATACCTTCGTATAGAACGGGACGTAATTCTGCTCTAGACAAGTAAATGGCCGCAGTGTGTGCTGCTGGGCCAGAACCGATAATTGTGACTTTGTTGTGAACCATTCTTCTTATTATTAACTGTAGTTTTGATGTCATACAACTGTTACCGAAGAAGAACTAACGTACACGGGATGTAACCTCTATATATACTTTTGACAATTTCTCAAAGACGCGCCGATACGTTAATAATCAACGGTCTATGGAACCAAGAAGCTGACAAATGAGGAAAAACCAGACTTGCAACGTTAATAATGAACTCAAGCCATTACAAAGGATTGAATCTCATTAGATTGGCTAAGAGAGGGGTCTAGAATAACCGTAGCTAGCCAAAATTCAAGAGAACGGCGCCTTTGTTCGATGAACTCTGGATCTAGTTCGTTTGAAAATATAGTGGTTTTTGGCGGCAGTGGCATTATGTAGATGGAACTATTAAAACTTTGCTTCAACTGGTTTCTGAGTTTGTCAAATTGCGAGTATCGCTTCCTAAGCTGTCTCGTGTTGCCATTTGGCAATTTTAACGTAATCAAATAATCGACGTAAGCATATGACTTGATCGACTTTTCGATGCATGGGTCCGTCACTGTCACTGACACCCAAGGTGACGCCGTTGTCTTAGCGCCGTTAGCATCTTCAGCCTCCTCAGCATCAATCAAGGTAATTGGTTTGGGCGATATCTGACAAATGGCTTCGTTCTTATGTCGGTCCATTTAAATATGTAAGAGACTGTAGGTTGATTGATGTGTCACTACAAAAAGCTGTCTGCCTTTGTTCACGTCAACGGTATACTAAGTTTGTATTTAATATACAATCGGTTAAGTAAATAAAATATTTTTTTTCCATATCACCAATAGAACCTATATGATGTCTTGAAATCTTCAGGACCAAAATCTGGGAGATCGTTTAGAGAGATATCAGTTGCTGGCTTTACGGATAAACTAGCTTTATTTGGAGTATTCGGAAATTGCTGAGGTAAAAGTAAACCCAGAATTAGTCACTAGTATATCGCCTTCTAGCTAAGACAACCCTTTTGCTTTCAATGAGTGCTTTTTAATTTGCTTCAAACCATAATGGTCCCAGTTTTAATGTTTGATAAACAAAAGTCCTGTTAAGTAAACAAACAAATACATATCAATGTTGTTACGATTTGTAACTTTTTTAAATTCAACTCTATCTCTCGATGCAAGATTACTAATATGGTTTTGCCAATATTCAAAACTAGGACTAAATTCCAAAAACGTGGTTCCAGAGCTGGTCATCAGTCATTTAACTACTTGAAAGTTGTACATAAATCAAGTTTACGTTGATCTTATAGACTTTTATCAAAACTACTCAATTCATACAAGTTCTATGTTTCCTATTATAAAACAAAATATACATACAATCTCTGCTGCAGAAAGCAATATCACCAGCTTTCTGGAGGCTATGAACAAGACTCCCCAATGTTGGCTTATTCGAAATGAGCAGCACTAAACGACCTATGCTAGCACACATCTTCAAATGTGATGCAAAAAGTAGCTACAGTAACTGTTGTAACTTTTATGAATAAGAGCTAGCTTAATTCTATTTGGGTTTAATGTGAAATGGACATGAGTTTAGTGTGCCTAACAAAGTTTAATCTAAAACATCACTATCGACATTTTACAAAAATATAGCTCTAGCCTTTATTTTGTAGATACCTTCATCTATTTAATACTCACTTTCCAAAACTTCTTTTCAAACAAAACCTAATTGCACGCCATCTGGTTTAGACGTTATTGAACAAACATGTTTTTCTTTTGAATCTCCTTTAAAGAAAAGGGTAATTGTAAACACGAAGGATCTTCACGACTAACTTAAAACTATTTTTTTTCAATAAGTTTATGCTTAAAATATGTAAAGGTAACGACTCGCCAAACTTAGTATAGGTTGATATGACTAGAATTACAAAATCTAAGTAAAAATTTGCCATACTGTGTTACTTATTTCATCCTTTAGTCCAGTAACCTGTTCACAACTTGTGAAATATGATAGAAAGTATGCTTTTAGTGAACTCAAAAGTTTAAAACTCTGATACCCAAGTTTTTAAGTTCTGTAATGATAATTGGAATCTTCTGCTCAGTTAATGAGGATTTGATGGAACTTTATTGAAATTAGTTTTCAAGCAAGTGCCAGTTGTTGAACTTTAACGGCAGAAGTGATTAATTTTACACGTTATGGCTTTTGAGATTATCTACCAACAGAAAGGTATAAACTTCAAAAGAAAAAAAAATCCTATGAAACTCGGAAACACGATTTTAAAACGTCAGTTGGGTATAATAACTAGTGCCAATGTGATGTTCCATAAAATTCAACCGATTACACCAAATGCTTGTCATTGATTAATTACTTATTTCAGATAATATTGTTTTCTTCCTTTTATCAGGGACAAAGTATTTTTTGCGATTTTCATCAAGTCTTACTAGCTTTTTTGAAGGCTGCCTCGATTATACTTAAGTATCATCTACATACGCTGTGTAATGTCTTAATTACATATCATTGAAAACTGAATCAACCATCCTGTTCGTAAGTAGTTAGTAATCACAATAATCTTTTTTTTTTGGTTTTGTTCCCAGATATAACAACCACGTTTGGTGAATGTTGTTAGAATATGATTAGTCATTACAAGAACCTTTATCACGACACTCTCTTTATATTGGTCCTATTTTTGAAAGTAAGTCGATTTGCACAATAAATGCCTTTTACCGTGATTCAGTATCCTCCTTACGTTACAGAATTAGTCATTAGTATTTCATGTTAGCCATTCCCATTTATATAGTGTTTAAAAAATGATCATACGGCATCTACATATTATTTATGAATATAATTAAAACATCGACTTCAAATACATCAGCACTGAAAAGTTTGAAAAGTGCAATTTTTACTCTTTTTTTGTGCTTACCCAAATACATTGTATTATTGTTTTAAGGCATGCTAGTGATCAAAAGGGTACCAATTTATCTCAATATATTGAAAGCCAGAAGAGGTCCTCCATATTCCAAATGTCTGTTTTCAACGTCAAAATTAGTTAAAAATGAAGAAGCTGAAACAACTCCGTGGTATTTGCGCCCAGAAGAATCGCCATCTGTTAGTTCTCCATTGAATCAGGTAGTGCTACCTGAGCTACCTAATGACTCTCCTCATACATTAAAAAACATTGTTGATTTTTCTGGGCTGGAGTTAGGTTTCACTGATTTGGAAATCTTTGATGTTAGAAATCTCAGTGGAGATGTTAATATCAATGAAGGTGCATCAGATTTAGCTAAGTTCATGATTATCGGAACAGGAAAGTCACCGAAGCATTTACAAAAAGCATCAAATGAACTCAACTACTTCATCAAACAAAAATATCATAAGTTAACCTCTACAGAGGGAATCTTGAAAAGTGGTGCATTAGCAAGATATCA
Organism: Saturnispora serradocipensis; assembly: GCA_030570415.1. NCBI lineage: Eukaryota > Fungi > Ascomycota > Pichiomycetes > Pichiales > Pichiaceae > Saturnispora > Saturnispora serradocipensis. Next base: position 180,118 of record JAJLVS010000006.1, on the reverse strand, counting down.
TCGTCGATTGCAAAGAAAAGGTAAAAAGGCACCTTCCTATTCACAAAATGACTATGGTGCATCTCCTAACACATGGATCATGACCGATTGTAAAACTGATGGTATTGTCGTCCATTTCTTGACAAAAGAAAGGAGAAGAGATTTAAATTTGGAACAACTCTGGTCAAACGATAAGGCTAAATACGAATTTAAGAAAACACACAGAGAATCTGACGATATATTTTCAGGTATTCGTTATTTCCATACAACCGCTGATAGAAAAACTGAATTCGATCCCTTCAATATTACCACTGAAAATTATTACAACGAATTCAAAACTCTTTGTGTGAACCATATTGCAAATTTTGAAAAAACCCCATTGTCAACTTTGAAGTATCATTTGGAAAAGATGCAGTTTTCAGGATTGCAAGTGACAGTTCCGATACTAAAAGAATACTATGAAACTTTGCTGCAATCGGCAGAATTCCATTCAAGACTTGAGAAGCCAAGTGATGTTTTTCAGAAACGGTATAATGAGATCAAAAATACTTTAAAGTACTTTCAGCCTTCGGTGAGTAAAGACGAGCTAGTTTCTTTGACCCCATTACTCCTTGCAACAGGGTCCCAATTTGATAACGCCAAATTTTCATCGCCATCAAATCTAAAACCGGTTAGTGATTCCATTTCCTATTCACCACAAATAAAGTCTATAGCAAGACTTTTAACCAAAATGACATCATCCAGTGCCAAAACAAATGATCAGCAGTTTCTCAATATAGCACTATTAACAATTTATTCAAATGCCCAAGATTGGAGTTCTTTTAACCATGTTTGTCTGAGCAGTATTCAAACAAACGATATCAAAATTTTAGAGGTGGCAGTTATTTTATTATCTCATTTAGGTGATGCTAAAGCGTGTGCTAAATTTAAAGAAAATTACCTTCCCTTGTTAATTGAATTTAATGAACAAACTAATGAATACATAGATGAAGTGATTAGAAAGTCAAACATGTAATATTACTAGAAACAAAGCAGACTTGTATATATAAAAATAGACAATACTATATAACTTTGACCCAATCAAAGCACCATTTCGTTTGATTAATAATTATAATTTCGCCTAGTTTAAGTTTCATGTTTACTTTGAGCTCAATCCTTTCCTTGTTCAATCTAATCAATCCTACTCTGTTTATTTGTAAAAGCTCATCTTCTATTTCTACTATACTTAATGCCCCACTTAAATTTTGGACAGCCAACACTTTACTACCAGAGGTCCCTTTTTTGAAGGTATGATTAACTTCATATGATTCTAAAGCACTTTTCAATTGATTTGTTAAAATTCCATATTTGAATTTACTGGGTTTAATTTTTAGACTAATAACTGTTGAGCATGCTGGCAATTTGGGTAACATCAAGGTTAAATCATGTAACAGTTGGGGAGATACCAATGAACTATTATTGGATTTACTCATAATGTTGAGAATGGGATTACAAAAGAGTGACTCTGCAATTAAGTATTTTTTTTAATTTTCCTGTATAAAGATATATATTGTAGAACGATTGTATAAAACTGTAAAAAAGCCAAAAAGAGAATAGATATTAGAAACACCGTTAGTATGGAATTAACAGTTGTATAGTAAGGTGTATAGTAAGGTATATAAAGAGGCTTTGAGCTCTAAATTGATTTTCAATGATGAAAAATTAATGGGAATTGTAATAACATGTATAGATTGTTGATTAATGCTTTGTTGTGTGGTTTTTTATGATCTTTCATCTATTCCTCTTTTACGGATTTATGTTAATATTTGATTACATTATTTTTTTTCCGATTTTCATCTGATAATGAAAATTCAGTAAGCTGAACCTTTGGGTAGGTAGTATTGAATGATAATGTTTTAACCCCCTATGCAAACAACAAAAGTGAAAATGATAAAATAATAATGATAAAAAACCGGCTTAGTAATAGTAATTTGGCTAGCCTTGAATAAAACCATGATTAATAAAAAGATATGATAAGTAGTAGTAAACCTGAAACAAAAAAAAGTGGACAGTTGATAAAAAGGGGGCGGAATGATGACAATGAGACTCAATTCAAATAAGTTGAATACATATCACCAAAGACATTTTGATTGAAGTCAATTAATTGCTTTAAACGGTTCATGATGGATTTTAGCTCTTCGTTTACTAAAAAGTCATTTGGTTGTGAAAAGGTTAATAGATTGTTAATGATTGAAGAAAATAAGTTTTTCTCTAAAACACCATAAACCTGGGATGAAGGCTGAGTTTGATTCAGTAGCCAATTGAAACAAAAATCGATTTGAGATTGAACTAAGTTTTTGTTTAACTTGGAACAGATATAAATGGCCAAGTTTTTCAAATTTTTGGTCCATTTCGAATTACCATTTGAATCAAGAATGATACTCAAAATTTCTCTTTTGAAAATTAGTAAATTAGCATCGTTGATTAGTGGTTTTGGTAATCTGGCCTGGTTGATCATGTTCTTGTAAAGAATGACACATAATTTGGTGCAAATAACATGTCTCAAATCAGCTCTAAGAATGATTAGTCGTGTTTGGTCAAATGAAAGAGTATTTGGGAACTCGCTAACCATATTGGAACAAGAAAGCAACTGGACTATACCGTTGGTTAAAATCTCTTTTAAATTGTTGCTGTGTAAAGAAATCGACTTCTTTTTGAACCATAGCATTGACGAAGTGAAATTTGCCTTGTTTCTTTTGGTGGCGTTTTTGAAATACTCACGTTCAAATGATACAGCTGATGAACAGAGGAATGGTCTCAGGATTCTAATTTGGTGATTTGCCACATCCAATTTCATTGCTTCCAAAATAGAAAATAGAGTTCTCAAACCAATGATGATCTTTTTGATGCTCAATAGGCCGTTGGCATTGATGGAATTCTGGAAAATTTCGTTTAGTTCGTCAACCCACGAGTCTCTCATTGGGGCGCAGTGAGACTTAAAGATGTCGCAAATCCAATTGGAAAACAAGTTGAACTGGAAAGAGTTTGTGTTCAGCTGCTGGATAACCAATGGGATATCTAAAACTTCGTCGATTTGGTTTTTGTCTTTGGATGGTATCAAACTCAGTAAAATGGATCTGAGGGTTTCGAACATGATTGCTAATGGGGAGTTTTCGTTGATCGGCTTCTTGTTAAAGACCGAGGAGCTGATCTCGTTCTCGATCATGAGCCAGTAATTGTCTGCCAGGATTCTCTTGCGTTCGCCGCGTTCGCCGTCCAAGTTTGGCCTGAACTGGATCTGAGGGTCGAAGAGGATGTCGTGTCGTAGCTGTGGGTTCTTGAGCACCTCCTGGAGGTCGATCTCTTGCATGGACTGCAGGTTCACCGGCGGAAGAAGCAGCTGCTTGTTGAGCTTGGGGAACTTCTGCTCCGTGATCAGCGATATGTGCTTCCTGTGATGGTGCTGATGGTGCTGGTGGTGTTGGCTGAGCTGGTGGCGCTGGTGGGCCCTTTGGCCCGACTTAAGTTTCTTTTTGAACGTTAGGCCACACGACGTTAGCCATATATTAGGCAGCGATCTCGATCTGAATCTGCGCTGATGGGGCAGCGGCGTGCTGTTCTTGGTGATCTTGTTGGTGTGCGTGAGCGGAGGCGGGGTCCGTCTCAGCTTGGCCTCGTCCGCGTCCATTAGCTTGGCCTTGGACGACGACGAGTGTGTCATCGGAACCGAGGCCACAACCGCCACCACCTCGTCCTCCTCCTTGATCTGGTCCTTCATGCACACTTCCCCGACGCTGCTCGGCGTGTTCAGCTTCAGGTTCCGCATGTCCTGGTTCACGCCTATCACCACCGACGGTCTCCTCGACTCCGACACCTCGATGTTGACGTCCTGGGTTGGTTGGATTATCTCGCTGTTTTGTCCAAACACATTATTGAATTGATTGCCTCCCGATTCCATACTGCAGTGTCTCTTCTACTCAAGTTGTCGCTATGTCTAGTGCTCTATCGTGTGTGCTAAAATCGTATATATGTGCTGGTGGTTGCTTTAAACCGTTTTGTTCTTTTCAAGAAGAGTTCTAACGTATCATGAGGTCAAGTTTTTTTCCATGCAACTCTGCTATCCTCTTTCTCTCTCCATAAACTCTTGGACCCAAATAAAAAAAAAAGAAATTCCAAATCTCGAAAAAATTTGAAAAAAAAAAATCCGTCGTTTCTTTTTTCCGCTTTATCTCCGACTTTTTTTTCTTTGTCTGGCTTCTTTCTTTTTATTGCCAGACTATTGCCGACGTTTCTTTTTACAGGCTGGCTTATGTAAGCAGGTGTTCCACGCACCCCATACGCCAGTGGCGGATTAACTCGAGCGCTGTGCGCTACTGCGAGCGGGCCCCGCAGTGGTTGCTGGCGATGGTGCGAGCAGTATGGTAGAATGCAAGAGATGCGATATATTTTTAGGCCGCTGTGCAAGCATTGCCAGAGGCCGTCTATTGTGTGTGCGGTGGAAAGCAACTATGGACTTTTCCAGTCAGCATCTCAGCAAACAAAGCCAGAGGGCGATCGATCATACAACGATTGTTATATCACCACTCCCTGTTGGCGTACAATAGCAGACGCTGTGATTAACCTTTTGGATCCTGCATGCTATCATGCGAGGAAGATCCCGCGCACTTCCGCGCAGGCTCATTGCGTTGCATTATTACGAGCCTGCTGCATTTGTAAGCGCGGCGCTATTTGGCCGACCCACTATTCCCCTGGAGCTGTTCGCCGCCTGCGCAAAAAGGTGCAACAGCACCAGAGGTGAAACAGGACGGGGGAGCGCAGGTGCAGGCCTGGGGAGACAGGCTTCGTGCAAAGGAGTCAAGACGGGCTGATGCTACAAGGGGAGGTCTGCGATCAAAAGATAGCAAGTAAGGGATGGACGACGGCAGGCGTATTTCGTCTGGTGGGTCGCATGCCGTCTATTGGAAGTGACTCGATTGCCTTTACACAAAACAGAGGCTACACAGTCGGGTAAACAAAAGGCAGAGGGTGTGCTGCGCTACGCGCGTGCGTTGAACAGAAACTGCCACGTGATCTCCTTTCTCACAGCGTTCGAAAAGCCCTCGTGGTACTTGACCCAAATCCTGTTCTCATTCTTGCTCATAACACCCCTGTTGTCTTCGCCCGATCCTATGGTGGTCGAGAAGTTATTGTACTGGCTCTTGAAATATTCCACAGATGATGTCATGGCGCGCTGCCTCTTCATTGGTGCTTCCTCTGTGTTCTTGTCGCCACTGCGACGTTTTGCCGCACTTGGCTCCAGGTCCTTTGTTGCATCGCGAGAATGTTGCTCCTCTCTGACATACGTTTTCAGTGCCTTGATAACTGCACCGCTGCTAACTTTGGAGTTGCCATCCATACTGCCGCTATTGTTGGTGCCGGCTTTGTCGAGCAGACACAGGCCAATGTCTGGCCTGAATGTGTCCACAGCAATGGTGCCCGACGCACCGGTGCCGTAGCGGAAGTGGCTCGTCGCCATCTCTGTTTTGACGTACTCCACGTCAAAACTCAGGTCGCACTTGTTCATAATCTGACTGATTCTGCACAGCTTATCGACGTTGCGCACCTCGAAATTCAGCGGCACCAGTATCCTGTAGAGCATGTTGAGCTCGTATTCCACCAGATCGCGCTTCATGGTGCGTAGGTTCCTGTAGTTCATCTTGTTGACCAGATCCCTCACGTTTTTCCTCGTTTCGTAGCGGTCCTCAGATCTGAAGTTCACCTCCTCGTTGTTCCTGCCGTTAAACTCCTTAAAGAACTTCATCGGGGTGACGCAGTTGTAAACGCTCATGTCGTCCCGCTCAAGCAACGTCCCGTGACTGTGCACGTTGTCGTAGAACCAGAGCCACTGGTACATCTCGCTGATCTTGAAAACGTTGGCGCTGTCGCTGCTGAGCATACCGTTGAAACAGCCGTTGTTGATCTTGTCGAGCTGGTCCGTTGAGTTGGCCAGCTCGCCGAAAAGCTCTCCAAACTTCACGGGCCGCTTCTTCAACTGGAATATCTCTCTCAGTAGCTTGAACCACACTATTTGCGAGTCCTTGAGACCGTTTTCCAGCTCCCCCGAATTGAACTGGAGGTAGTTTATGCAATTTCGGATGTCCCCATCCATCGACAATATCAAGTCGTCCAAATTCGAGTCCTGTATGGTCAAAAGATGCTCCAGCTCGCAGATCCTCTTCAATCGTTTCTTGATGAACTGGTTGGGCGTTTTTTTGAATGACACAATTTCACAAAGTGGCTTCAGTTGATCCAAGGCGGGCGAATAGATATCGTTGCAGATAGCAATTATTGGCCTCCTGATCAAATTCTTCATTTTGATCTCACCCTTAAAGTCTTCCTTTTTGATCAACTCCGTTGTCCGCTTGTCTTTTTGCAGTAAATTAATCAAAAGCCTAATAAAGCCCCCCTCAGACCCTGAAGCACCATCAATTTCGTCTAAAACCAACAGCACATTATCTCCACTCAAACTCGTAAACTTCAATGAGTTCAAAATCTTATTTTTAACTCCTTCTCCACCGCGTTCGTCACTGGAGTTGATTTCGTGAATCTCGTATTTTAACTGTCTAGCAATACAATGTGCAATGGTTGTTTTACCGATACCAGGTGGCCCATGAATTAGCAAGATCTTTTTAAATGGTCTGTGGAGGGGGTCGCTAGCTTCTTTGTTCACTTTACCATTATTTATGCAATACTTCCAATCATTGAGCCATTTCAAAATCATAGAATTTATTCGTTCATTTCCAAGCAAATCTAAAAACTTTCTTGGCCTGTATTTCTCTGTCCATAGCCTACCTGGCTTAAGAACCCGTTCACTTTTGGTCACTTCTGCTAATAATTTTACTGTGTCATCTTTACTTTTTTCAACTTCTTCTGATATCGAGATTTTTGCCCATAGATCGCCCATATTAATTCCTGGACATGGATCCTCTATATTGTTAAGCTCTCTCAATAACCTTCGACGATCGCTTTTATTTTTTAGTTTCAAGTGAACGCTTCTCCCACTGCTAAGTTTGACTGACTTACTGTCACCATCAATCACAATTTCATTTTTGCTACTGAGAATGTTTGAATTTTCGGACTTCTTGGATCCTAACAAAGATTGTAGTACAGCACTGGCGTTCATGGTACTTATTATAGGTTGAGGGCTATTCAATACACTCTACTAAAAAAAAGAAGGTAAATTATATACACTATTATAGAATTTAATCTTTTTTCTTCATCTTTTCTTACGCGTCGCGTTATTTATGAACTAAAGTAGAATCAAAAGCAAAAGACTTGATCATTTTGCTTCGATTGTAGAACACCCTTGGGCCAACCTAAGGCTTCCAGTTTTGCCAATATGTCCTTTTTCATTTCTAATGGACCACAGATAAAAATCTTGGTGTCTCCATTGATAGATGGTAACTCAGCTTCTAAAATTTCATTAGTAATCCATCCTTTGTGACCGTTGAACTTTGGTCCAGGCTTATTAACTACGTTAACGTATTCAAAATTTGGATAAGAATTCGAATACTCTTCTAACTCATCTCCCAAAAGAATGTCATTCTCGGTTTCATTGGCAAAAATCAATTTAATTTCTGTCAAATCTTCTGGTGTAGTAATAATGTCACCTATAACAGCCAGCATTGGCGTAATACCTGACCCACCTGCAATCATGATAATTTTCTTAGCCATATTGGTCTTGTATGACATTCTGCCAACGGGCCCTTTAAATTCAACGCTTTGGCCAGGAACTAAAGAGGCAAAATATTTTGAAACTTCACCATCTTGATATGACTTCACGATGATGTCAAAGAAACCTTTATCAAATTTATTGCTTATCGGTGTATAGTATCTAATGTTCTCTTCGCCGTTAAGTGTCACTTTGCAAGCTAAATGATGACCAACTGGAATTGATAATTGATCGCTAGCGGCTGGTAATTTGAAACGGTAGATTGCACTGTTTTTGGAAATGACTGTTTTTTCACTTAATTCATACTTTTGAAATTGATCAGTCAACAAAACAGGTTTCTTGGATTTAACACGAATATAATGATACAGGAAATATAATGACAAACAGCCAATCATATAAGGCAAATAACTGTAGTTCAAAATGGTAATTCCGAATAAACATAGAACTGTTGGAATATAAATACCGTGGAGAGGGGTCTTTAAAAGATCCATTCCTTCTAACTTTTTCTCAGACATATTAGATGGCCGTTGGGAAGTGGTAGTTTGTAGGAAACGATATAGAGATCGAAAAAGATATACAAAGAAAACTGTAGCCGTTGAACTTTTCTTTTTTTTTTCCTCAAGATATAAGCTATGCTACAAAACGTTTTGGGGAATTACTAATGTGGCAAAACAGGTTTCTTTAGCCTTTAAAACAATAACTAGTTGAAAAGGTAATGGATAAACGTTAGAAAATCATGTAATTATATAATTAAGAGGGTTATCAAAGTATGAATGTACTATCGTGCTCCTGATGCAGTGAGAGTTTTATTAGTTGAATTTTTAGCTATCAATGATACTAAACTTCAGGTTTGCTTTTCTTTTCTTCGGTTTCCTTTTGTTGTTTAAGAACAGCAGCCCAGCCGTATTTAGATCTCTGTCTCAACTGTGGGCCAAATTTGTTGAACACCCATGGAACTGGGATCATGGCAATAGCAATAAAGGCAAAAATAGAAACACCCCAATAAACATGCAAGTTCTCCATCATTTGAACAGTGAAAAGCGGGAAAACAGAAGAAACCACATATCTGAGAATGTTATTAGCGGCTAAAGCAGAGGCAACAGAGATTGGTGGGTATGCCATTGAGAAATATGTCAAAACTGAAAAGAAAATTAAAACCAATGAGAAACCGAATAGCACACCGGACGCAATCGGTGCCATCCAATGAATGCTAGTTCTCGAAGTCCAAGCCAACCAAAATAAGGCTGGACCCATGGTGACAGAACCTACCATACAAGGCAATAAGCGAGATTCAGGAATTGGAGGAATTTTGTTACCTTCTTTGTCTTTCATGCCAATGTAACCGTCATCCCATCTCTTGAAAAAAATATATCTATCCATCCAAACATATAAAGCAGCACCTAACAATAAACCTAAACCGACACCCAAAAATGGCAAACCTGATACACCTAGGTTCATTTTATAAATACCTGTGAAAATAACTGGGAATGCTTCGAAGAATCCAAACAAAACGGCAAAGACAAAGGCAGTGTAAACAGAAAATACTAAAACAATTGGTTCCACAAACAACATTTCAATTGGTTTTAAAAGAGTAATGAACAAGATGGCAACTAAAAATTGTGATAATGGTAAACCAGCGGCAATCTTTTTACCTCTTTTCTTCAATCTCTTTCTCATTATAATTGGTTTATAGGTTTCCGGCATGATGTATAATGGGATGAAAACTGAAGCAGCAAAAAACAAGTTGACCCACATGACCCATCTTAAACCGCCGACGGTATCCATACTTTTACTAGCCTTATTTTGAGCCACAAAACCACCGATAATTGGACCAAGAACAGGACCAGCCAAAGGAGCAAGGCAAAAGGTTGCCATAGCAAGACCAAGTTCTTCTGGTCTCCAAATATCAGTGATTGTACCACCAGCAATTGCAAGCGCACCAGAAGAAGTGAAACCAGCAAAGAAACGCAAAACTAAAACTTCTCTGATATGCTTCGAGAGACCAACACCCATAATGAACAACATGGAAACTGGCAAAGAAGCACAGTACACGATTTTTCTACCAAATAGCTCCGACAATGGAGCAGCAATGGTAGGACCAAAGGCCAAACCAAGCAAATAGAATGTCAAACCAGCAAGACCTAGTGTTTCCGATATGTGCCACTTAAGCCTCATTTCTGGGACAGCATCAACATAAAGAGAAGAACCAATAGAAATGACTAAACATAGAAACGCAGTAGTCATGGTACATGACCAACGGATCCAGGCAGGCCAGTTGTATGGACAGTCAGGATCATCCGGACCTTCCCATTCCATCTTACGGGCATCATAGCCAGGGAAGTTTGGATCGTCTTCGTCTAGTATTTCAGCGCTTTCCTTTTGTTCCTTTGTTGTGCTTGATGTATGTGTGAAAGTTCTCATCATATTTGAGATCCTTGTTGAAGTTCTGGTCAATTCCTGTTCCAGTTCATCTTGGTACTCATCATTGGTATCTAAACGAGCTAGCACATCAGGGCTCTGTTCGTCTGAGTGCTCCTTTTCAGGTTTGTACGCAGAAGGTGAGTCTTCCTCCTGAAAAGATGAAGTGTCTATTGGTTTATTGTCTTGCAAAGACGAAGTAGCGTCATCTACTGGTTCAGACATAGTTATCTCCTGTGTTTCTTAAACTTGGTTGACTTGATGTTAGATCGCCGGAAGAAAGAAGGTGACCACACGGAGGAACATTTATAAACGCTTCGATTTTATTTAGGGATTTGTATAAAGTAGACTTAACTCCAAAAATTTAACCGATTATTGCTGTATGCGGGCTGTATTTTTTTTCACTTTTGACATTTAAAGTAATGTAAACAGCACTAGATATGGAGATTACAGACTCGTTAGAAGACAATCACCTAAGACAAAGCAGAGTTAGCTAGCATTCCAGTGCAACAACTGATATCTAGCACTGAATTCAGTCTCTGTCCTTCAATAAAGCTTTCACCCGAAAGTTGGCACATTTTGATCACCTCCGAACTAATACCGACATTCATTTCCTAAAGCGGTAAGCGCGGGCCGAACCACGACAAAACACATGGTTGTGGTACAAAAATGTAGTTTTCAAAAGGAAAAATGCAACGGAGGTTTGTCCAAGTGGTTTAAAACAGCTTTATGCTACTAATCAAAAAAAATGACGCTTTTTGAATAAAAACTAGCAAACCTTTGTTTATTGTAGATATTTTGAATACTTCTCTTTTTTGTTTCCAAATTGGTTTTTTAAGGATAAGCGACTAAAAAATGTGAAATTTTACCACAACAAAAAGAGTTGTCGTGCGTGACAAATAATATGTGGCGCATGGCGTATTGCGCCACAGCTTGAGGTGTTTTATGTTTCAAATTTGCTGTGTAGTATAAAAAGCATAACGGTTTTCTCGGATTATCGTCTTCGGTTGGTACCAGCATTCAAGTTAAGAGATGCCAAGTGCTGCCGATATCGTTAAAGCTCACAGATACGTTCTACTAGCCAAGTCGTGGTGTCCAGACGTGAAGTATGCTAGCAATGTTCTACAAAAATACAAGGTATACAACCAGTTCCACGTTGTCGAGCTAGACAAGTTGCCACAGAACGAAGCCAGTGTGCTCGAAAAGGAATTCACCCAATTGGCAGGCCGTAAGTGGGTTCCATCGTTGTTTATCGATGGCAAGTTTTGGGGTACTGAGGGCGACTTGAAGGCACTGGAGTCCCATGATGAAACCGAGGACGCTTTGCAAAAAGTTGGATTGTTGAAATGAGGGTGTATGAGCTATTCTTTTGGAATGGCTTTAATGCACGTTATCTATTATCTTTGTATCTTACTATATTTCCTGTGGTTAGCAATTACATAGTTCCAATCCATTACGTACTATTTCACATGACATCTTGTTCAAGCCTTCCACCCTACTCATATTCTTCTATATTAGTAATATCCTTCCCAATGCATCTACAAAACCCTCTCCACCTCTATTACTAATGCTTTTGTTGGGATGTTAAAGATGCAATAATCTCCGTTACAACTTGGAGGGGGTTAAAGCGAACATCGCAGATTACGTAACCCTTTTTTTAGTTATCGATGAGGTCAAAGCGCTGCTGGGTACCGTTTAAACCCGGTAAGTGCTGGCAGGACTAGAGTGTGGCATGCCTAGATTCAAGTGATTGACTCGGATTCAACGGATACAGCATCACCACCCGTTGTCTGCAACCGTTCATCCACTGGCTTTTCACTGCTTTCCCCCACCTAACGTCCTCCGATGACAGCTTTTCTTTGGGGGGTGCGAGTCTAAACGCCGTCGGTCGATGGGAGTGGGGGGAAAAACCCCACTTGGAAATGCTCAGCCAACCCCGCCTTTCCCACTATATAAAGAGAGGGTCTTCCTTGCTCTCCTACTTCTTATGTAGATAGGGTAGTAAACTAAACAATATGCTTAGAACCACTGCTCTCAAAACATTTGGCAGACAAAGTTTTGCCACCATCAGATTCTACTCTCAATACCCACTTTCTCAGACCATCACCCTTCCAAATGGCCAAACATACGAGCAACCAACCGGTCTTTTCATCAATAACGAGTTCGTTGCCTCTAGACAGCACAAGACATTTGAGGTTTTGAACCCATCCACAGAAGAAGAAATCTGTCATGTGTACGAAGCCAGAACCGACGACGTCGACTTGGCAGTCGATGCTGCCAAGGCCGCCTTCAATTCAGAATGGTCCTCAGGCGACCCTGCCCACAGAGCCAGAGCCCTCTACAACCTGGCTGAACTCCTCGAAGCCAACAAGGACACCCTTGCAGCCATTGAGTCTATGGACAATGGTAAGGCACTTGCCATGGCACAAGGTGACGTTGGCTTAGTCGTCAACTACATCAGATACTGTGCTGGTTATGCCGACAAGTTGGACGGTCGTATCATCGACACTGGTTCCAACTACTTCAATTACGTCAAGAGAGAACCAATTGGTGTCTGTGGTCAAATTATTCCATGGAACTTCCCATTGTTGATGTGGTCCTGGAAAATTGGTCCTGCCTTAGCTGCTGGTAATACTGTTGTCTTGAAGACGGCCGAATCCACTCCATTATCTGCTCTTTACGCCGCCAAGTTGGTCAAGGAAGCCGGCATCCCAGCTGGTGTCGTCAACATCGTCTCTGGTTTCGGTAAGATTTGTGGTGAAGCCATTGCCACCCACCCAAAGATTAAGAAGGTTGCTTTCACTGGTTCCACTGCTACAGGTAAGCACATCATGAACTCTGCTGCCAACTCCAACTTGAAGAAGGTCACTTTAGAATTGGGTGGTAAGTCTCCAAACATCATTTTCAAGGACGCCGACGTTAAGAAGGCCGTTCAAAGTTTGGTACTCGGTATTTTCTACAACTCCGGTGAAGTTTGTTGTGCTGGTTCCAGAGTTTTCATCCAAGAAGACGTTTATGATGAAGTCATGGAAGAATTCAAGAACGCTGCCGAAGCATTGAAGGTTGGTAACCCATTCGACGAAGGTACTTTCCAAGGTGCACAAACTTCCCAACAACAATTAGACAAGATTCTCTCTTATGTTGAATCTGGTAAGCAAGACGGTGCCACTCTTGTCACTGGTGGTGAAAGATTGGGCTCCAAGGGTTACTTTGTTAAGCCAACCATTTTCTCCAACGTTAAGCCAGAAATGAAGATTTACTCTGAAGAAATCTTTGGTCCATTTGCCGTTGTCACCAAGTTCAAGACCGCTGACGAAGTTATTGCTTTGGCTAACGACTCCGAATACGGTTTAGCTGCCGGTATCCACACCACTTCCATTGACACTGCCACCTATGTTGCCAACAAGTTGGAAGCAGGTACCGTCTGGATTAACACTTACAACGACTTCCATCAAACCGTTCCATTTGGTGGTTACAAGCAATCTGGTATTGGTAGAGAAATGGGTGAAGAAGCCTTTGACAACTACACTCAATACAAGGCTGTTAGAATGGCCATCAACAACGGTCCTCAGTAAATTAGTTAATTTATTACAAATAAAAAACGCTTTATATTCTTTTTACGCTTAACGATATTCTATTATTCTGACCTTAAATTAAAACTGTAAAGCAAACAATAAATTTCAGCTTGTGTAATACGAGAGCTTACGTAAGCAATGCTGAGCAAAAAATGTTTTCGGAAAAACCTCAAAAATAAAATCGAAACGTAAACAAAGACACGAAAAGTAAACAGAGAGCGTGCTGCAGCAGCAAACAAAGAAAAACATATTGAAAAAGAAGTTGTGTACATAGTGTAGTGATCTGTCAGAAGAAGTTGTTAATGGCACATATAGACGACACATTTGAGTATGAAGACGAGAGCAGGCCCATGGAAGCGTTCAATGGGCTTGATGTGACTGAACTACTGATGAATTTTGCCAATAATGAACCCATCTTCGACAATGAACTATTATATCCTACACCTATAGAATCAGAAATCATGCATTTCAATACCAACGGTGACCAACTACTTAGGGGGACATTAGAGGGTATTATATGTTATTTAACGTCACCAAAGGTGATCAGCTACTCAAACATGGTTGACTTCTTTTTGACGTTTCGGTCGTTCATTGACTGTTTACCACTACTAGAACTGCTTTTGTGTCGACTGAGCTGGGCACTGAAAGGATCGGATCCGATCGTGGTGGTGAGAGTGTTTGTGTGCTTGCGGCACTGGATACTGAATCATTTTCAAGATTTTGTTAACAACGAAACGCTGCGGGTGTTGTTTGCAGGAACTGTCAACGAGATGTGCAAATATCAGGAGTTCATGCAGGGAGTTGTGCAGACAAACACGTTACGAGACCTGAAGCGGGTGTTCAAGAAGTCCTGCGAGATATATTGGGATCTGGAGCTCAAAGAGCCACACAGTGCCAGTGATGAAAACGGCGATGACGCTGACAACAACGAAGAAGATATCTTGTATCAAGATCTCGATGCACTGGAAAGCATGCCGCAAAAGCGGTTGAGTACATTGGCAATGAGGCACTTGAAGGATCCACAAGTTAGAAGATCTGGTATTTTGTCAATGATGGACAATAGTTCAGTTCACTCGAAGGGGTTGCACCAGTTTCTGACCAATCCAAGAAAACAGAAAGAAGATTTTCCATCAAAAGCGTCTTTGAATGTGTTCAAAACAAGCACAGAAGAGTTTGACACCATCAAGGACTGTGGCAAGGAAACGTCTAGTATTGACCTTATCTACAATGAGTTATTAAACGAAGTGAATATGCAAAGAAAGCCACTAAAAGGTGTGGTGGTTTTGGAAGATTCCATGAGTGAAGATATAGGTTTCAGTGTCAATGGTGATGTCGAAGTTTTTAGAGACTCCAATATCCATGAAATAAAGTCAACGCAGCAGCCGCAACTAATCAAAAAGATACAACCTTTAAAACCTGAGCAAACTCCCATTAAAAGCAAACCGAAACCTACCACCATGACAATTGAAAGACCAAAGCAAAAGAAAAGGTTTTTGAAATCAATCTTTGGTAAAAGGACGCCTCTTAAAAATATTCAACCACAGAGTCAAGTACCAAGAACAAAAAAACACCAACATAGTTCCCAAAAACAAATTCAACCTGAAGCACACTTGCAAACACAATTGGAACCAAATGCTACGAAGCCAAAAATAAATCCAGTTTCTGTGATTCAAGAACTAGAGAAATCGCTAAACACAGAAGATAAAATAGATTTCCTAGGTGAAAGAATTTTGCAAGATTACAAAAAAGTTATGTCTTATCCAAAAGTTAAAAAGCGTTTATCAAAGCAATTGCACAACTGTAATAGAAAGTCTGTTCTATCCACTAATATTCGTAATTCATTTAAAACAAACAGTATGGTCATAGATTGGTCTCACACTGATATGATTGATGATACTCAGCACGAATTTGTTGATATGAGGGTCGTTCAACAAGATGAACAAGAAAATATGTCTTCAGATATTTTGCCAAATAATGGCTGGTCCATTGAATCTTCTCCAAAAAATTCTGTTGCTTCATATGTCTCTTATAATTCAGATCTTTCAGAAGATTCCCACAGAAAATCACCAAATCTTGAAAGAGGAAATTTACGAAGACAAAATGGATTCAATAACCTTAGAATCGAAAGCCCTAATGATCCAGAATTAGAAAAAGAAGAACTTACAGACAACAGCTTCTTGAATGGGTTTGGTAACGATCCTAATAGTTCGAAGAATATTACTGAAACCGACTCTCCAACCGATAACGACGACATAATAGACAACCCTAGTGATAGTCGAAGCAACTTAGAATATAATTTAATAAATAATATGGAGGAAAATATCGGTTCTTGTATAATTTCAGTGGAAGATAGAGTTATAGCAGATGATGGTGCTGAACTTAATGAAGAGAAAAAGCCACAGAAAGATGTTGTATCATCATATTCATCGATGTTTTCAGCATCAAAAAACAATTTAATGATTTTATGTGAATTACCGTTCAATGATGCTGAATTCACTGGTACAATAACCCCAACAGTTCCCTCTCCTATATCATCACTAGGTCAGCCAAATTATAATGGTATCTCTCAGTCAGCGATCAATGAATTAGCTGCTATCCCTGATCAACCACATGAAGATAATCCATTGAATTGGACCCTAAATAAGCTCAAAGGTCAAACTCCAACCACACCTCAACTAAGTACTTTCCGAGAAAAGGAAGCAACTACTCCAACACCAAGGGTTGTATATGGCCTCAACGACGAGTCTGCTTCTCCAATGGTCTTGACTTCTTCCCCTGACTCGCCATTCATGGATGCTGCACATAAAAAACACGCCATCGCAATCGTCTGTCAAAGTCCAACAAAAATCACAGCTGAAAATGAAATTTCACTGGAAAAGCAAGTAAGAGATCTTTACATTACAAAAACTCCTCATCGGTTTTCTTCATCTACTTCTGTGGGTCTAAGACATAGCTTGCCATTGGAAATGAATGTTTTGAGTAGATCTGGTTCTGTGTTGACACGGACAAGTACAAGTAAAGTTTTGTTAAAAAACGATGATTCAAAATCGAATTTTGATTTGCAATCACTAAGAGCAACACCTAAAGGTCCTGACAAAAAGGAGGATTTGATAACTATCGAGAATGTCATGCAGAATGGCTCGCATATTCCATTTATTTTTGAATATGACTTGGATGCTATTATCAATCATTTGACTTTGATTGAAAGAGATATTTTAATGGAAATCGAATGGACAGAATTGATCAATTTGAAGTGGGACCAACCTTTGATTCCTTACAATTCTTGGCTAAGACTGTTGCTTGACAGAAATAATAAAAAGGGCGTGCAATTAGTTACCCTAAGATTCAATCTAATGACCAATTGGATCATCAGTGAAATTTTGCTGTGTAGAGATATCACATTGAGAGTTTTGATCATCACAAGGTTCATCGATTTGGCCTGGAAAAGTATGGAGATTCAGAACTTTGGTACATTGTTCCAGATTATGTTGGCTTTCAATTCTGAGGCCATTAGAAAGTTGAGCTCAACATGGGTTAGAGTTGATCCACGGTCGATTCTAAAACTCAAAAAGCTAAAAGATCTGACTTCACCTGATGGAAACTTCAAAGCATACAGAGAAAAGCTCAATGATGTCACAATGTCCAAAGGGCTCATTCCATTTCTACCCTTAGAGTTAAGCGACTTAACGGCAAACTCAGAGTTACCAACGGTAATCAAATCACATGATCACTCTGAGAGTTTTGATGCTCAGAATCAAGGAAACGAAGTTGAGACAGGAAAAAAAGACGATGGAAGGGAACATGCAGAGGAAAACGAAGACGAAGAAGACGAATGCTATGAACTGGTTAATTTTGAGAAAATAACTAATGGTGGCAAAATTATCAAATCGATCATAAGAATGATAGAATGGTCCAGGTTTTACGATTTTGATTTGGATAAAACTTTGATTTCCAAATGTCTATACATTAGTTGTTTAAGTGAGGATGAAATGAGTCGCTGTCTTGGATTTATTGGCGAGTAATTAATTATTTGAAACTTTTCTTTAGTCTACACTCTTTAATTTATAAATGTTCTTTCATATTTTAGTTTTGTGTTTAAAAATGTTTTAGAAAAATACATTATCAGGTAAATGAAAAATGTCATAATTTTTCTCAAAGTGGTGTGAGAGCCAAGATAGACATAGAGGCAAATTAGGTTTGATATGTCCTATGAACTGCAGCTAGCACCCGGGACTCGATGCTGGGTTCAGAATGAATCAGTTGGCTGGTTAGAGGCAACAGTTTCCAGAGTCTCATTTGATGAGAATGATAAAAAGTACATAGTTGAATTGACTAACGACAATGATGCTAATGAAATTTTCTGCATCAGGACAGACAATTTTGATGACACGAATCATTTGGTACCTCAATTGCGAAATTATGATGATGATGTAGATGATTTGACAACTTTGTCTCATTTAAATGAGCCGTCAGTTTTGAATGCTATCCAAGTCAGATACGCAAATAACAAAATATACTCATATTCCGGAATTGTACTGGTTGCAATGAATCCATTTGATGATGTGAGGTCTTTGTACGAACATAATGTGATTAAAAAGTATCAGAGTGACTCTACCGTTGAACAGCCTCCTCATTTATTTGCAATTGCCAATAAAGCATATCAACTAATGAAGGAAACAAATAAGTCTCAGTCAATCATTGTCTCCGGCGAATCCGGTGCTGGTAAGACTGTCTCTGCAAAGTATATTATGAGGTTTTTTGCGAATGCTCACTCTTTGCAGATAAATGATAAGACATATGAAATTGAGAAACAAATATTGGCCACCAATCCAATAATGGAAGCATTTGGAAATGCTAAAACAACAAGAAATGATAATTCATCAAGATTTGGCAAATATCTCGAGATACAGTTTGATAAAAGTTACAAAATTTGTGGAGCTAATATCAAAACGTTTTTACTGGAAAGATCAAGACTGGTATTTCAACCTCGGTCTGAGAGAAACTATCATATTTTTTATCAAATGATAAAAGGTTTGCCAGAACCACTGAAGACTCGATTTGGACTAAAAAAGATTGAAGATTACTACTACCTGTACCAAGGAGAAACTAGTAGGATAGATGGCGTTGATGACGCTTTTGAATTTAGGGAAACTTGTAATGCGTTATCGTTAATTGGAATAACAGAAGAAAAGCAAGTCGAAATTTTCAAACTTTTAGCTGCTTTATTACATATAGGAAATATTCATATTCAAAGAGCAAGGGATGCAGCCTTCATTGATGATGATGATTCAAATCTGGTCAAAGCGTGTGAATTATTAGGGTTGAACAAACAAGATTTTTCCAGATGGATTATTAAAAAGAAAATCTCTACAAGGGCTGATAGTATAGTTTCAAACCTGAAATATCATCAAGCTTTGGTAGCAAGAGATTCAATAACAAAGTATATTTACTCAGCTCTATTCAATTGGCTTTGTGTTTATATAAATTCAGATTTATCTGTGTCTAACCCTGAGAATACAGTCCATTCATTCATCGGTGTTTTGGATATATATGGCTTTGAGCATTTTGATGTCAATTCATTTGAGCAGTTTTGCATTAATTATGCCAACGAAAAACTGCAACAAGAATTCACGCAACATGTATTTAAATTACAACAAGAAGAATACTCTAAAGAAGATATAAAATGGTCATTCATTGAGTTTTCAGATAATCAAGAATGTATTGACTTGATAGAGGGGAAAAATGGTATTTTAAGTTTACTTGATGAACAATCTCATTTACCATCTGGGTCAGAACAAGCATGGGCAGAAAAGATGTTTCAGTCACTGAGCGTACCACCAAAAAACAAAGTTTTTAAAAAAGCTAGATTTGGTAATGAGAAGTTCATTGTTTCACATTACGCTCTAGACGTTACATATACAATAAATGGATTTTTAGAAAAAAATAAAGACACTGTGTCAGAGGTACAAAATGAAACACTAAGGAATACTAGCAATGCGTTTTTATCTGAGGTAATTTCAAGTAGCTTGGCGATACCCTTAAAATCTTTTAAAAGTGCCGTCTTAAGTTCTCCAAGCTCAAAAAATATGTACAAGTCAGAAAATAATACTCCAAGTGTAGCTGCAAAAGAAATCGCTGGTACAAGAAGTATAAGGTTTAAAAAACCTACATTAGGTTCTACTTTCAAAAATTCGTTGGTTGATTTGATGTGTACAATAGACTCCACAGAAGTGCATTATATCAGATGTATCAAACCAAATGAGTCTAAGACCGCTTGGGAATTTGATAAAAATATGGTTTTGTCTCAGCTCAGAGCATGTGGAGTTCTCGAAACTATTAAAATATCGATGGTAGGATTTCAGTCAAAACTTTCATATAATGAATTTCTTGATCGTTTTTTTATTTTGTTGAATGGTAACAAACCAGCTATTTGTGCTCGAAAAATGCAAAATAATGTTGAATCATCTAAGCGTCTTTCTAAATCTATTTTGGATATGTTTGGCATTGATGTGCAATTATATCAAATGGGTAAAACCAAAATGTTTTTCAAATCAGGTGTACTAAGTGAACTTGAAATAACCAAAACCAACAAAATAAGAGAAGCAGTGATTAATTTACAAAGATATATGAGGGGGTATTCAACTAGGGTGGTATTTCAACAATTGAAGCTTGCATCCCTACGAATTCAATCTTTATGCAGAAGTTTTCTTATAAGAAAAAACATAAAAACAACACTAGAATCCATTGATTCATTAAAGGCTATAATAAAAGCAAATCATATCAGAGAAGTTATCAATAGTTCTATCAAAAACATTGTTGCAATGCAATCTATTATGAAAGGGAATCAAACAAGACGCACATCAGAAAATATGCGTAGTCGTTTAACAAAAAAATTTATTTTAAATCAAAAGGTGGTAGCTAACGGAGCTGAGACCTTTGACCGCAGTTCATCAAATAATAATGCTTTGAGTATATCAAAATATGAATCCAACAATTCCAGTCCTGAGGAGTTTTCAACCAAAAATACGGACACTTCTTTTTCTGATAACGAAGAAAGAAATGATATTAAAGTTGCAAAGTTAATTTTTTTAAACAACGAAATAGATATTTTCAATCATAACTCTCCAGAGAAGGCTCTGGATATCATAGCACTGTTACTAATAAAAAAAATGGATAAAATTTCTTGCTTGATTACAGAGGCAGAAGATAAACATGAGAATAAAGAGTACTCAAAGTTGAATCAGAAAATCACTGACGAATTTGAGAGGGATATCACTGTTTTCAAATATGCTTTGAAAAGGACCAAGTTTGACGAACACGATAGAGGTTTTGATAAACCAAATAGTCAGCGAAGGTTTTCACAAATCTCGAAAAGAAGCAGTTTGATTTCGGCTTCAACTGGTCTAAAGTTCAATGGAGAAGAGGCTAAAAAAAATTATGAAGTTTCATTGAACGATTTGAAATCGTATATGAAAGGTCCTCAGCGAACACTTGAGTTACTAGTAATGCACATATTGGGAGAGTTGGTGCCACCAGCCGAAGAGCACGAAGATATTACAATCAAGGATGTATTAGGTCCGTCACGATCAGTTATAGAAATTTTAAAAACAATGTGGAGACTCCATCTTGATGGACAATCTGTTGTGTTTTTACATGAAGTCGTTAAATGTTTTCATAGAAATTTTACTAGAGAAAATGACCCAGACTTTACTATAAGCAGAGGTTCTTATTTGCTCAACAATTTAAGTGAAATATCAAAATGCCTAAGCTCTACGAGAGAAAGTCTGATGTATGACTTATTTTCAACGAAATTTGGTGATTCAAAAAGAAGAAGTGAATTGATGAGATTGTTACTTATCATGAAACGGTATTTTGATGCTTTTTTTGGGGTTACATATAACTCATGGATGAAAATCATTGTGTATGAAATAAAAAAAAGAGCTATTGATGCAATAGTGCTGGACACCACGCTGGCGCAATCAGTTAAGAATCCTAACGTTTTTTTTCGGCACATGTTTGATAAGGGTCCAAAATATAAGATGTTTGATCTTATCAGAGTTTTCAGTAATGTTTTCTTAGCTATGAAAGTCTACTTTGTTGATAAAAGAGTTTTGGATGCTGTTGCTCATGATTTGCTTGTATTTGTCGATTCTCTGTGTTTTAATGATTTGATTAAGAGAAGAAAGTTTTTGACTGTCGAAAAAGGTGCTCAACTTAAGTACAACATTTCCTTGCTAATAGACTGGTGTCACGAGCACCAAGTTCCAGATTCACCAGATGCACTAATTCACTTTTTGACTTTATGCCAAATTTTAACGTTAAAAAAGCAAGGTCTGGCTGAGCCACTTGCGATTGCAAAAATATGTGAATGCCTCAGTGTTAAACAAGTGGAAAGAATTTTAAATGAATGCTGTGACAATAATTTTGGCACTAGTGAACAATCTCAAAAGGTTGATGTTGAAGGGTTATTAATCCCATCAGATACATCTTCCTTTGAAAATGCTTTCATATCTCAAAGATAACCTTTGTAAAATAGCTTCCGTATATTATTAGCATTTATAAAGATAATATTATTTTTCAGATAAAGAGTTATGCAGATGTTATTAGTAAAATGTATACAATGGTATGAATGTATGTGTGCTTGGAAACTGCATAAAATGTTCCTAGAACATAATTCACAGAAAGATGAAAATGCAATCCTTTGAGATCTCACAAATATAGAGCTCAAAATCAGAGGATGACACAAATAAATAATTGGCTTTACCGTTTATTAAGTGATTTTCTTCATGCTCAAAGAAAATTCAATTTCAAAATAAAAATAATGGCAAGGATACTACACAAAATAATGGCTATTTTCTTTCGTTTGATGTTACTCTCCTTATTATTTTCTTTCAATAACTGCAAGTGATCCAATTGTTTTTGGAGACGTGATAGTGATTCTTTCTTTCCATTGATGTCACTATTGACAAAATCAATTCTTTTTATCAAATCGTCAAAGTCTTCCTTCATACAAAGATTGTCATTTTCCTCAATTGATGAGACGCTCGAATCTAAGGTTAGTAAATAAGAGTCTAGCTGACCTAGTTGCCTTTCCATCTCGGCACAAAGAGTGTCCAAATGCTCTGAAACGGAGTTTATGTATACGACCAAAGAGTTATTTTCGCTTTCCATTTGTTCAATCCGTTGCTCAATACCTGTTTTGAATGACTTTTCCAAATCTATAAACTGATTTTGGATAAAAGGGCACAGCAAGAACGCATGATGAGGATGATTGTGTAATATATCTTTCTTCCTTTCCTCTTTATGATCTTGATGTTTTTTGACTCTCAATAAACCACCATTTTTGTTATTTGCTTTCATGTTTCCTAGTGGAACTGGTAATGCATTAGTTGGATTAGAACTTACAATTCTAGCATGTGTGTGTTTACCTAAACTTGAACTAGACACTCCTTCCGATAGTTGCTGCACGTTTGAGCTGTTTTCATTGGTATAACTTAGTGAATAGTTGGAGTCGTTTAAATTATGTGAGTTTACTGTTGGTAAAGTTAATTGAGAAACACCTGTTGGTAAATTCAGGTTACTGATCATGTTATTAACGTTGAAAGATGCACTTGATGATGTGGAATATGATGAACCATGAGATGCTGTTTGCCTAGCTATTGGCATTTGTAATTGAGTTGATCCACTTTTTCCATGCGATAACAAAAAGGCGTGGTCCTTTCCCTGTGCCGTTAAGTACCTTGCCGATGAGCCTACGAGGCTACCGTTGGTACTTGTATTAGTAACAGCAATTTGTGCATTTTTTGAAGGTGAATAATTAAGGTCAAGTAAAGAAGATGAAGAAACAGAAGCTCTTGATAGTGGTCTCGAGATTGGAAGAGTATGAGAGCTCATTCCCTGTATCGGATTATAGGGCTGCAATGAAGGTGATGTAGTTCCCACTGATCCATGTACCGAGGTGCTGGCCTTCATTATTCGATCTACGGAAGACTCTGAGGCAGTTCTAATATGGATAGCAGGCGGATCTGTCTTTGATGGACTTTCAACATCTGCAGAGGAGGTACGTGCTGCAGGTACCGATGCAAAAGGCGAAGCCAACCGTGTTAATCGCTTCTTAAGCTTTTTCTTCGTCTGAATTGAAGCCATAGCAGTTAAATTGTCTGTCTGTATTAGTAAAACACAATTCGATTAACGCTTCCTTGAAAAGATGAGATTGTGTTGCTCAGCACAAAAAAATCTAGGTTTTTCTACTTTTTGGATATCTGATAATAAAATTTAGAATCTATAACATAAGAAAAATAATAAAAAAGCTCTATAGTTTGAATGATATCATTCAAATAATCACGGCGACAATGTCACCTGCCTCAACCATGTCACCATTGGAGTGGTACAATTTGAGAACTTTACCTGCTTTAGTTGAATTAACCATCATCTCTGTCTTCATGGCTTCGATAACAACCAAACCCTGTCCACACTTCACTTCATCATTAACATTAACAAGTGATTTCCAGAAACGTCCTGAGAATTCAGAGTATATAATTTCAGCATCTTCAGGAAGTTCCTCGTCTTCTTCTTGGATCTTGGTACCAGATTTTTCAAGTTCAGCATTGGAGACCTGGATAAGTCTTTTGAACTCATCAAGCTTTTCACCATCTTGTGTCTTTTGAAAATGTTCAATAGAGGCTGAGTTTTCTTGAATCCATGAAAGGTATCTTGTGTGGTCAAAGACTGAGTTGATCATTTCTACTTCAAAATGTCCATGCTTAGAATCTTCAACCATCTTTTCCAATTCGCTCTCGCTAACAGGGTAGAAGGAAACTTGATCAAATGGAGTCAGTAACCATGGATTACCATTGTTGTAGTTCTTTGTGTATTGACCCAAGGAAAGCTTGTCCCAAATCGGGATAGTTCTTCCAACTAATTGGTAACCACCTGGAGACTCCATTGTGTAGATACACATGTACATACCACCAATACCAACAGTACCATTTGGTGTGAAAGTTCTAGACGGATTATATTTGGAGCCGAGAAATCTGTGTCTTGGATCAAGAGGAACAGCACAAGGTGCACCAAGGAAAACATCACCTAATCCAAGAACCAAAAAACGTGCAGCGTACAACATGTCTTTAACTGAAGATCTTTCGATGCCATTGACGTTTGCAATAAAATCAACATTGTTTGGCAACCATGGTGCATCAGATCTGATGGTCTCTTCATATCTCTTAACAGCGTCTAAAGTTTGCTTGTCTTCAAAAGCCATTGGCAATTTGATTACTCTTGAAGGAACAGACCATTTATTGGTAAAGGAAACTTCAGACTCGTAAGCAATTAAAGTTTCAACAAGTGTTTTTTGTGGAATTTCGAAGCCATTATATTCCACCAAAACAGACCTCACACCCTGCGACATTTCAACGATACCAACTGTTTTATGTGTTTCAACCATTTCAATCAACTTGTGCACTCTGTATGAGTAATTCAAGTCCATGATGGTCTCACCATATTCAACCAAAATGTACCTATCACCTGCCTGCCTATAGGTGACAACTGGAGCATTAGATGATGCTTGGAAAGTTGCCAAAACAGGATTTTGAGGCTCTATAAGTGCTTTAGTAATAGATGGTGCATCGCCTGTAAAAGATTCAATGACTTTGTTTTGTGCTTCAGTTAGCTCAAGAGCATCATCGAAGCTGATTGGAACAAAGGTAATCAAGTCACCAGGCTTCACTTGACCAATTTTCCACATTTCAGAGCTTGCAACAACAGCTTGACAAACAAAACCACCAAGAGATGGACCATCACATGTTAAAATAACAGGCTCATCACCTGTAAAGTTTATGGCACCAAGTGAGTAAACGTAATCATGAGCATTAGAGGGATGCAAACCACCTTCACCACCATCAGTTCTAGCCCATTTTGGTTTAGGACCTATCAATCTAACACCAAATCTATTTGAGTTGTAGTGAATTTTCCATTGACTGGAGAAAAAGTCCTTAATGGATTCTTCCTTGAAGAAATCTGGTGAACCATGAGGACCACAAGTGACACCGACAGTCCACTCTTTAGTAATAGAGATAGAAGGTCTGATTGATTCAGGGGCCAAAAGTGGTGCAGAAACTGGTGGAGGCAAAGTACAAGCAGGAATACCTGACTGACCCAAAAACAAAACATCTCCCATTTTTAAAACTCTACCATTATAACCACCAAGATTACCAAGTGCAAAAGTAGATCTGGAGCCCAAGTATTCAGTAACGTCAATACCACCTCTAATAGACAAGTAAGAACGGCAACCAGTTGTGAGCTTACCAATGACTAACTTATCACCTCTTTTGACTGTTATTGGTTCGTACATGCTGACAAGCTCATCATTCAAGGTTATTGGTGCAGAACCACCGGTAAGAGCAATGGTAGTTTCATGATGAAACAAGATGGAAGGACCACTTAGGGTGATTTCAATAGCAGGTGCCTTATAATGGTTACCAACAATTCTATTAGCCAGCCTGAATGAATAGGAATCCATAGGGCCAGATGGAGGAACACCAATTCTCCAGTGATTGATTCTTCCAGGATAGTCTTGAACAGTGGTGTAAGCACCAGGATTAGTGATCTCAAATGCATTTGGCTTGTAATCATAGGTGTCTAAAATCTTGGTATGCATCTTAGCATCTTCAAACATCTTGGAATTAGCAACACTTCTTAAATAATCAACATTAGAAATACAACCATGGACAACAGTTTCATTAAGAGCCTTTCTTAATTTAGCCAAAGCTTCAGCTCTATCTTTACCATGAACAATGATTTTGGCCAATGTAGGATCATATTCAGAAGAAATAAATGTACCTGTTTGTACCCAAGTATCAATCCTTGCCCATTCAGGGAATTTGACATCTGTCAATTGACCAGGAGAAGGCTTGAAGTCCTTAACAGGGTTTTCAGCATACAATCTTGCCTCCATGGAAGCACCTTCACATTTGATTTCTGTAGAAAAGTCAGGAGCCATATCAGCGGCAATGTAAAGCATCCACTCAACAAGATCCAAACCTGTAACCATTTCAGTAACAGGATGTTCAACTTGCAATCTAGCGTTAACTTCGAGGAAGTAAAATTCATCTCTCTTTTCATCGTAAATAAACTCAACAGTACCAGCACACTTGTAATTCATAGATGCACCCAGTTGTTCCGCGGCAGTTCTCATACGCTGTCTAGTTACCTCCGGTAAATTTGGAGCAGGAGTTTCTTCAATAACTTTTTGATTTCTTCTTTGAAGGGAGCAATCTCTTTCACCGATAGCGATAGCTTTACCATAACCATCACCAAACATTTGAATTTCAACATGTCTAGAATTTTCAACAAAACGCTCCAAGAAGACACCTGAGTCACCAAAGTAAGATTTACCTTGATGTTGAACAGTTTCGAAAACCCTTTCAATATCCTCTTCAGAGTCAACCTTTTGAAGACCAATACCACCACCACCTGCGGTTGATTTGACCATAACAGGATATGTCAATTTTTTGGCAATTTCCTTTGCTTCAGCAGAAGTAGAAACCAAACCAGAACCAGGAACTAATGGAACACCTGCTTTTTCAGCAATCTCTCTGGCAGAATGTTTCAAACCCAATTTTCTAATAGCATCACCTGAAGGACCGACCCAAGTAACGCCAGAGGCAATTAGCTTATCAGCAAAGTCAGCATTTTCTGAGAGAAAACCATAACCAGGAATAACAGCTTCAGATTTTGAATCTAAAACGGCCTTGACCATTTTGTCCATATCAATGTAGGTCTCAGCAGCAGATGTACCGTGTAATGGGATTGCTTCGTCAGCAAGTAAAACGTGTTCTGAATATTTATCAGGCTCAGAATAAACAGCAACAGAAATAATGCCAAGTTTCTTCAAAGTTTTGATAATTCTAACAGCAATTTCACCTCTATTAGCAACTAAAACCTTATTAAATGGCTTCTTTTTAGGCGAGTTATGAGATTTTTGTTGTTCAGTAAACGCTCTCCAGCCACCAAGTTCTGTGATATCAACGGAGCCTTTTTGCTTGTACCCAAACTCTTCACAAATGAAGGACTTGACCCATTCACCATCTTCTGTTTCAACAGATCCAATACCTAAAGGTTCAGGAACCATCGCAATAAAGTCACCAAACCTTTCAATTGGAACAGCATAAATTTCAATAGCGATCTTAGATCCTGAATCAGAGACCCTTCTTAAACCAGGTTTTTGAATTGGTCCAGTCTTTGGCAAAGCATATAATTTATAATTGGAAGAAGTTTTAGTTGCTTTTAAAAGAGTTGCTTGAACTTTTTGTAATTGCCAATGTAAAGGTAAATCTTTCAAATGAGCGCCAACGACAGCTAACTTGATTGATTTGGACAAATTTGGAGGTGGAATACTAGTGTGCAAATTGTCTTGAATACCAGCAGTGAGCTTCAAACCTCCAACCAGTCTATCATTATTAGGGTATAAGACCTTAAGGAATCTCTTGGCAAGGTCCAAAAGGGCATAATCTTCGAAAGCCTTACCAAGAATGGTGACACCGTTTGGCAAGCCATCCGATCTAAAACCTGCAGGTATTGCCAAACCAGACAGGTCAGCCAAGTTAACAAAGTTAGTCCAGGTACCTTGGATGGAGTTGATCTTGACTGGTTCAGCTTGAACTTGTTCGATTGTAGGATTGAGTGGACAAGTAGGAACCAACAATGCGTCGATTTGTTCGAGTGAATGCTTGAGCTTGTTCAAAATGCCTTGCCTCTTGTATTCGTATTCATAAGCCGAGGCAGCAGTGTACTTAGCACCACCTTTAATGATGGCAGTGACAGTTGGGTCCAAATCGGCCTCAGGAGGGTTTGATGCGTAAAAGTCTTTAACAGCATAGTATCTTTCAGCAACCCATGTACCCTCATAGAGACACTTGGCAAGGTCTAGCAAGGGTGTGAAATCCAATGGGACGATTTCAGCACCAGCGGCTTTGAATGTTTCAATTGCCTTGGCATAGATCTTTGGATTTTCAGCATCACCGAACCAGAGACCATTGAAGTCAATTGGAACACCAATCTTAGGGGTCGCCGGATAGTATTTGAGAGGGTTGGCAGGAAGTTCTCTAGAGTATTCACAACGGTCCAGGTCAGGTTGTGCACAGATGGAAAATGCCAATTGAGCGTCGTTCAAGTTCAAAGCAAAGATGGATGGACAATCAAGAGACTTACACGCTGGAACAATACCGTTTGTTGAAAAGGCACCAACAGTTGGTTTAAGGCCAATCAAGTTGTTCAAGGCGGCCGGAACACGGCCAGAACCTGCGGTGTCGGTACCCAGTGCCAATGGAACTATACCTCTACTGACAACAGACGCGGAGCCCGAGGAAGAACCACCAGATACATGTTTGTCTGAGAAGACGCAGGGAGTAACACCGTATGGAGATCTGGTCCCCACCAAACCAGTCGCAAACTGGTCGAGGTTGGTTTTACCAATGATGATGGCACCCTGCTCTCTGAGGCATGCGACGATTGAGGAGTCTGCCTCAGGCTTGTACGCATAGGAAGGACACGCGGCAGTGGTCTCGAAACCTAGTGCGTCGATGTTGTCCTTCACGGCAACAGGAACACCATATAGTTGCAGCTGTGCTTTGTCGGACTTAGATTGCAGCACCTTCCACTGATGTTCGAGGTTCTCCTTAGATGCAAGAGATATCCATGCAGGATCAGCAGCAACAGACTGAGATTCGACGAGCTTGAGTAGTGTGTTGAAGGATTCTGATGGTGTGGTGTCTCTATGATAGGAGACCCAGTCGTTGATGGACCAAC
Source organism: Saturnispora serradocipensis (assembly GCA_030570415.1). Taxonomy (NCBI): domain Eukaryota; kingdom Fungi; phylum Ascomycota; class Pichiomycetes; order Pichiales; family Pichiaceae; genus Saturnispora; species Saturnispora serradocipensis. Next base: position 150,652 of record JAJLVS010000006.1, on the reverse strand, counting down.
CAGTAGTACTCATCGATATTAACAAAAAGGGAGAGGAGGGAATATGTATTTGAGATTTAGCTCCCCGGGTATGCCTGTGACACACTAGATGATCATCGTTGGCTTTTATATATTTGAGGTGGTATCTACAAATTTCACTGTTCCTGTTTGCACTTGATACTAAGCGTCGGTGTGATAAGAGGCGGCTAGCTGCGGCATCACTAGTTTTACGTAATTTTACGTCAATACAATAGGAGGACAAGATTATGGTCTCGAGATAGTTTGTGCTCAGTCTTGGCTATAGATAAAAGCCTTGAGTGGTAATTGTTTGAAAAACGGATCTCTGTGCAAAAATGCTGTGATAACGCTATCTATTTTAATTCTGCTCTCTAAATTCAGAACCCCTGTTACGCCTTTAGTGTTTTTGTACTAATGTGCCTTCTGCAAACCAACTTAACATCTTCTCAGCTAAATAAGCTATCGCTGCTACCCTGATTATCCCACACACTACATCAACACAACACCCTGAGGGCATCGCCGAATAAACGGCCCGCACTGATTTTTCTCATCGCTAGCGAATTAGAGATGATGAGTTTGGTGAGGTAATGATTACGTAAACCAAGCTCGTGTTTTCGGCACGACGGAACAAAACGTCGCGGTGCAAAGAGGAAAAAGCAAGTGCTCAGCGATGTATTGGCACTACAAAAAAGGTGTCGCAGTATTTGCTTTTATCCGCTTTGTGTCACGACACAGTAATGTGTTGTAAAAAGAGGGCAACTCTCGCCTTCCTAATTAGGACGAAAAGTTTTTCTCATGTTGAAAAAAGTCACCTCAGCGAATAAACTTGTTCACTATTATTACCTACAGGTGTAAACAATTGTTAAGCAGAGTATTATACGAGGACTTAAAAAGAGTGTATATTGCAACAAACTAGTCGATATAGGTCCCATTGAGTGTTTACTGTTCTGTTACCTTTTCTAATTCACTAAGCCTTGCCATATATTTGAAATTGAAAGCCCAAATTCAAATCCTTTCCTATACCATATTTACACTAACTAAGGTTGCCTCCTCAATTGAAACAGAACCTGAAGCAATTTGTCTGGTGCAACGTATCTATCAAAATACCAAAGGGCAATAATACAACTATAAAAATAGTCACTTCAACCACTACTATATCAATTCACTCCAAAGCTTTTCTTCGCAATATTCACACTTTTATTCTGTTATGATCAAAGGTAGCTTCATAAACTCATTGCCGCTGCAATTGAAATCACTTATCCAAGAACCTCCAGGCACTCCGATCAACGAGCCGTTGAATTTGAAAGCGAGTCAGTTCTTGATCGAAAAATTGCTGGAACAAAAGGGTATCATCTTCACGGAGTCAGATGACATCCAGTTGAAGCTCTTTGACGTGGACTCGACAATCTCCTCTCTGGAGTTTGACTCCTTAGTCGAGAAGCTTGACAAAAGATCCCAGATTCTACTTTGTGATAAAATCAAACTGATTTACGGTTTTGACTCACTCACAAGCTTCATAATCAGATTAGTGAACATCTTGAACTTCTCTCAATTCTTTTCTATTTTTGATATCACCTCAAACATAAAGCTTTACGGTTTCTATTCTCTCAACTATAAGAACCCTGTAGAGATTCTTGTCAAGCAAATCAGACACGATTTATTCATTGTCAAATCCTTCAAGGAGTTTACCACCCAGGAAATGAAAAAGGAACATGATTTTCATTTACCTTACAAGGAGTTCAAAAGATTGAATTTGAATGATGGTAATCTAGTTGTTGTCAAAATCTTATTCAAAAATGAGCAAAAACCAATTGACTTGGCACTAATTGAACCTTTATTACCAAACATTGAGATGCTACATTTATCACTAGAAAATGAGTCGAAATTGAAACCTTTCAATGACATGATTGATCAAAAGGGGTCCAGTTTAAAATATCTAAAATTTGGCGTTAATAGAGGCATTTTCAAAAAAATCCCAATCAAAAATAACATCGAAACATTGAAATTAGTCAACATCGACAATTTGAATTTTATCAATGATTTGCAATCTTGTTCATCTTTAGATGTTTTTTTTGATAATTGGGAACTAAGAAAGAACTGTGACATCAAATTTCAACAAAATTTCATTATTAAATTTGAAGTCAATCAAAAAATTGAACATTTGAAGACTTTGAATATTTTCCACACTTATCTTGATTCGAAAGATTTGAACAAATTAAAATTATTCCCAAATTTAACTCATTCTAAAATTTCATATGTCATCCTTGATAATGATGGATTTGATTTGAGTGAATGTAAAAATTTACAAGAATTGAAAATCCATTTTACTTATCAAAAAACTTTTGAAGATCCAATCGATCAAATGAATCCCGCTGCTAACATTCATTGGCCTTCAAATTTAAAGAAACTTTCTGTCACTATCCATAATATCAAAAATCTAATTCAGAGTTTTTCGATTAGATTGAATATTTTGAGAAAAATTGCTAAGCCATTACCTCCATCAATTGTGGATCTTTGTATTGATATTAGTTATGATACCGGAGGTTCTGGACCTGAGTCCTACTCCATTTCAAGGGATGATATTTTGAAAATTTCTTCATTGATTAACAATATTTTAACCAATAATCTGGAAAATTTGAAGTTGAAAGGTATTTCAAGATACAACTACAAAATAGGCAAACCGTTGATATTTTCAGCGATAAATTTTCCTCAATCCTTGAAACTTTTGTCTTTGAATGATTTCATTTTAGATTTCAACTTTATTAATTTACCAAATTTGAAAAAGCTATATTTTGAGCATTCACTGTTTGACTCTGACTTTAAATTACCTGATTCTGATGAAATCTTGATTGAAAAATGTACTTTTAAAGATCTCACTCATATACCTCCTTCAAGTTCTAAAATTGAATTTAAAATGTGCACATTTAGAAAGATTCCATCTTATTCAGGTTCAGTTGAAAATATAATCATTAACAACTGTAGAGTTATGGAACAACCAACCAACAATGTTTTCCAATTTCAGCAACAGATTCAAATGAATAGGCAAAATACTGGCTCAAATAGTAATTCGAACTATCATCCTAATAACAAAAGTCATCACAATCATCACCAGCAACAGCAACAGCAGCAAAACCAGAAATCACAACAACAACAATCACAACAACAACAACCACATTTGACAAATGCAAATCATGTTAATTCAAACGGTGATAATGGGATGTTTAGTTCTCCATTATTAAAACCTCAATATTCAAACTCATATAGAAATAATAACACTGCTCAATCAACACAACAAGTAAGAACTCAATCTTTACCATATTCCCAAAATTCATTGTCAACATCTGGTTTGAATGAGTATTACCATCCAAACCCACAAATATCAACACCATCATCTGTTCATCCTCAATTTCCATTATTTCCATCACAGAGTTTCAGTGGCGTAAATTTCAGTACTTTCAATACTTCTAATACCCCTGCATCAAACACTCCCCTTTTTGAACCCGATTTGAATAGTTTCCTCAATAAAGATCTAGAATATCAGTTGGCAAACATGTCCTTGAGTTCCCCCAACTATCAACAACTCCCATCACCGCAACCAATGATGCTTAATATGAATTTAACTTCACCTCCTGCTTCATCACCATCCACAACAGGTGCTACTTATCATTCTCAACAGCAAGCACAGCAACAAACACAACAACATATTCTTCCTGTCCAACAGCAAACACAGCAAACACCAGGAACACCTACCTTTCCAAACGAATCATCATTTCATATGTCTTCTCAACAAAGAATGGGCAGCTTGTCAAGTTTATTAAATCAGTTTAATAATCCAAATTTACTCGCCAGCAGCCCAGACTCGATGAATAACCATTTACCAATGAATGGGGGATCACCACAATTTGGTTTTGGAAATGGTTCAACAAATGCTTCGAATAGAAATTCGATAGGGTCAGCTTCATTGAATAATATTATAAATAATAATGTCGGTACAGGTACTGCTAATTTACAAAATTTCATCGATGATTTTTCTTTAAATAATGCCACATGGACTAACCTCAATGGATCTAAGGATTCGCCTTTCAACTCAAGCAAATGAATTGTATGCAATGTACTTTGCGTTAACGAATTAACGATTTTTGAATCTAATTAAAGTTATACATTATAATATTGCTTTTAAATTCAAAATATACAATTAACTAAATAAAACAATATCACACAAAAATCCCAAAATTGAAAAAAATTATCCTTCTTACAACATCATGTTATTTTCTATCTATGTTTCTATTATTTTATTGATCTTTGCTTAAACTTTAATATATACTTTTCTTTCCTTTTATTTAATTAGTCTATAGTCCTTTTTTTTTATATGTTCTACTCTTAAATATTCCCTTTATATCCTTAATTCTGTTCATTTACAGCTTTGATTGCTAATCGTAAGCATGATTCCAAATTTTCACCTCCAGCAATAAACCCTTGTGAATGAACAAATTTGACTTTGTCAATTTTGGTTATCCTGGCCAAATCTTGATCAACGAGACCTCTCCAAGATGCGGGAAATGGCTGCCTTGAATTCAAAGCTCCAGGAGAAGTAGGCACACAAGAAACTCTCCATCCATTTGTTGAATCAGGAAAAACAACGTATAGACAATTGCCTAATATTAAACCTGGCGTTCGGTATTCATAAGTGTGTAAATGCTCTTTCCAAGAAACAAACTTATTTAAAATCAAAATTCTTTTTAGTGCACAATTATCCAGTTGGTCGAGACTTAATGAATTTGGTACATTTGAGCCATTTATCATTTCATTGTATGCATTTTCAATAATTAATTTTCCTGAAAGATGAGTGAAGGCTAAATACTTAACAAATCGTACAAAGATACCCATTGATAAATCTGTGGCTTTAAGAAACTGTGATTGATACAAATCAATATCAAACGCATCAACAAAATCTGGATTCATGAACTCAATGAGTGAATCAAAACTCCAATTATTAATGCTAAACTTCAGGTCTCTCTTAGCAATAAACTCGGGTGACTCTTTAGGATGGGGTGACTTATACTTATAACACCACTTATTAGAATTTGTAAATGTTGCATCAATCACTTCAATGAAATCAAAGTAAATCCTGTCAAAGAGCATATTCATATCATTAGCTAAAATTTTCACATCGTTTTCTGAATCATCAACTATTTTCTGAATAATTCTTTTACCATAATATTTGTATATTAGTCCAACGCACGATAAAGTTGTTTTCTGACCTTTATCATTATTTTTGTGTAATCGTTTATTATAGAAAAACTCATTTTGGTAATCTGTTTCTTCGTTGTTTTCGATTGGGTAATATAGATCAAAATTTGAAGGTCTATTCCAATCATAAACATCACTCATAAGATCAAACTGATTACCTAAACCGACAACAACTTCATTTTCTTTTTTGCCAGCTGCTCTATAGTCTTTTGGGTCAATAAATTTCAAATCTATCGATGATCTGTGTAGAATTCGCAAAAAGCCAACAGACAAAACAATCTCAACAGTAAAAGGAATTTTTGGTAGGAGAATTGTTTTATTGGTACCAGCATTCATTTTCGGCTTCTTCAACACTGGCTCTGACATATCTAGTGAATACTCATAAATAACTAAAATTTATTACCGTTCCAGTAATCTAAAATTTTATCTACACATATTTTTGATTATTTTTTTTTTCACTAATTAAAACAAAATAAATAAATGTACAAGTTCAGCAAATAATTATTAAATACTGTCTATAGATGAATAGTGAGTAGGTCATAACGAGAAAATTGAGAATTACAATTTGGACATTTTCTCATTCTAGCATTCAACCTATCATCCACACAAGATTTACAAAAGCAATGACCGCAAGTCTTCAATGTAACATCTTTAAAGTTTTTGGCACATAGTTGACATTTAGTCATACTTAATAAAGCTTGATTGATTTCCTCATCTTCTTCGGTACGACTATCAGTTCTATATTTTTTAACTAAGTTTTCTAGTTTTGAGGATTTCGATTTCAGTCCGCTGATCTCCTCTTCAGAATTCGTAATTTTCTTTTGCAGCTGGGAGATTTCAATTTGTTTCTTTGCTATTTCATTTTGGATAGTTTTAGACTTTTTAAGTTCAATCGTTGCTTGATTTTCTGCTTTCTCAATTTTTGAGCGAAGTTTGATCACTTCATTATTGTAATTTTGTTCAATTAATGAAACCTTTTCATATAATTTTGTTTCAATTTCCAGTTTCTTTTTGAGACCTTGTTCTTCGTCTTTCAAAGCATCTATTAGCTCCTTTTGCTTGCTGAGATTTGATTGCAACACCTTATTTTGAGCGCTCAAAGAGTCTTTTGTACGCATTGCCTGGAAATACTTTTCATCAGCCTTAGATTTTTCAATTTGGAGCTTGTTAATTAGAACTTGTGATTCCTTCGAATCTGCAAGCTTTGCAGCAGCAACTTCTCTTGTCTTTTTAAGAGCTTCTTCCATTTGTTTCAATTCATTTGTAAGAATCTTATTAAAATCATCAGTAGATGTTGTTGATATATCATGTCTCTTTTCCAATTCATTTAGTCTGCCTTCTAAGGTTTTGACTAAAGTTTCGTAATTATTCAAGAGATCATTAGAACTTTTTTCGGTTTTCAAAACTGATAGCTTAGTGTTTGCTGAATCCCTTTCGGCCCTTAGTCTATTTACGTCTTGCTCAAGTTTGGCAATCAATGAATTACTTTGCTCTAGCTCATTTTTAGTCATATCCTCTAGTTTAGTTTTGTTTAAAGTAAAATTGGATTCCAATTCAAACATTTGCGACTCAATTTTTTTCTTTGACTGTTCTAGCTTGTCAATTTGTGATTCTAGAGTTTTTATCTTGGATTCATCTTGCTCTTCACTTGTATTGGTTTCTTTTGAAATTACTGAATCATTCTTGATGTTATTATTTAAATCAATAATTTTCAACTCCAATTCGTTTAGTTTGGCGAGCTTTTCTTCAAGTTGCTCGTTGAGAGCCGAGTTCTTGCCTTCCAATTCAGCAAGTTTTATGCGAAGATCCTCTAGTTCATGAACACTTATATTAGTGTTATTGTTGTTATTTGAGTCAGTGTCACGGTTTGGAGTAGAATCATTATTAAGCTTATCATCATTGGTCTCATTATCTTTTTTGGCTTTATTATCATCATTTTCGTTGTCATTCGCCTTAGCATTTTTAGCCGCCTCCTTCATTCTATTTATTGACTTGCTCTGAGAACGATCACTTTGCTTGATTAGAGCATCGATTTGACCATTCAGTTCTTCCAGTGTTTGTTTCAGCTCGTTATTGTCATTGATTAGGCTGTTTTTGATAACGTTAAAACCAGTAACATTATTCTCTAGAGTCAAGATCCTTTTGTCTTTCTCGTTTAGATGTGTGTTATTACTACTCAGAGAACTCAAAATTGGCTCAATGAGTTTAATCAATTCGTCTCGGCTGCGATTCAATCGCGTCTCAATCTCGGAGTCACTTTTAGCATCGATGCCTTTCACCAGCTCTCCAATTGATAGCAACACCTCTTGGTTCACCCCCTCAGGCAATTCTAGATTACCTACTGACTTGAGGTTCTCAACTAACTGTCTCCACCATTGGTTTAGAATTTCGTAATACGTGAACATTGTCTGGTATTTCATTTTGGTTCTTTGAAACCTGGCCTGTAGTCGCTTGTTTTCCTTGAACTGAATGTGCCAAAGCCTATAAATGGCCTCCTTTTGGTAGTAAACAACATCATCTTGGCTTAACGGCTCTTCCACGCTCGATAGAACGTCCAGCGCCTCGCTGCTTCTCTCTGCGAGCACCTTTTGCTGTCTCTTGCTAACTGGCAACAGCCCGTCGTCTTCTCCTTCACGTTTGACCCCAAGAACTGACATTCTCTTTCCAATGTAAAGTTCTGTGTATACGCTAAGTAACCGCCTATTATAACGTATATTTTTTGGCTTTGTGATTAAATGGGCAAAAAATTCTGAAATTTTTTAAAAATGCGAAAAAACTAAAAAACTTTGAAAAGCAATGCGCCACAAAGTGTATTACGTAACTTTGCACCGCCACAGCTGCCATTTCAATATCGGGTAAAAATGCTTACGTCAGCACTTCTGCACGTGACTGCCAATTGTATATCGTGTAAACAAGCATATTACGTAATTTGTGGCGCATGTCTGTCATTTCAAAAGTCGTGCCAATAAATAAGTGTTGCTTATGTCAGCATCACGTGATATATGGCTCCTCTAAATTTTTCTCTTCTCATTGAGGGGAAAAGAAAAACCTTCTCAGTGGCCAATTGAGTAGACCATAAATAATATATCTATTATTGGTAAGTTAGTAGAGTTGGCAAAAAATGTTCAGACAATTAGCTAGAAGTGCGTTCATCTGCAGACCAAGAGTTGCGGTCTCTTTTATGAGATACCAGTCCACCACAACACTCAACAAGGAAGACGTTTTGAAGAGATCCATTGCTGTTTTGAAGACATTCGAAATCAAGAACTCACATGACAACATCGGCATGGAAACTCAGTTTGGTAAGGACTTGGGACTTGATTCACTAGACTATAACGATGCGCTTATCGCCCTTGAGGAAGAGTTTGATGTTGTTTTCGATGACGACGTTGCTAACGAAATTTCCACCGTCGGTGAAGCTGTTGAATACATTACCAAGAACCACGTTCCTGAAGAAGACATCCTGGACAAGGAAATTCGTTAATTTGATTCGTACTTATTTATGTAGTGATAGTTCATTAGTTTTAGGGGGGAAAGAGCCCCCGCCATTCTTGTTTATTAATCGTTTTTAAAAGTTAATGAATATCAGTTATTTTTACGTTTTGGCTAGTTAAGAAAGAAGAGTGCAGGCTAAGTTGTCTCGGTTGACCTTGCTAGATACTGAAGGCTAATTCTTTGGGTATGTCCATTTTCAGTTATCATATAGATTGAAAATTTTATTCTGTCCTCTTACATACCCTTTTTTTGGAGCTAACGTTAAACACATAATGGCAGGGGAAGAGCTTAGTAGGCAGGTTGAGGAACTCAAGATCAGAGAGGAGCCGATGCACAATGACACGTCGGAAGACGACCAGACAGAGGACGACGTCGAGCTAGACGAGGAGGAAGTGGCCCAGAAAGAGGCCAATGAACAGCGTCAGCAGGCGCTTGACGAAATCGAAAACACATACGGGCTCACTACAATACCTGACTCCAACGTACAGGAATTGCCCGCAGACAGTGAGCTTACCAGTGACATTCCGCTAGACAGTGAGTACATCGATTTGGTACACTTGAAGGTGAGGTCTTTGGAAGAGCTTCAGCTAGAAAAGTTCACCAATTTGGAAAGCCTCAATTTGAGAGACAACTTGATCATCAGCTTGAATGCCTTGAAGGTGCTTGATGAGCGTTGTAAAGCCAAAATGGAGGAGCTTGATTTCTACGACAATAGAATCAAACACATTTCCAAACATGTGAACAAGTTCCCTAACTTGAAATTGCTGGATTTGAGTTTCAACAACATCAAGCACATCAAGCACTTGGACCAGCTAACCGAACTCCGCCAGCTCTTTTTTGTACAAAATAAGATCACCAAGATTGAGAACATCGAAGCTCTTGTGCAGCTAGAGAATCTAGAGTTTGGTGGTAACAAGATTGAAATCATAGAAAACTTGGACACCCTAGTCAATCTCAAACAGCTCTGGCTCGGACAAAACAGAATTTCCACGCTTCAGAACTTGCATGCTTTGCGCAACCTTAGGGTTCTTTCTATTCAGTCCAACAGGATCGCCAAAATCGAAGGTCTTGATGATCTCCAATCGCTTGAAGAGCTTTATCTCTCACACAACAAAATCACCAAAATAGAAGGTCTGTCGAACCTACGCAATCTGCACACGTTGGACCTTACTGGTAACCAGATCCAAACCATTGAGGGTCTTGAAACTCTTTCCCAGTTGACAGATCTCTGGTTCTCTTACAATAAGGTGGACAATTTTGAGAACATCAGAAAAGGTCTTGCTAGCAACACCAACCTCGAAACTGTTTATTTTGAGGGCAACCCTGTTCAGCTACAAAATCCGGCCATGTATCGTACCAAGATCAAGCTTGCTCTCGGTCCTTCGCTTCTCAAGATTGATGCTCTATACTTGAACTCTAACAAAATGCTTATGTAAGCTACCCGGAGGGCTTCGGAGTTCGCTGTGCGGAGCAGCGTCATCGCTGTAGAGGAAAATTTTAGGTATAAAAAGAGAGAGAAGGACGAGTTTTACAACAGGTGCGCTGATAGCAGGTGCAAAAGCACAGAAGATTTCTAACCTAAGTGCAATTGAATAGCAGTTGATATTTTCTAGATAATTTTAAAATTAATATTGATATATTTATATATATATATTCACAGTTTTTAGGAAGAAAGAAAAATTATAGCACACTTGAAATAAAGGATAGCATAGAAGAATGATCAGTGGTGCAAGGATCAATAGACCCGGCAAGATGATTCAAAGTGCCGTGAGACTCAGTAGCACATCATCCATATCCAAGTTCCAGCATGTAAAAGCCGCACCAGCAGATCCAATATTGTCATTGACGTCCACATACCAAGCCGACGCCAATCCAAACAAGATTAACTTGGGAGTCGGCGCGTACAGAGACTCCCAGGGCCAGCCATGGATTTTACCATCAGTGAAGGAAGCGAGTGAAAGGGTGCATCAGGCACTTCTGGCCAACAAAGTTAACTACGAGTACACACCAATTTTGGGTTCGAAGTCGTACCGAGACACAGTGCAGCAGTTTATATTCAAGCATCGTACGATGAAGACAAGCTCACAGTTGGTAGAGCAAGGCCGTGTGCTCACCATGCAGGGTCTCTCTGGTACAGGATCTCTCAGAGTCATTGGAGAGTTTTTGGCCAAGTTCAGTGACAACTTTGAAATCAAAGTGCCAGACCCAACGTGGGCAAATCACATCCAGATCTTTGAAAACAGCAACATCAAGGTCGGTAAGTACCGGTACTACGACAGCAAATCTAAAGGGCTCGATTTGGATGGATTCTTGCAAGACTTAAAGGGCCTCAAGGAAGGCACAGGTGTTCTTCTTCACGTCTGTTGCCACAACCCCACTGGTGTGGACCCTACCATTGAGCAGTGGACGCAGATTATTGATGCCATCGTTGAGAGGCAATTGCTTCCAGTGTTAGACATGGCGTACCAGGGTTTTGGTTCAGGGTTAGAGGAAGACCTTCAGGTGATTGAACTCTTTTCGCAGAGGGTGCTCTCCAATCAACTCGGCAACTTTCTACTGGCACAGAGTTGGGCCAAGAACATGGGTCTCTACGGTGAGCGAGTCGGTTCATTTACTTTTGTGGGCGGTTCCAAATCGGAGTTAGATAACGTGGAGAGTCAGTTCAAACGCATTGCCAGACCAATGTACTCATCTCCGCCTTCAACCAGCGCTAGAATAGTAGAAACGGTTCTTAGCGATGCCAAGTTGAAGGCTCAATGGCTCGAAGACGTCGATGTCATGGCAGACAGATTGCGTGACATGCGTAGATTGTTGTTTGACGAATTGGATGCTCTCAACGTCAAGGGCCCAGGTTCCGGTCTCACAGGATGGGAGCACCTTCTCGAGCAGCGCGGTATGTTTTGCTTTACTGGACTCACTCCGCAGCAAGTGGACTCAATGATTGATCAGAGCGTCTACATGACCAAAAACGGGCGGATCTCTATTGCTGGAATTAACGAATCAAATGTCAAAATGTTAGCCAATGCTCTGTCCAATGCAATTGCTCTACAGTAGTTTGTATAAATATACTAGTATTTTAACTTCTGACCGGAGCTTCGCAAAACAATACACATTTTAGATGTATTAATGCAACGAAGGTTGTGGAGAGATCTTTCTCCAGATTTAAGTAGGAAAATTTTTCTGTAAAAAGCTCCCCCACTAAAATTACTTTAAATTAGAAAAGCAGGTGACACATCATCCCTTTTGCTAAGCTAATTGATATAAAAGAGTTGCTGTAGCATTGTTTATTGTTGCGTTATAAAAATCATTGCACTTATCAGAAGTTTTTAGTTTGTAAGCCCAATTTCATGACAGCATATAGAAGCGAAAGTGTTCCTACAACACCATTTAAAGACCAGAAACCTGGGACGTCAGGTTTAAGAAAGAAAACAAGTGTGTTCCAGTCCAAGAACTACACCGAGAACTTTCTTCAGGCCTTGTTTAACTCAATTCCGGAAGGCGCAATAGGATCAACACTAGTGGTGGGTGGTGACGGACGCTACTACAACGACCACTTTGTGAACCTCATTGCCAAGATTGGAGCTGCCAATGGCGTCAAAAAGCTAATTATTGGTCATCACGGTATCCTGTCCACTCCAGCGGCCTCGCATGTCATCAGAACGTTTGGTCCTAACGGCGACGGTAAGGAAGTCACAGGTGGTATTATTCTTACAGCCTCCCACAATCCAGGTGGCGCTGACAATGACTGTGGTATCAAATACAATTTGTCAAATGGTGGCCCGGCTCCTGAATCGGTTACCAATAAGATGTTTGAAAACTCACTAGCTTTAACTCATTACAAGATCATTCACAATTTGCCAGAAGTGGATCTAACAACAGTAGGTGAGAAGTCATACGGCCCCCTTATTATTGAAATCATTCCTTCCACCGACGCTTATGTCGCTATGCTCAAATCTATCTTTGATTTCGACCTCATCAAAGACTTTATCAAGTCTCATCCAAACTTTTCCTTTTTGTTTGATGGTCTCAATGGTGTCACTGGACCTTACGGTAAGGATATTTTTGTTAAAGAGTTAGGTTTGCCTTTATCCAGTATTCAGAATTACGTACCATTACAAGATTTTGGTGGCTTACACCCTGATCCAAATTTAACTTATGCCAAGACCCTTGTCAGCAAAGTTGATTCTGAGCATATTGCTTTTGGTGCTGCCTCGGATGGTGATGGTGACAGAAATATGATATATGGTGCCGGAGCTTTCGTCTCTCCTGGTGATTCCGTTGCTATTATTGCTGAATATTCTGATTATATTCCTTATTTCATTAACAACGGCGTCCACGGTCTTGCAAGATCCATGCCAACTTCTGGTGCCATTGATTTGGTTGCAAAGGCTAAAGGATTGAATTGTTACGAAGTTCCAACTGGTTGGAAATTCTTTTGTGCTCTTTTTGATGCTAAAAAACTTTCTATTTGTGGTGAAGAGTCTTTTGGAACTGGTTCGGACCATATCAGAGAAAAGGATGGTTTATGGGCAATTGTGGCTTGGTTAAATGTCCTTGCTGGTTTTGCAAAGCAAAATCCAGATTTGGAGCCAAGTATTGCTAATGTTCAGAATTTATTTTGGAAAAAATATGGTAGAACTTTCTTTACTCGTTACGATTATGAGAATTGTGAATCATCTGCTGCCAATAAAGTTGTCGATTTACTCCAATCTAAGGTCGACAATTCAACTTTTGTTGGTTCTAAAATGAACAATTCAAAAGTTATACAAGCTGAGAATTTCTCATACACTGACTTGGATGCCTCAGTGTCAACCAAACAGGGCCTATTCGTCAAATTAGAAAATGGGTTACGTTTTATTGTTAGATTGTCTGGTACTGGCTCCTCTGGTGCAACTATTCGTCTGTATCTTGAAAAGCACTCTTCCGATACTTCTGATGCTACTCTCGCTCTAGGTGTTTCTGAATACTTGAAGGATGACATTGCTAATGTTTTGGAATTTTTGAAATTCAAAGAATTCATTGGCAGAGAGGAACCTGATGTTAGAACTTAGTGTATTTTACTTATCCCGATGTGGTTGACTTTTCACAGAAAAAATCCATTTGTTTCTAATCCTTCCATATTTCGTTTTGAAAATTTTGTTTTCCCTATAATTGTTAAATTCTAGTCGTGCTTAAGTTCTCATATTTTTTTAAAGCCTTCAAACGTTGCTCGAAGTCAAACAAAGACTACCTTTGATACTATATAACCTTAGATTACTTAAATATAATTTTTTCTATTAAAATGCATACATATACATATGGTAAATGTAGTTAACAAACACTCTGCTTTTTTCCTTACAAAAGAAGAAAACTACTTAGGTAGTCCACAATCTTGCAACACCGTCCGCACCTGCTGAGAATAACCACGCTTCCCTTGGATGCCAGGTTACATCTAACACACCTAAATGATTAGTGATTTTGTGACCTTGAAGTTTCTTCAAAGGAACCAATAAAGGATTTGTAACAAGATCATCGTAAACTGTTGCATGGAAAACATGAATTGATCCATCATCAGATGCTGAGCAAAATAAAGGTAGACTTCCCTTATGGAAAGCAACAGATCTAACAGCTTGCTCGTGATATCTTAAAGTCTTGTATGGTGTTGAAGATAAATCCAAATCGTGCCATAAAACTCTTTTGTCAAATGAGCCTGCGATAATATGGTCACCGCCTCGTGGATGAATATCAAGACACGATAACCATCTAGCACCAGGAAGCAACTTTTTAGTAAGTTGTTGTGTTTGTAAATTGTAGATTCTAATATACCTTTGTGACATGACGACAAGGATTGGCTTGGATGGATGGAATTTGGCATCCATAATAATACCTCTTGATTTACGAAATGGGGATTGTGATGCATGTTTTGATAATTGATGAATTAAAACGGATGTACGATTACCACCATTTGGTGATACTGTTAAAAAGTAATCACCACGGCGATGCCATGTCAGTTTTTTGATTGTTGATACTGAAACATTTGAACCACGGGAGGTTGTCAAAACTAACGAAATACCTCTTTTCGCTTGGTCAACAGTTGGCTTAAACCATTGAGCGGATTGCTTTTTAATATCATTGTTTTTGTTATCAATCTTGGAATTTCCACCTTCATCATCAGACGCAACTTCTGAAAGGTTAGTTTTGTCACTATTAGTTTTGGCATAACCAAAACCATCTTCAATAACTCTGTGACCATTATTTTCAATTTCGTAACCAAATATTGGTGGAATGATCATATAAACAGAGTCACTTGCTGCAACTGCTAATAAACCTGTTGATGCATCAGGGTTCCATGATACTGATTCAATATGATCTTCATTGTTTTCCTTAATATCTTCAATGATGACAATACGGTAAACTTCTCTACCTGTAAGTACTTCCCAAATACGAACAGTACCATCATCAGAACCGGTGGCCAACCAGTTACCAGATGGATGAACTGATAAGGTTCTGATTTTACCCTCGTGTCCTTCGTAAGTAGTTGAAGTTCTAATTGGGAAAGGACGGAGATCTTTAGGTGATGGCAACTCTGGAATTAATGAGTCTGGATCAATATTTAACTTGTTTTTTCTGACACGAGGGGCCAAGTAAAGATCAAGACATCTCTCAAACTTTTCTCTAATGTTTTCACTATAACCAGGGACCTTACGAAGAGACCCGTACTTTTGAGGCAGAAAGTTTCTTTCTCTTTCACTTGGTTCCATTTCTTCCCATGCTTTTCTCTCTTCTTCGGTTAAAAGATATTCTTCAGGCGGATTGTAAGACTCATCATTGGTGGGTGGTGGCAACTTTGGCGCACGAAGTGTCATAATGTGATCATTGTTGATATCGTCGTCATTACCCTCCCAAAGGTTATAGTTTCTTTGTTCTTCTTCTTCAATTTTCTTTCTTTGATCAGGTGGAATGATTTTACCCTCTCTAATGGCCTTAACAATTTTCATAACACGTCTGGCTTCATGGACAGAAGGGACAAATCTTCTTTTTGGTTCAGGTGCTGCACTTAATGGCATTTGCTCTTCATGTCTAGTGAACCAATCGACCAGTGGCTCATATGGATTTGAATCCTCTGCTGTGCTTTCGTTCTTTTCAATTTTACGAATCAAATCTAATTCTTCGTCCGTCAAATTCAAAGCGGCACCTGAGTTCTTATCCAATAAACCGGTCCAACCTTCTGGTATGTCAATGCTTTCTAACAACTGATCCAAGGCAGTACCTTTGGCAGGACGCATGATTCTTTTACCATTAATGTCATAACCAATGTGTGGATATTCGTCGTAGGCAGAAATTGCAATGTTACCAATTGTGTTTGGCTCTTCACGGTCACTATCGTCAGATTCGTAAACCGGCTCAATTTCTGGCTTAATGACTCGCAGTCTCCCATCTGCAAATGTAGTATGGACTTCTTCAGCCTTAGACAGAGCAGTATCGGATAAGGTCCTAATTTTGATACCGGAAAGCCTATCGGTAATGGACTTAGAGTCGTCTGCTGGCTCTTCTTCAAAATCAGAAGAATCAACGTCTGAATCTTCTCCTTCTTCTCCTGCTAAAAGTGCATTCAACTCAGCGTCTGAATCTTCTTCTCCTTCTTCTACCTCTTCCTCCTCTTCCTCATCTTCATCCTCACTGCTCTCTGCATCAATTATACCATCAACTTCAAACTCTGGATCGCTTTCCTCCTCTTCTTCCCTTTCCAGCTGCGATCTCTTTTTACTTTCCTTTGCGACCTGTCCAGTAGTTTCACTAGTGGCCTTCACCTTCTTAGAATTCTTACCCACAGCTTTAGTTGCCATTGTAGTGAAATCTAAAGATACTTAAAGCTTTGTACATTACAAGTAAACCTGAAAAATTTTTTTTTTTCAGACAAAAACTAAAATATTTTTTATTACTCAATTGGGAATACTTTTCCAAGATTCTATTTTATTCAGTTATTGTACACTCGCATATCGGATATCGGCTATTGACCGACATCTCCGTTAACTTATTTGTAACGATCTCACATTCAACTGATATAAAGACGTATAGTTATTATATTTGGAAATTATGGCCTAATCCTGAAGTTACACTGCGCATAAAAAGTGCGGGCTTTGAAAAGTTTTATGTAAGACAGCAAACTTTCAGACGATATCAGTTATTGCGTGACATCTGAATCCTCTCGTACCGAGTTCATGAATTGCATGGAGTCATGCCACAAAGACATGCGTCGTATTAGCGTTACAGTTTTCTATGTTGGCTGGGATAGTTTCGGTAATTGCGATGCGGAATCTCAATCACGAGGAGATTACCACCTCACAATAATGAATTTTTATTAGTCTATTGTTTCTGTGATTGTCAAAGATGACACCAAAAAATACACTTACACATGGCTTGCCGCATGGTTAACAGCTCACCTGCAGAAACTTTTTGTTTATTCCTTTCATCTATATTAAATTTGCTCATAAAGCTGATTGCGTGTCATAATTATCGTATGTCAGTGGTAATTTTTCAATGTTGCATTGAGATATAAAAATTTTCGTGTGAAATATGCATGCAACCGCAACATGAGCATTTTAAGAGGCACTTCTTTGATTCTGGCAAATATTATTAAAGTTAAGTATATCTACCAGTTAAAAACGAGTAGCGAACCATTGGGGTTAAATATATATAAAAGCGGTTTTTAAATAGCAACATGGTGTGATTATTTTCTTTTTGGCCGCTGTGTTTAAAGGAGCAGGCTAATTAACTATAGCAAGTGTAGAAGCATGTATAAAAGAACACTGTTTTGGTGTCATCAATATTATATCTCATTAATTTGTTTCAAACACAGCACAGAATATGGCTATTCCTATACTTACGGCTTTATATAAAACGTTCATTCCTGAAACTCCCAAACCTGTGAGAGTTAAAGCACAAAACCCATTATTTGCAAATGAAAACCAACAACTGGAAGATAATGTTGACTCTCACCGCCACTGGTGGCAGATAGGTAAAAGCAAACACAAGCATAATGATGATCATAATAATAGTGATAGTGAAACAATATATTCTATCATTGAACCAAATTTAGAAGCTGTCGACTGCTTAGCAGCCAACGCTGAGAATGATGCTGAGCAATGTGCCTCTGATCTGGCTCGTAGTTACAGTGGTTCAACATTGAATGTCTCTATTAACTCACAAGAATCTAAAAAAAAGGTTAAACTAAAAGAGCTAACAACAGAAACAGCGGAAACAATTATTGACGATGGCCAAGAGGAGAAGCCACCATTCCTTGATTACATCATTAGAAAATGTATTTCTCTTGCTGGTTCAGTTTACGCATTAGTTCTGGTTATAGTCATTATTATTGCATGGCTTGTTTGGGGTATTGTAACTAACGCACCAGACAATTGGCAAATCGTGATGGAAGATGGTCAATCAATTCAAACTTACGTTTGGGATACATTTTTAATGAGACAACAGCTAGATGACGCTCACAAGTTTCTAAAATTATACGGTAAGCTTAGCAGCAGAACATCCACAGTTAAAAAGTTATTATATGAAGTCAAGAGAAGAAAAGACAGCGGCGAATATTTGGCACCAGATAAAACAGAAGCCGAAGTATTTGAAAATGACTCTACCAGTAACAGTGACGCTGTGTCTGAAGCGGAGGTGGTTAATAAGTTATCTTGGCTTGATAAGGTTTCAAATATAGTCTCGAAAGGGCTTGGTTCCTTGCCTGCAATCGTCATTTTTTGGATTGGTATCTTCATTTGGATTGGTTGTGGTGCTCTTTACTCTCCAACCGGTAACGAACCCCCATTTACAGGTAAATATACTGGCGATAATCCAAAATATGGTAAATTCACAGATTCATGGCAGATGTATATCAACACTGCTGTTGCTTTGGAGTTACTCATTACATCCGTCTTCCTCGAAAATGTCAGGTACAGAAATAGTATTTCTTCGGAACAATATTTTGATTCTTTCATTGATTACGATACCAAGTTAGAGTTGAAATTAAGAAATATTACTGGGTTCACTGATGATAATGAGCCTGTTGTTGTTCACCCATGTCCAAGACCAGGTGTCAAGAAATACATTTCTTTTTACGCAGGTGTTGTTGGTAATGGTCTCGGTCTTGTTATTTCGGCTGCCGTTTTTGGTGTTTGGATTGGTATCGGTCATATGATGCAATGGAACAGTAACTGGTGGTTAATTATCGGAACCTACACTGGTCTTGTTGGTTTCATTGATGGTTTTACTTTGAGAGAAATTTATTTCGATATCACATCGTGGGAGGAGGATATGTTTGGAACTATTGTGGAAAGCTCACAAGAACTTCTAGACATTGCAGGTGTTGATTACTGTCTGAAGGATCAAACAAATGCTCCACCGACTGGAACAATATCTAGACTTAATTTGAAAATCTCCAAAGCGATTAACGGCGTTTGTTCAACAACTTGGTCCGTTTTCTTTTCTATTGTTGTTGTTCTGGGTTTAGTTTTCTTGGGTTGTGGTTTGCACTGGTCATCAACTGCGCAATTGATTGCAAACACCCCCACTATGATTATCGAGGGTTTCTTCTTACTTATTTTAATTCAAGCACAAGAATGGGCCTATTCTAAAAGAACTAGACTTATTCAAGAATTAACTGTAAGTCGTAAGAAGGCCTTCGAGTATCTCGATGACATCGTAATTTGAAAGATCTCTATTATTTAACATTCTTTAATCTACGATAATTTAACTTTTCTATATGTTGCGCAAAAGTATTCTTCTTATAAGGAATCCTTAAATGACTGCCTTTATTTTTTTTTAGGATACCAGAACCATTCGAGTACTTTTGTTTTATTATGAGACATTTTACAAGTAAAAAAACTCTCCGTCTCAAACCTCTTTTTAGTTGCATACCAAAACAGTTTGGCTTTTAGTCAGTAGCATGCAAGTGAGTTATTTATGGGCCGTTAGCAAGACACCGTTGGAAGTAAATATGAATTTAGCTAGAGTGATGATGCCGTAAATTTGTAGATTTTGTAAATGTGAAAATACCTTTGTAGCCTGTAAATTTTATTTATCGCTGCATGCTATCAAAAGAACACTAAAATTAAATAGTTTCTATTCGTAAAAACTACCATCATTTGATTTTGCTCTGCAAACACTGTAGCAAAAGCTTGTAGCTTTGAAGCGTTCATCCTAGAAAAGCATTTCCTATTATCCAGCTGGAGCAATGCATAAAGTCCGAACTGCAGCGTTTCACAATAGCGTTTTCCCCGTCACCCAAAACACCGCCGCACTTGCTCCTTTACTAAATTTACGCATAAGAGCTATAAAAATATTATTTTTTGAATTGAAATCATGATTTGGCACGCTTAGTCAGTTGTAGCAGAAAGTCTTTGTATTGCTTGGAACCTCAATATATTATCATTCTGTAAAAACCTTTTGTTTCCAGCTTTTTTTCCTTTTATTTCTTATTTTTTTACAAGTTTATCGTAGAGCTGGCAATCGAAAGACGCTTTGTCAATGAATGACATATTTGTTGCTACTATATGTTTGCAAAAACACTGTTTCTGCATAAAAATTATGGTTATTAGTTTGGGTCAAGGTATAATTATATAAACTCATGCTCAAGCTAACTTTAAAGCAAAGCCTGTTTTGCAGAAAAAGCTCTGACTGGACAGAATATAAAAGTAGAAATTCTTTCGATATCCTAGCGAAGAATTATACAACACATGAGTAGTTCAGGGCCTAGAGCCCTATGCTATTGGTATTACTATATTTTTTTGCATTGTTTTCTCAAATATATGACACTGAGCCTATGGCGAATTAAATGCTATAGCATGATTTTATTGTGTTATTCTATGTCTACTATATTTGGCACAAATTCCAAGTTATGAAACTCTATGAATATGGAAACACGCAAGCCATTTTACAGTTTGCTAAAACTGTAAAATTGATAAAGGTGTGGCGAATGCATAAATGGTTTATCTGGTTTCCCTCCTACGCTACGCCTTGAGTGTCTTATATAAATGATTTCCGTGTAATAAATAAAAGCTGCCACTTCAAACAAAAAGATAAAGCAAAGTCGAATAATAGCGTCAAATCATGCCTTGCTTCTTCGAATAGTCACTAGCGCATCAGTCTCATAGTATTCTTTTATATGCGTTAAGTAGCAAGCTTGGGGACCTGAGTACACTCTTTTTCATTACTGTAGCGTAGCTATTACTGAAGAAATATTGTCTGCCTTACCTGAAAATGAAAACCAATTGTAACCAACGTGCTCTTGGAAGCGAATAACAGGTGGGCGTCCGAGGTTGACAGCAAGGTCACGATTGCTATGCATTACTTTTGGGCGCCTCATTCTCGCAAAGGGAGATACCGGTAAACTATGGTCACATAGAAAGAATTAGCAGCTTCGACTGCCTTTTAATAAGGTTTGGGCTCAATTTAATATAAGCGTATATATTGAGCAGCAACGACATGATGCCCAGACGTTAGGAGTAGTTTCTCTTTGTAAGTCACCGATGAAAGAGAATATTGCCACTCATTTATACAAGACATTCATTCCGGAGACCCCAAAACCAGTCAGGGTTCAAGCTGTGAACCCTTTACTGCCTGAGTCAAAAAAGGAAATTTTAGATAGAAAATCATCTAAAAAAGAATGGTTTCTGGGTAAGCCAACCATCCGTGAGTCATTTAAACACACAGACAGTTTTAATGTGGGAGGAAAACCAGAGGCTGAAAGGATTGATACTTTGGATGATAGTACAAAAAAGGGTGTTTTAGAAAGAAAATTCACCCAGAAAGAATGGTATGCAGGTAATTCAACGAGTCGCTTTGCTCATGAAACTGAACCATTTGCAGTAAACCAGAAACAGAGATCAGAGAGTTTTTATACATTAGGTGAAATGCCAAAAAGGAGTCCATTGGATAGGAAAACTACTTCCAAAGAATGGTTTTTTGGCAAACCGATAGTTTGTGAATCTTATTATCATACAGAAAACGATGTGAGCAAAACACCTGAAACTACAAGTGTGGATCCTTTGAACAAATTATTATTAAGTGTCAAGAAGAATGATTACACCGAACCACAAATATCAAATGAAAATGAATCAAGACATTCGGTGTATCATGTTTACTCGGAGGATTTAGAGAAGTCAGTATCAAATAAAGAAATCGAAGAAGAAACATTTGAAGATTTTGAAAATGTTTTGGACGATGGTGAAGATGAAAAGGTTCCCTTTTTGGACGAGCTCATTAGGAAAAGTATCGACATCACAGGCTCGATTTATGCTTTAGCCGTAGTCACACTTATTATCATAGCGTGGGTTGTTTGGGGTATTGTAGAAAATGCTCCTGATGTCTGGCAAATTGCTATGCAAGATGGACAATCAATCCAAACTTACGTTTGGGATACATTTTTAATGAGGCAACAATTAGATGATACCCACCAGTTTTTAAAGGTCCAAGGACGTCTCCAAAGCAGAACACTGACCCTAAAAAAACTACTAGTGGAATTTACTACAAGAAAAGAAAGTGGCAATTTAGCTTGTGGTAAAAATGATAATAATTGCTATAATTTGAAATGCTCAAATGACGGCAACTCTGATGAAGAAGTTGTTCAAAATCTAAGTGCATTTACCAAATTTTCCGTTTTTTTAGCTAAAATTTTGGGTTCTTTAGAGTCTATCACCGTGTATTGGATTGGAATATTCATATGGATTGGATGTGGTGCTCTGGTAAGAACAACAGGCAATACTCCCCCTTTTACTGGAAAATATAGTGGTGATAATCCGGAGTACGGTACCTTTTCAAATAATTGGCAGATGTATATCAATACTGCGGTTGCCATCGAATTGCTCATCACGTCTGTCTTCCTTGAAAATGTTAGATTCACCAACACTGTTGCCTCTACTAAATATTTCAATTCATTTATTGAGTATGATACCAAATTAGAGTTAAAGTTGAGGGGATTAACGGGGTATGTTGAAGACAACGAGCATGTCATCGTTTATCCATGTCCCAGAGTAGGGATCAAAAAGTACATATCTTTTTATGCGGGTGTGGTCGGTAATGGCTTAGGATTATTGATCACCACTTTTGTGTTTGTTGCATGGCTAGCGGTTGGTAATTTGATGAACTGGAATGACAACTGGTGGCTAATTATTGGAACATATACAGGTCTCATAGGTTTCATTGATGGCTTCATTCTTAGAGAGACATATTTTGATATGATTACTTACGAGGAAAAGATGTTTGGTAATATTGTTGATGAATCACAAAAGCTTTTAGATATTGCCGGTCTTGAATACAATTTGAAAAATGCAACGGTCTCCATACCAAAAAGATACTTAGCTAGGTTGAACTTAAAAGTGTCTAAGGTTGTCAGTGACATTTGCTCCACAACGTCTGCAGTGATCTTTTCCGTTTTATTTGTAGTTGGCTTAATTATTATGGGATGTTTTTTGCATTGGTCGGCAACTGCCCAGCTTATTGCGAACACGCCCACTATGATAATTGAAGGGTTCTTTTTACTAATCCTAATTCAAGCTGAAGATTGGGCTAATGCTAAGAGAACAAAAACTATCCAGGAACTGGTAGTTAGCAGAAAATTGCTATTCCAATATATTGGTGGTGACGATGTGGAATTATAGTTTTCATATTTTACATAAGGACAGTAGGTTTATAAGGTAAATTTTTTCAACAAACTGAACAATTTGATTAAGTTCAAGTCGATAAAGAACTTAACTGTTTGCTTTCAAAAATCATATATATCCAATCTCTCTTTATAATTTTCATCTTATCAAGGGGCTACTTTGTGAATGATTTAGATTGCTTAACACATCAGTCGCATGAGCAAATGCTGTAAGAAAAAATGTGTCTCATCATAGATCTGAATATATTCAACCCAAGGATCTAGCGAGAGCTTCAGAATGATGAACCCAGAGGATAGTCTCGATAGAAATATAAAGCAGAAACCATCTTCCATAAAAATCACAGAATTCGGCAACATAGACAATGTAAATGTTCATAAACACTCATATTTACTTGGTAAAGAAACAAACATAGAGCAGAGTCATAAAACTGTGTTAGTTGAGAATAACAAAGCAAATGATCAAGATTCGACGGTAGTTTCTACTGGCTCCCAAGATAATGACGATTCTGATTCTGACGTTGAGATTTCAGTAGGCTCAACAAACTCGTCAACTATTCTGGAATCCCTAAAGAGTGAACAAGAGAAGTTGGAATTCATGCTACAAAAGGCAGAGAGGCAACTTAAGCTAGAACTGCAAAAACAGGAGAATTTATTACCCAAAAAAACAGACACTGACATCAATTCTAAGTACGAAATAAACTCGAAAACTACAATTTCAGAAAAAACAAATAATGAACCTGATATTAACTACAGTCATGTATCGCTCTCTAAATCAAGCAGCGACCAGACTCCTAAAAAAGATATCGAAGTTAATTTTGCATGTATATCCGAAGAAAAAACTTTAGATGATAAAGGTCTGGCAAATGGAAATGTAGAATCAAATAATAGACCCGTTGTAAATCAACAAAAAATCACCACATCTACTGTAATGCAGGCGCAAATACCATTAGCTACAACTGAAAAAGAGAATAATTTCACTCCTCAACCAGAAACTATCTGCGAGATATCTGAAGGTGAAAAAGAAAAAGAATTTTTGAAAGTAGCAAATATCTTTAAAATACCAAAACTTAGATATGACAAAGTTACTGTCCCAAAACAATCACGTGTACGACACATGTATGAAATTTGTTCAAGTTATAACATTATGCCATTGTTAACCGTGACTTATGATATTAACGATTGGCTAAATCAACTACACCTTTTTCTTAGTTTGATGGGTTTTCCACACTTTGTCCGTAGCACATTAGAAATTATGAATAAAGAAACAACATTTACTCCTCTTCAATCCGAAGAGGCCGAATATTTGATAACTTTAGTATTAAGAAAGTCAATATTGGTAGAAGAGTTAAGAATGCAAAGCAGTTTACTTACTGCTTCTGAGCAATTAGCTAATATAATCACCCATGTCACAGAAAATAAAGATAATCAACTAAATTGCTCTTTGTATTTATGGCCAGGTATTTCTTGCTCTGGGAGCGCCAGTGGTGGTTGGTCGCTGAATGCCTTAATGGAAAGATACTTATCACTATGGAAGTTTGATGAACCTCACATGCTTGAATTCAAGTCCGAGTTTTACGAGTGGTATGTCGGTCTAGAATACTTTTTGTCGCAACTGGGGATGTCTTTACTTTTGAAACCAATCGTTCATATGAGAGACCACAAAGTTCCGCTTCAACCTTTGATAGATCCTTCAGCAGAATTCATTTTGAGGAATTATTGTCTAAGGACCGTTCATGTTGCCAAGCTAGATTCTGAATGGTGTGGCGAAAAAATGATATACAAAGCTATCTATGAGTGTGGGTTCATGGAATCAACATTGCAAGTCAGATCGAAAATATCTACTCTAATGATAAAGAACGATGATTTCAATAGACTTCGGGAAGATTATTACTCTGCCATGATGCATGCCAGATTTCTTAGTCTTAATTTTGAGCCACAAAAGATTTTTGGAATCATTTTGAAACGTTCAGCAAAAAAGTATCAGCATTATTCCAGATCCTTTTTAGAGTCCCACCCAGACCTGAGCCTTGATGAGTTTATAGATTACCTTGAGTCTATTAATGACTTAGCAGTTGAAACAGGTGCACAGTTTGAACCAATGCCACCAAGAGCTCCTAGGAAAAGAGGGATAAAAAGAAAGGTTAGTTTCAAAGGAAACCCTTCGAAAAAGATCAAGTGATAAAATATCTAAAAATCTTTGCTGAATTATCCTTTAATTGTGTAATAAATAGATCCGAAGTTTACAATAATGTAAACTATATTGTATTTGTAATTTAGATCGTTTAGATTTGTGATAGTTTGACACTTTGCCAACAAAGAAATTTAGTAACGTCACATTAAGACATGAGCGAGTTTTCTCAAATCTTGGCACATTCTTTCAACTGCTAGCATTAGCAATCTTTTGGCTTGAGGATACTGTTGCACTTCTACTTACATATACTGGTACATTGGAACACTTTCTAAGTAAATTTTTTTGGCTTTCAAGAATACACCGATCATTCCGATACATCTATTGAAGGCCATCTAACTTCTCTACATTACAAAGCATGAAAAGACGATTATCGCTGAAAAAGCTAGGGCTAAGCTCCAAGTTTTCCAAGATATCACAAGGCCTGCCGTCACCTACAAGTCCATCAGCATCTACAATAAAACTTTTGAAGGCCATTACAAACTCTGATACCAAACAAGCACCTTCCTCTGTTGATATGCAAACTATAGCACGCGTTACCTTTGGAACACAAAAATGCATAGACGAACTGCATGCTGTTTTCTTGGAAAAACTATCGTCCGACTCGCAAATCATAGTACTGAAAACATTAGCTGTACTGATCTTTGTTTTTAAAACAGGTTCCGATGATTTTTATCACTTTTTTAAAGATCAGGGTAAAGGTATTTGGAAACTGAAATCGCTTGTTAATTATTCATCTGGTAAAAGTAATGACATATCTGAAAGTATTAGATCAAAGGCAAGTGAGGTCGTTAGGTATTGCGAAGATTCATCGTATCTTATTTACAAAAAAGAAGAATTTAAAAAACTCAGGAATTCTATAAGTCAACCGACGCCCAGATCAAGTTTTGATACCAACAGGAGTAGTTTAACAGATGGGCGTAGGTCTCAAAGTATGGAAAGAAATGCATTATCTAGAGAAGAGATCCTGAAAGAACTGAAACTTGATGATAATTTGAAATCTCCAATCGAACCCGTAACTAGTTGGCAGGGACGACTTAGAAGACTTACAAACATCAATGAGGAGGATGAATAAATTTAATATATATAGCATTCACAACTAGTAGACAAACTTTTAATATGTAAAATCGTCATTAATTTATAGAGATTTTAAACAAACATCAAATTTTCATTAGAGCCATTAGTTTCATGTTTTAAAATTGTATTAGAATATATAAGACCAGCTATAATTGCTTTTTGTCATGATGAAAGAAAGATACCTTGTTTATTCAGCGCAATATTCACTACATTTGAAATGACCACATTAAAGCTTCTATGGTTTTCACGAAAGTAAACTTTTTTTTGACTTTTAACTTGTTCGACATTATAGAAGTTTGGTAGATAAACAAGATGCATTCACTTGTTAACCGTTTTAACGCTACGTTGTCAGTGTTTGGTATGGCATTGTCATTGACAGCATTTGTTCTGTCATATTTATCTTATTCCACTCTTCAATCCGTGCCTAGCAACTATTTTGACAATACTGTCAACTTTGAAGTAACTGATATGAAGTTAGCCTCAAAAAGACTTAGATCCTTGGGCGGCTCTGTCAATAAACCTAAGGAGAATGCTAAATTTAAGTTTGATCTTTCAATGAATCTTTCACCATTGGTTGATTCCAACACTAAACAAATATTTGCATACATTTATATAGATTTAGATGACCAAAGTGAGAGTCAACAACTAACAGGTGATCAACTATTTGGTTCAGAAAAGGAAACAGAGTTAAGCTCCAAAATTGGGACTAGAATACTTGGAGGTGGATTTCCAAACACTGAAAATGAAAGCAAAATGGTTATTTGGGATCATATCTTTGAGGGTAACAATCCAACTCTAGCTTTGAAGGGAGCGAAATCCAAATATTCTGTTTGGGATTATTCACCTGAGTTAAATGGACGTACTGGCCAATTCAAGCTAGCTTACAATATACAACCTTGGATCGGGCCTTTGCTTTTTGGCGAAATCGATTTGAATGAGTCTGTGACTTTACTTTGATGCATCGCTTTTTCTATTTTATAAAATGGTATAACCTTTAAAACAGCATTATATCATCGTGTATTATTGGTATAAATTTCAAGCCCTATTCATCCATTGCAAAGGAAAATGTTTGTCTCCTTTTTTCACTACAACGGAGCCATACTCTCCTGAATAAAGAATTCTCTTTCTTATATCCATGGAAGTATAATGCTGAAGAGATGGTGATTCATCACAAATAAGGACTACTTCGTAACCACACCCAGCAATGTCTAGTAGCTCTAAAGATTCGGGTAATTCCTTAACCAATAAAATCAGATGACCCCTAGAATCAAAAACTTTGTTCCAGCAAAGACTCAACTTTCTAACACTAGCAACAGACCAATCTATTTCTGATAAAAGTCGTTCCATGGGACCTTCACCTGTCGGAAATGTGTCGATTTCAAGTTCAATGATTGAACTAGGAACAATCCATTTTGTATCATCGATATCAGACCTAAATGAGCCAAAATTCAATTTTAACTTCTGAAGATTTGGTGGCAGGCATTCTTGCAGATAACTAAGAAATAAATGGAGTACTTTTATATTCATCATCTTCAACCGTGTGAAATTATTCCAGTTTAATTTTCTGAAGTCTGAAGTATTTGGACCTGGGTGGCACACATATAATTGAGTAACTCTTTGATAATCAATACCAGACGTGAAGTTAGTCGAGTTTTCAACAAAAAACAAAAACACTTCATATTGTAAAGATGATTTGTCTTTGTTATATTTATGGAAATCAGACAAAAGTTTCACGGATTTTTCTGGAAGAGCATTTGATTCCAATGACATATCAGACAGGGTTGGATATGTCAAATGGCAACTCAACCTTAAATTTGCAGGTTTGTTTTCTATCAATTCTATCAATTGACAAACCAAATGCTCATTTATTTCCTTGTCGTAAATGGAGATATTGATTTCAATAACATTTCTCAGCCATTGTTCTTCTAATAGTCTTTGAACATCCCCAACACCTAACTGCATACCAATTTTGAGACTCACGTGTGACAAAGCTTTTATGTTTGATTTATAAAACTCTAATGCACTGTTGGTTTCCAAAACCAATTCACTGGCAAAATTAATGATTTTTTTGGACTCTTGAATACCAGAAGGATGACTTATTATTAATGATAGATTTTTTACGCCGATCATCTCAAATGTTTTCAGTAGCAAGTTACCTTCTTTTGCCTGTAATGCTATTGTTCTCAGTCTAATGTCAGAATGTTTTAATTTAATACAAATGGTGTTATAATCGAGCATGTAATCAAATAACTCCACTATGTATTTCGTGTATAAAAGGTTTGCGGCATTGTTTACAAAATCATTTTGTTTTGCTATCAATTTCAAACGCCTAGTGCTATCGTTTTGATCTTTGCTAGTTTCAGCTGTTTTGCTAGGTGACAAACAAAAATCATCTTGGGTTTTCGAGTAATCCAGTAGAAAGTCTATGAGAGTTTGATATGAATTGGTTTTTATTGTTTCTTGTATAATAATATCACAAACCTCTAGTGGTAGTTCATGAACAATGTTAAGGAAGTTTGTTGGAATATGTTTCATTGCTTGAAAAGCCTAATATAAAAAGGGGCAATGTATCAAAATAAAATATAGAATGAAGACAACTCTCTAACGCTAAATATCAATTCATGGGGTAAATGTTCTCAAGCTGTAAGTTTATAGGTTTCAAGTTATGCTTGTTATCAAAGTAATTGCTGATATATTTGTTAGATAAAAGATACAGTGGCTGATGACAGCGATAAAAAATATGTATACATATATTGCGGAGTTCAAGATGCTCCGATAAAAACACCAGTTTCTTTGGACACGATGAAATTGTATTGTTCCTGGTAATTTATAAGCCAAATACCTTTAACAGAATCATCATCCAAACTTTTTGAAAAGTCTGTCCAAGTTTTGGTCTTTTTATCATAAACAGAAAAATAGGTACCATACTGAATCAAAGTGCTAAACTCATCAATTGAAAGTGATCCTTCTGAGTTTTCTGGCTTCTTCAGCACTGACTGGAAATTAGCTTTCCGTAGGTCGTAAACTCCAATCACTGACGAGTATTCAGAAACAAGGGAATAACCATTGGAAGCAAATTTGAGAGCTTTCACATCTGTATCATCTGATGACAATGGAGCCACTGTCAATTTTATTTCCCTAGAAGATAAATCAACAATCTCTATGGCACCGCCAACAAGTGCTCTTGCAAAGAGTATACCATCTGGGTGTATAGCACCTGCAGTAATGTTCACTTCAATTATGTCACTATAAACATGTTCAACTCGATCTTCACACAGTTGGAAAAGTGCCATTTCCTTTTTCTTCAAAATGACAAATACATTCAATGAAGGATGAGGGATTATATCAATGAGTTCATCTGATTTCGTTTCTACAGGAATTTCTATCTGATTGTCCTCTTCTTGCTTAAATAAGTTTAACAATGCTAAATCCAATGGTGCGGACTCTTCTTTTGACTTTTTAGAGCGGCGACCTTTTCTTTTCTTTTCATTTAAAGTAATCGCATAAGGTTTGTTTGATAACCATAAAGGAAATGAGTTACCACTTTCATGTTTGTACTTAGATTTTAGCTTGTTGTCCACAAGCGCAAGAAGTTCGATTTGACCGGTGCTATGCTCTATCAATGCACTGTCATGAGATCCATTTAAAACACATTTAGAGACGCCATGTTCAATATTTGAAACTTCTGCTCCAACATTTATTAATAATTCAAAGTCGCTACTTTTTATAGGAGTTTTGGATCTGTTTTGCTTATTCTCAATCTTATGCTTGGCGAATAGAGTTTGCTGTTCCTGCTCTAGTGTGACACTGAATTCTATAAGACTCTTATTTGATTCCTCTTTGTTGCTTTTCTCTGAATTTATTTTTGCATCTGTCCTTTCTTCAAGTGTTGCTGGACTAGTCTTTGTAGTTGTAGAGCTGCCAAGTTCAGCCAAAGCCTTCAGTAACTCATCTCTCTCCTTTGAAACCTTAAGAGCCACTCTAACAGCGGCATCTTGCTTGTAAAGAGCCAAAGAAAGGTCCTTTCGTGTTTGATCTAAATTCGTCCTCAATTGGAACAATTCCAAAGATAATGCGTCCCATGCATCTTGAAACGATTGCAACATGGTTGGAATCGAAGTTTGCTGCGTTATATTTGAAGCAGACATAGTTGATGGTGGTACTGTTGGTTTGATGGTTACAATATCGTCCAGTGTCATCGATTCTTTTGAAACTGGATCAATTCCATAGGTATTGACATAAGTTTCTATAGCATTTGCATCATATATAAGGTTTGATTTCAAAGACAACACCGGGTGCAAAGTTGGATTCTGTGAAATTGAACAAATAAACATAGTGAATGACGTGTTCAGTTAATGAAAACTAAGATCTTTAACTGTTGATACATTTCCATCAGAAACTTTTTTTTCACTTTTTGTGAGAGTAGCTACAAGTGCAATTAGACTGCTTATAATAAAAATATTTATTAAATAATCCGTTGAGGAGTAGAAAAGAGTTATAAAAGAGAAAATTATTATATACAATAATGTTGGAATGCGAGGTTGTTTTAAGGCATCTAAGTTTATAATAATATTGGTATTTTTGTGCGATATCTCATTAAATTGCCAATTTGGACTTTTATAGTGTTATTTTTGTATTGTCGACAGTTGATGTCTAATGTATTATGAATAATGTGTTGTTAACATCATTAGATAGACTAAAGCTATTGTGTAAAGGATTGAACTGGTTCAAAAATTAGCAATGTGTGAAATTAAAAACAAGCTTTTGTGATTTTGCTTTTATCTATTTGATTATATGCAGTGTACTTCAACTGATTATCCTAAAGGTTGTTGAAAAGGCCAAAAATCTTGCCCTCCTTTCTCATGTAGTCATTATCAACAATGTTAACTAAGGCATATGCGTTGACTATGGAGTCAATAAATTGGGAAGATTCCTTGTAGTCGTTAGCTTGTAACGATTTTTCATCGGCATCACCAGGAATGTTTTCTTTATTTTGTGTAGAAGGTGTAGAAGAAATTACTTTGGACCATTTCTTAAAGATAGCATATAATTCATCCTTCCATGCTAAGAATGAAACCTTCTCAACAATAGTAGGTTGAGTCACTTCACTACCAGGAAAGCAACCCCAAGTTACCGCATTAATGACAGCCTGATCCTTGTCGGAGTTGGATTCACAGAATCCTCCACTACCAGTAGCATAATAAGTCAAAGCTTTGTATCCTTCAGAATCGTTAATGATGTCGATTCTTGATATCAGTTCATTGAGTTTGGAAATAGGGATAAGGAATTCTAGATATTGCTTTTGATAAACGTAACCGTGTGCAGGACCCCAACCGAAAATAGGGTCTGTACTTGGTTGGCCATTGACCATTGGTTGGGAGTTGACAGTGAGAAATCCGCTACTGTTCAATCTAATTAAGTCCTCCTTAATGGCATCACTTTCGCGTGTGATCTTACTATCTGACCATGGCAAACAGCTGATGTCGTCCTTTAGATACTTGACGATTAAGTCACCTAACTGGTCGGCGTTCTTTGGAGTACCCCAGAGAGACAAGACCTTAGAAGGAGAATGACGAATAATTTCGTGGTCATAGTCAACGGAACCGAAGGCAGGGGAACGTGAATCACCCCAACGGCCGTTAGGAAATTCATCCCAGTTGGCAGTACGAGTAATGTATGAAAATTTTCTGTTAGACCAGAAGATTGGTCTAATGTTTTCCTGTTCTCTGGATGGGTTGAGAGATTTTCTCCATGGTCTAAGCTCACCGTCTTTGTGGTGGGTGTGTTTGTCTTGTTTTTGGATTAAATTTAGTCTTTCTAAGATCATTGTGGATGACTTTTCGAGGTTCATAGTGTACATGTGCAGATGATTACAGACACCAGATTGCAACAGGGTGGTGCACATTTCAGAGATGATTTTGCAACCTTCCTCACGCACAGCGGCGTCGTCGTCCTTGATTGGTTCCAGTCTGTCGACGAACTCTTGTGGGATGGACACCTCGTTCCATTTAGCTCTTCTCAAAAAAGCAGAGTAGTTTGAAATTGGCATGATACCAGGAATCACCGGCATGCTGATGCCCTGAGCTCTGATCTGATGAACCCAGTCGATGAACTTGTTGACGTCGTAGAACATTTGCGTAACGATGAAGTCACCACCTGCGTCCTGCTTCTGCCTCAAGAACTGGATTGTGTTGTCGTCGTTTGGCTCTTCTGGATGACCCTCTGGGTAGCCAGCAACACCAATACAGAAGTGGTCGCCGTATCTGGCTCTAATGTGCTTGATCAGATCCTTGGCGTACTTGAAATCACCAGTGGACTCAGACCCGTCGAGTGGAGGGTCACCTCTGAGCGCAAGAATGTTCTGGCATCCTGAGTTGTATGCTCTTTGCAACGCTTCGTCAATGAGAGACAATGGCATGTTGGTACATGTCAGATGCATGCATGTTTCCAACCCAAGTACTGTCGATGTGGTGTGAACCATGTCCGATGTCAGTGTCGACAGTCTCCCTCCTGCGTTCCAGGTGATGTCAATGAAAAGCGGATTCAGATGGTACATTCTATCCATTCTGTCGTATAGGTTTTGCACACCTTGGGTAGTCTTTGGTGTGAAATACTCAAAGGAAAACGTAGCTGGCGCATTTTCCTCTGCATGTGCCTGTTCAAGTTTTTCTGTGATCTTCATTCTTTTACTGTCGATTACAGATCTCTAGCTGAACTTTGCTCTTCTCTTGCTCTGTAAAAGAAAACTCACTATATAGAAAAGTTTCCGTCACTATATAAGCTAGTCTGAAAATTTTTTTTGAGTCCTATTATCACATGAAAAATTTTTGGTTACGACATGCGCCACGCCGGTTCAGGAGATGATGGCTTAACATGTGAAAAAATTCGTATAGAGCAATGACTGTGGCGCATGCTACAACAATATGTTTTGTCGCATACTCTTGTTGCCCTTTTGTGGCGCATTAAACATTTTTTAAGTGGCGCATTGCGACGTGTTTTTCTGTCGCACCTTTGTGGCTGGTGCAGTTGATTTGTGTGGCGCAGCTTTTTATTTTTCATTTTTCTCAAACCGATGAAAAAAAATTTTCCTTTAGGGAAATAAAATAAAGTATACAAAAAAATTTTTTTTTTCATTTCTATACTTATAATTGAACATCCTATTTAGCATAAGGACATGACTAGGGCACAATTCAGAACCTTAGAAAGAGAAGAAAGGTTCAAAAACCCACCTAAGGACAAATCTGCATTTCCACTGCTTTATGAGGCAGTGAAACCACACGTGGGGTCGTTTGATGCGCTCACAGAAGGTACAGACGGTGGATTACTTAATGTTGCAGTCAAGGATATCGGTACCAAGACTATCTTTGACGTTGCAGACCCAAACAAAATCGGACCCAACAAGCTGAAAATTAGAGTGGACAATGTGCAGATTTCAAAGCCAGAGGTGCCATTGTTTGATAAACTGACAACCAACAGGAACACATACCCTTCAGAATGTAGAGAAAGACTGTCGACCTACAAGGGTAGAATGGCGATCAAGTTAGCATGGTCTGTCAACGACGGAGAGGAAGAAACAGAGGTGAGAGACGTTGGTAGCTTGCCAATCATGGTTTCCTCTAACAAGTGCCATCTTAACGGTCTTTCGCCAAACGACCTTGTGGGTCTGAGAGAAGAATCAGACGAGCTTGGTGGTTATTTCATCGTTAACGGTATCGAGAAGTTGATCAGAATGTTGATTGTGCAGAGAAGAAATCATCCAATGGCCATCATCAGACCATCATTCGGTAACAGAGGTGCTGCTTACACCCCCTACGGTGTGCAAATTAGATCAGTGAGACCGGATCAGTCTTCCCAAACTAACGTGTTACACTATTTATCTGACGGTAATGTCACTTTCAGATTCTCGTGGAGAAAAAATGAGTATTTGGTCCCTGTGGTCCTTATCTTGAAGGCTTTAGTTGAAACTTCAGACCGTGAAATCTTCGACGGTATTGTTGGTTCCGATGTCGAAAACTCATTCTTGACTGATCGTTTGGAATTGCTTTTGAGAACCTTCAAATCATTTAAAGTCAATAGTAACAAGGATGCGCTTTCATATTTAGGTAACAAATTTAGAATCGTCTTTGGTGCAAGTGCAGATCAAACAGATATCGAAGTTGGTGAAGAAGTCTTGCAACGGGTTGTTTTAGTTCACTTGAAAGAAAATAAAGATAAATTTAGAATGCTTCTTTTCATGATCAGAAAGCTATATTCCCTTGTTGCAGGTGAATGCTCTCCTGATTCTCCTGATGCCACTCAACATCAAGAAATACTCCTTGGTGGTTTCTTGTATGGTATGATCATAAAAGAGAAGATTCAAGAATACATTCAAAACGTTCAACTTCAAATTAGAGCAGACTTGAACAGAGGTATTGCTGTTAACTTCAATGATAGAAAATACATGTCAAGAGTTTTCTCAAGAATCAACGAGAATATTGGTACCAAACTTCAGTATTTCTTATCAACTGGTAATTTAGTGTCTCAATCAGGTTTGGATTTGCAACAAGTTTCAGGTTTCACTGTTGTAGCGGAAAAGATTAATTTCCATCGTTTCATTTCTCATTTTAGAATGGTTCACAGAGGTTCTTTCTTTGCTCAATTAAAAACTACTACTGTTCGTAAGCTTCTTCCGGAATCCTGGGGCTTTCTTTGTCCTGTTCATACACCCGATGGTTCTCCTTGTGGTTTGCTAAATCACTTGGCACACAAATGTGAAATTAAAACTCAAGAGTCTGATGTTACTGCTCTTCCTGCTTTATTATATCAGTTGGGTGTTCAACCTCCAAGTGTTGCATCTAATATTGCTGGTCCAAATTCATGTTGTGTTCAATTAGACGGTAAGATTATTGGTTACTGTACGCATGAACAAGGTGCAATAGTTGCTAACACTCTCAGATATTGGAAAGTTGAAGATTCTGAGAAATATAAGATTCCACTAGATTTAGAAATTGGTTATGTTCCACCATCAGGTCATGGTCAATATCCAGGTCTTTACCTCTTTGGCGGACGTGCTCGTATGATTAGACCAGTTAAATATCTACCATTAGAGAAAAAAGATATTGTTGGTCCATTTGAACAAGTTTTTATGAATATTGCCGTTATTCCATCAGAAATTGAAAGTAATGTTCATTCTCATGTGGAATTTGCCCCAACCAACATCCTTTCGATCTTGGCCAACTTGACCCCATTTTCGGATTTCAATCAATCTCCAAGAAATATGTACCAATGTCAAATGGGTAAGCAAACAATGGGTACCCCTGGTGTAGCTCTTGTTCATAGATCTGATAACAAATTGTACAGACTCCAATGTGGACAAACGCCAATTGTTAAAGCCAACTTATACGACGAATATGGTATGGATAACTTTCCTAATGGTACTAACGCAGTTGTTGCTGTTATTTCATATACCGGTTACGATATGGATGATGCGATGATTATCAATAAATCTGCTGATGAACGTGGATTTGCTTATGGTGTTGTTTATAAAGTCGAAAAGGTTGAACTTGAAGATAGAAAGGTTAGAGGACAGGGCATTACCAAACATTTTGGTTTCGGTAATGATGAATATCCACAAGAATGGAAGAATTTCCTTGATGATGATGGACTGCCATTTATTGGTACCCATGTTGAGGAAGGCGATCCAATTTGTGCTTACTATGATGAAGTTCTTGGAAAAACTAAAATCAAGACGTATCACTCTTCAGAACCTGCATTCATTGAAGAAGTCAAGTTAATCGCGAATGAATCAGGTACTGATGAATTACAAAACATTACTATCAAATACAGAATTACTCGTCAACCTCTAATCGGTGATAAATTTTCGTCAAGACATGGTCAAAAGGGTGTCTGTTCTCGTAAGTGGCCGCAAATTGATATGCCATTTTCGGAAACTGGTATTCAACCAGACGTTATCATTAATCCTCACGCTTTCCCTTCACGTATGACCATCGGTATGTTTGTCGAGTCTCTTGCTGGTAAATCTGGTGCCTTACACGGTATTGCTCAGGATGGTACCCCATGGAAATTTGCTGAATCTGATACCCCAGCAGATTACTTTGGTGAGCAACTTGCTGCTGCTGGATATAATTACCACGGTAACGAACCTCTATACTCGGGTGCTACAGGTGAAGAACTAAGAGCAGACATCTATATTGGTGTTGTTTACTACCAAAGATTGAGACACATGGTTAATGATAAATTCCAAGTCCGTTCCACTGGTCCTGTCAATACCCTCACAATGCAACCTGTTAAAGGTAGAAAGAGGCACGGTGGTATCCGTGTTGGTGAAATGGAACGTGATGCCCTCATTGGTCATGGTACTTCATATCTTCTCCAAGATAGATTACTTAATTGCTCTGATTACACACAAGCTTCAGTTTGTAAAGATTGTGGTGGTTTACTAAGTACTCAAATTTCTGCTGCCAGAATTGGTGGAGGAATCACCATCAGATGTAGACGTTGCGCTACCGAAACTCCAAGAGGCACTGCAGTTGCCAATGGTGATCTTTGGGAAGATGGTACCGGTAAGCAATATGTTGGTGGTGGCAATACCGCTTTAGTTGCTATCCCATTTGTGTTGAAGTACTTGGATAGTGAATTATCAGCAATGGGTATCAAGATGAGATACAATGTTGAACCAAAATAAATAAAATAAATAGAAAAAAATTAATAGGAATAATATAAATACATTAAACATCCGCATATTTACTGATTACCAAATACTTTTGCCTATTCCACTGATATTTTGTGTTAGCTTGCTTTAATCCGTAGTTTTAATAAGACAAGTTGGCGAGAATCTTTAAAATTTTGACTATAATTGCATAAATATATATAAATAAAAAACGCTGAAATTTTCAGTTCTCGGATCAGGATTGGAATTCTCTTTTGCTTAACAATAAAAACATGGCGAAGGGACCTCCTCCTCCATTGAAACCAAAACCAAAAGTGCCACCACCTGTTGTAGTGAAGAAACCGAATGTTGCTACCATTGGCTCTTCTTCTACTAATTTGAATGCTTTAAACAGTGGTAACACAGAACATGCCATTTCTGTACTGGAGAACAGTTTGATAAATAGCAATAAATTACACCCTTACAATGAAAATAAGGAACCGCTAAAGGAAGAGCACAATGAAATTGGATTGACAATCCCAAAGCCTATCATTTTGACTTCAATTGATACTTCAGGATCCAAAGATATGGCAAACATCAAAGACAAGAAATCTTCAAGTGTTTCAGCAATCGCTAGATTCCCTCCACCACCTAAGCGCAATGTTTCGCACCCTAAATTGTACTCTAAACCTGAAGAAACTGAAGCTTCGGTGCCTAGCAAAGCCAACGGTCCAGCTGCCAAAAATACGGATCTTCAAGTGTCAAAAAGAAGCGGTATAGAGTCGCCTCAAGATCTAGCTTCCGTACAAAGTGAATCAAAGTCCGATAAATATGTGGATACCAATGTGGACAGTGATGAAGAAGAAGAAAGTAAACCGTTATTACCCGCTAGACCAAGATCCCGTGAACCAGGCATTAAAAAGGCAATAGGACACAAAGATGCAGATGATGGACCAGATGAACCAGATGCCCCAAAATTGCCTAATAGACCTCTAAGGCCATTTAAATCTGATTCGATTGATGATGATGATAGACCAAGCTTTTTGAGCCCAAGAAAACCCGTCAAAACTGATGTAAAAAAGTTGCGTGAGTCGAACCTTGACTTTGAGACTTTGACCTTCGAGAGAGGGAATAAGGGTTCATTCAAGTTTGCAACACAACCGCAAGGCTTTCATGAACCAGCCACTTCGTCCGAATCCAGAGGAAACAATAAAATATATAATAGTGAAGAAGAAGCCAGTGAGTTTTCTTCTACAGATAGATCAGAATTTGCAGGTTCACATTCGTCTCAAATACTTGATTCAGCAAAACATGCATCAAAGGCAGGATATCATTCCGCTGTTGACAGAACCACACCTTTGGCTAAACAAGCAAAGCATAGTTTAAATAAATGGAAAGATAAAATATCAAATAGCACGTCGAGTTTGCCTGAGGTTGACAACACAGGTGATGAATATTATCAATCAAGGGCAGCGAGAGCAAAGGCAGTCAGGTCCCAATCTCCATATAATTCAGCGCTTGAACATGATAACAATGAAAGTGAGGATGATGACACATACAATCCAGATATAAGCATTGATGAAGACAGGCCACCTTTACCAAAAAGAAAAGGCGTTCCTAGTAGACCTGCTAATGGTCCTCCTTCCTCAAATTCGATTTCAAAGGCTAAGCGAGAACCTGTTAAAAAAGCAAGTCCTGCTGTTCCACCAAAGCGTTTCGTGTCGTCCAGTGGAAATTCTACCAACGGCCAATCTCAAAGATTAGTTACACCTCCACCAGTAATCTCAAGATCCACACCACCTGTTGCTCCGCCGTCAAGAGGTAGTGTTATTCCAAGTGTACATAAAAAACCGTCAGCTCCGCCTCCCAGAACAAAAGCTTTAATACCTGTTGCACCACCATCAAGAAAGATGAATGTATCATTGGTCCCACCTAATAATACTACATGGACAGAGCCCGAATTAGATTTGGAATTCCCATCATTGTGGTTCATAAATCCAAACGATCTAAAACTACCTGAATGTTTGAAAGGCCTTAATTACCAAATAAGTGCTGGATTTGCCGCCAATAAAGAATTCAGAATTTACGTTTTACGTGGCAAAGATTTATCTACAATTAGACTGAAAATCACCTGGAATAAAGATAGTGAAGAGCCCCTTGCTACGTTATCTCACGAATTAAATTTTATACCACCACCGTTGCCTACAAAGGAACTATTATTAAGCGGCCACACTAAATATGGTGAGCATGTTGCAAATTGGTGTGAAGTGAAGATAGGAAGAACGGTAGGTAACGGCGAATGTTGGACATTGGCACACGATGCTCTTGAAAAGGGATGTGGTAAACATGCATTTGTTTCAAGTGGCTTAGTACATGGTGGGCTTTTATGTACAATTAAAGCAACAGGTGATGAGCCAACTGTTGTCATTCCAAGTATCACTGACGAAATTAAGAGAGGTGACATTTTACAGTTTAGGTCTTGCTTTTTCAAGTATCCTACTTGTACAATGACTTACGGGACACCTGATCATACAGCGGTTGTTCGTGATGTACGCGACGGCTTCATATCTGGTGCTTTTAAAGAATTATCGATAATTCAACAAAATTTTAATGGTAATAAAACTGTAAGTGAAGCCACTATTGATTTAGGAAGGCTCAAAGGTGGTGATATAAAAATATATAGACCCGTTGATAGCAACTGGGTTACCGATTTGGCAGACTTCATTTTATAGTTTTGTTTACTCAAAAGTTATCTTTTCCAAAGACACTAAAGCAAGAAACTTCAAGTATTTTGTGTTAGCTATATCACTTGATATACTATTTGATATTCAGTAGTGCCTAAATCTTCGTTTTATATTCATTGTAAAAGCATATACGTCTAACTTGAAAGTACAAGGCTGACGATACCAAACGAACAAAACACTTGAGTACAATAACTTGACAATAGTGACAGTTATCAGAGCCCCAAATTATTTGAAGTTACTAAATATGGAACCTGGCAAACGCATGCGTTTTAATATGGGAAAAAAGGTCGCAAAGACATTGAACTCATTTATGCCCTTAATAATACTAATTCTGAAAATCTAAGCGTTTATTGCCTGAAATTACAACAACTAAATACAGTAATGTTAGATTAAATAGTATTCAAGACGTTGAACACCCTGAAATTTGAAACTCTGGATATCTTAACAGCAAAGAGAACAAAAGAGATGTTGGCTATTCTCCATTGACCTAGAAACGTCAAAAAAAATTCCAAAACACTTTGATGACGACTTTTCTATTACGATTGCATGCTCCTTCTTTAGAAATGCTCGAAAGCTTCTTATTTAAATATGTCACATAACTTCATGGGTTAGTAATATAAAATTTTATGAAAAAAGTGTAGATTTAAAATATATACTAATGCAATCCCAATTACTTTTACGCCATATTTTGACCAGTTTTAGTGTAAGGGTGGTCAATAAGTACAATGACTCTGGCTGGGCACACCCGATTTGTTGTGATATGTATCATCTTGGTACTGACCAAGAATTCTGTTGTCATATATTGTAGACCCCAGATTGTGGATCTAGTAGGATTCGCCGCTATTCATTGAAATAGCAAACTGCTGCCACTTTTTCTTTCACCGCTGAGAAAAAGCTGTTTGCTGTAACTAGATATTTTATGTGGTCTGTTGTTGTTCAATCTTGATATTGTTATTAAAGGTTATGCTCATCCAGTATTAAAACTTGATTGTAACGCGAAGTAATGCGCTTCTATATTACTTCAATCTTGAGTAAATGGAGATCAAAAGGTAGAGAATAAAAGGCCAAGGTTTTTCTTATTCATTGAAGTTCTAAAAGTTGCTCTGTTACAAATTCTTTGGGCCATCGGTTTAATTGCGTTCGGTTTTGGGACTGTTATCACATTATTCATTACAGGAAAGATTTTGAACCAAATTGTGCGTCAAAAAGGGAATCATAGTTTGCTCCAGTTTGTGGCGGAACCATTCAGCAAAGTTGTGATTGGCTTATTTGGGGGTATTTTTGGTATATACCTTGACTCGTGTTCAGATTTTTGGGGTTCAGAAGTTGGATTGCCTGGTCTTGCCAAAAGAACGATGGAGAATGTATGATGACTGCTGTAGCTTTAAGCGCAGTTTTTATTGTTGGTGTAGTGTTGCATACTCATGGCAAATATGAAGGCTGGTTTCATTACAAAACGGAATTGGCGATCGATGTAAGCACAGTATTACTATCAAAACGATAGTGATGCCAATGTCACTCTATTTTATTTTACCTTGATTATATTAGTAATCAGTAGCAATTTATCGAAAGAGCTGTCAGAACATTTGCTGGGTGTGACTGTATGTCCCTCTAAATATATTGTACAGGAGTAATACAAGCCGATGAAACCCATACAGATTTGCATTATCTCAAAAAAGCGATCATTTACTTGCTATCTTCCCTATGATCTCAATAGTAAAGTACAGGTTTGTGGTGACAGCATAGACAAAAAATGAAAACCATTCTTAGCACCTGTGGACGAAAAACGCAGGAACCGACTAACTCAGTGAGTAACAGATAGTTACACAAATCAATTAAATTGTACAGTTGGATTGTACCATATTTCTGATCCTTGATGTCTCACTACTAAGAAAAGATTTTGGATATTCCTATGTTGGAGTATTTTTAAATATTTGAAATGTGAAAGGAAATGGACCTTGTAAAACAGCACTGAAATTACTTTAACATTCTTCAAGTATGTGTGGACAACGAGTTAAATCCCACTCGCTTTTAAAACTATAAGCAACATAAAAATTCCTTTAAAATGTACTCTGAGTTAGGGAAAGAATGTATAAAGAAAGTGAAAAATAAAAGGTAAAATGTAGGCCTTTTATACACAATATATAAGTTAAAATTAAAATGTGAATCATAGTCTCCAGTTCTAGATTATGGACTTAGTCACGTGAAACACTAATGCGATGGTGAAAAAAACTCAGCAAATACAATCTCTCAATTGATAGTAATGAAACAAGAGATAATGTAGATTAGATGTTGTTGTGCATTTCATCCATGAGCGTAACTGTTAAATACAATATGTTATTGTCTTATTAACATGTTATGTAACTGATGAAATGATTTGTACTAGTTTGATCAAGTTGCTAAAGTCCTGTCTAGTGATCAACTGAAACTATAAATAAAATTTCATTATTGATAAATCCAGAGTTTGGTGGTTAAGCTGTTAGTTATAAACTAAATATAAAGTAAGCTAACATTAATTATAACGGCTATTTATACTAACTCAAATTTAATGGATTAATGAGTTAATATGGACAGAAATTTAATGCCAACTTTAGATATGTTCATATGACCAATAACATATGATCGTTTTTCTTACAGTATTGGTATTCATGTATCAATGCTCAGCTTAATACGTGAGTAATGTGTATTTGATACGATTATCGTGCAGCAGTAATAACGATTTAGTTTTGTTTGAATAAAAAAGTGTATATAATTACTATAAATTATAATATGGGGATTGCTTTCTATATTATACATTATATCATGACGTACATAGATCTTATCAATTGTTTACTTATTGGCTCTTGTAAGCCTGCATAATGTTTTTAGTAAAAATATAATTATAACAAATATTCTGTCATATATTTAACGAAAAGAAACTGAACATATTCAGAGTTAATATTAGATCTTCTTTTATATTAATCTCTGGATTTATCAAATTCAAATAATTTAAAACCGGAACCACGGTTCATATTTTAATTTAAAACGAAGTATAAACTATAGGGTAAAATGTATGCCTTTTATACACAAAATATAAGTTAACATAAAATGTGAAGTGCAGTCTCTGGTTCTGAATTATGGAATTAATTAAGTAATACTTTAACACAATGGTGAGAATAACTCAGCAAATACAATCTCTCAATTGATACTAATGAAACAAGAGGTAATGTAGGTTAGATGTTGGTGTGTATTTCATGCATGAGCATAGCTCCTAAATAAGACTTCTTATTGTCTGACCAGCAATTTAAGTAAATGTATGTGATTAAGTCAGATAATCCAATTTGTATTGATTTAGATGAGTTAGAAAGGTATTCTCTATTAATTAGCAGAAGCTGTAATTCAAGTTTAATTTAATTTAATTTAACATGATTTAATCCATATCTTGACAAATTCACGTATCAATGCTCAGCTCAATACTTGAGTGA
Organism: Saturnispora serradocipensis; assembly: GCA_030570415.1. Lineage (NCBI taxonomy): Eukaryota > Fungi > Ascomycota > Pichiomycetes > Pichiales > Pichiaceae > Saturnispora > Saturnispora serradocipensis. The sequence goes on along the minus strand of JAJLVS010000006.1, from coordinate 107,148 downwards.
TGGACATTTCCGACAAATGTAATCTTTGATATAAAAAAAAATCCCCAAATTCTAACTTATAATAATTAATATACACTTGTGATTTAAACAAATTGAGTTGTTATTACCGCTGTACAAAAACTGTAACATAGCTGACTACTGTTGACAGATGCTAGTATGTACAGAGAGAATTTTAGATACCTTTTGAAAAAGTATAATTAGAGAACGAATTTTTGATTTCTATTTAGCCTACGCTTTTTATACAGTGTCTTAAAACCATGTGGTAAATTCTTAGTAAAAGTTATTTTCTTTCGAGGCGGTACCAAACAGATCCATGGTCTGTAGATATCTAGAATGGGTAACTACAATGTAAGAGGAGTAGCCACAATCGCTATCGAAGAGAAATAAATTTAAACTACGAACACAAAGTGACGAAAATTTCTAGTTTAGTAAACTCTGTTGCTCAAAGCAGAAGTTAGAGGTTTCAACATAGCTGAAAATTATCTTAAAAAAGGACAAAAAAAGTACTATAAGCTAATTAACAACCTTAAAAACTAACTTTGTAGCATGAACAGCACCTTTTTGCATTTGCATCAAACCATCATTAACAGAATCAAATCCATTTTGAAGAATAGTCAATGGTTGTGCCTTGATTGTACCATCAGCAACATACTTATTTATTTCCTTCCAAAACTTTTGGTGGGTATCATAAACACCCTTCCAGTCCTCAATTTCATCACCACTGAACAGCTTTTGCTCGCCACAAACTGCATAAACCCAAGTCTTGGCTAATTGAACATTGGTTTTAACATGAGCAAGAAGACTCTTATCCAGAAAGAACAAGTTGTCAAGGATAGCAGTTTCTACAGATTCACTCAATGAGTCATTGGCGAGGTTGAAAGTTTCAGGAAGACAAGCAGTATCAAGAGCGTACTTAAGACTTGGAGCAATCTTCTTAACGTCTTCAGAAGTTGCAGTTTTATAGTCGAGAACAACATCAGCACCGAGAGATTTTAGTAACTCGGTGTGCTTTGGGTTAGCAGTGGTAATAACATTAACACCATAAACATGTTTTGCAACTTGAATACCAAGGAAGCCAGTAGCAGTAGTACCACCAGTAATCAAAATCCATTCTTCTTTCAATTGTGGATTGTTGAAAGTCCACTTGAGTTTAGAAGCAAATGAGACACCGATGGTTGCAAGACCTAAATTAACAGCAGCAGCTCTGTCAAATGTATCAATTTTACCGCTATTGGATTCTTGTAAACTCAAGTGAGAATACTTTAAGGTAGTAGAAGCATCAACAATTGCGTACTCTTGGAAGGAACCTGAAAGAGCATCAAACTTAGAGCCACCATGTGAAAATGAAGAAACAAAATCACCAGCTTTAAAGTTGTCGACTTCTGGACCAACATCAACAACCACACCCGAACTGTCAGTACCTAAGATATCACCAGCGACACTCCAATCTAAACTGAAATGTTTCCAGTCAGTTGGATTCAAGGCACCAGAGTAAATCTTGACAAGAAGTTGTCCTTTTCCAGGCTTTCTGGTTTTAGTATCAATAATGGTAACTAGGTCATTCATGGTAGCATTTTTTTTATAAGCAACAGCTTTATGGGTACTTGGAGACATGATAATTTTTCTTTTCTTGGATAATGTTTTGATTGTAGAAATGTAATTTTTATTCAGTATTTCATATAGATATTCTGTATTCAAACATAGGAAACTGCTGCTTTATATATTTTTGCATTAGTAATTCAAGCAACAGCTAAATTTAGATTTAATTGATCATCCTTAATGAAGTTGATTATAATATGTCCTCCAAAAATTGAAAGACTATACAGTATTCTAAAAGTGGTGGGAATGCAGGCAAAAATCTTGATGTTGCTTTACCTCATATGTATCTAGTAATGGTTTTCTACTGTTTTGTAACCGTGCTTGAACAAGCATTCGTCAAAGGCTTTCAAACTTCATTGCAGAATGTTAGTCAAATGATTACTAATCAAGTCACAACAAAGTTTTATTTTCACAAAAATGATCACATACTCAAGAATCAAGAATGTGGTATTAACAGTCTACACATAGTCGGTTTCTTTATTGTATTAGGCCCTGTTGATAACGAATCATAGTTTCCTCTCCACCTTGAGTTTTATTATTGTCCATGCCAAACAAGATGTAGGAATAAAATTAAATGAAAAACATTTGTATTAAGAATCAGATCTCAGTGGTATAAGCTATAAATATCAATAATCAAACTATAGTCAATTCATCCCTTTGGTATGGCAAGAATTTCTGGAAGAAAACAGGCACCTTTCACGGTTTTACCTTTCGACACTTCAAATAACACACGCTGAACTCTAAAAAAAAAAAGTCATCTTTCCAAATCTTGGAACGATCTTTAGCATGTAAGTTAATAAAAAACACAAAATTGTTAGAAAAATGCTTTATCCCCAAATAGTTAGTTCAGCGATCAAAAACCAACAGCTTGGTTTTAAGCTTTAGATCTTACTGAAACAAGTCTGAAGAATTTCAGTAGGTGTGGTGCAGAGTAGCACAACCTAGCTAAGTAGGGGCAGAGACTAAGGGTATATTTGATAAATCTGTCCGGCCTGCTCCACTAAATGAGAGTGCCATAATAACGCATAGTAAGTTTAGTTCAGTGCTATCTTGATAGCACTGTTGACACTCTTTGCCAAGGACAATGATAACATTTATGTCATTAAGAGATTTTTTCGAGAGTTGGTCAATCACTTGGCTATTATTGATAATTGTTGTAGCAAGTCTATGCGAACAAGTCATGTTGTCAACAATCATTTAGCTGTGACTCCATATTGAAGTCTGCATTATTTGTTTTTAAAAAAGTGTCTTCTTTCATGCTTTAAACATATAAAGGATTTAGCTTTCAATATAAGCAAAATTTCTGATTTTGCAACTTGAGAGCCCAATAGTGCACTGATTATAGATGTTTCATTCGATAATCTCACATCTTCCACATTTAACTTTATTGATAAAAACAGCTTTTGTAGGCACGTGCAATGATATGGTATTCATTGTAATTTATTGTCATTGGGTACTTAAGTAGTATCAATAATTTCTGCTGATGCAAATGATATCTCTTGCATTTTCCAGTAGTGCGTGTAATAGAGAATTTGTGATATGATAAAAAACAAAAGTATGTACACTATTACAACTTTGAAAAAAATTTGTGCCATATGTCTGAATAATAGAGATGCCATTCGACATTGGATAATCTAGAATCGAGTTTAGTTGCAGATTGGAATGCAAGTGCGTCATTCCTTTTTTTGGTAATTGTTATACACTAACTATCTGGACAAATTGGATTTTAATACCGTTAAACGGAAATTGAAAGAAAAACCATAATATCTACATACTGTAAAACTTATATCATGGTTATTTCCAATAATATAAAGATAAGCAAATAAAAGGGAAGCAGTTCCTTTTATAGTAAAATATTGATGATGCAAATGATGTGTAAATAAGATTAGCTTGTGTTTAATTGGAGCAATACCTATTATGTACAATTACTCCAATAGACAAGATAGTAACGGAACCGATTGAAGGTATGGTATTGCTCCGAAGTAGTAATAAAATAAACATCCATTTTAAAAAATTGAAAGTGTATTACCCAAACCGTTAATTATAGATTAAATCTAAAGTAATTGTAACGTTGATTGCAACGGCTATTTATTCTAATTTGGACTTGATGGATTAACAGATTAATATAGAAGGAAATCTTATATTAACTCTGAATATGTTCGGTATCATATTATTCATGTCGTATAATAGTGTTCATGTATCAATGCTCAGCTGATTACATGGGTAATGTACATTTACGAAATCTCCAACATCCTTTTGTTACGTTGTATGTACTATGCTCAGTTGATACTATGATGTACATTGATTCCATCAGAACGTCATCACACTCAATGACAAACGAAGCTTTTTTGTGATTAAGAACTTCTATTTTTGAGCAATTGCTAACACATTTGAGATCACAAGTTTGAATCTAAATGCGACGCGTAAAGTTTTCAAATCTCATTAACGTGTAGTACTTAGTAAGTGAATCAGTCTTCACTAGCATATCTACCATTTAGAAGCACTTAATGTCTCTATCACAGTCACGCAAGCTGTCTGAGATGTCTCCATTACCAATTCTGCCTAATATAAAAGTTGGGAATACTATTGGTCATGGAGGTTTTGGAATCGTGAAATTAGGTGAGGTGACAGCACCAGCTGGATCTAAGATAGGATCCGTTTATGTTGCAATCAAATACATATATTTACCAATGGCAAAGGAAAAGGGTATTAGCATCGATGACATAGCAAAGGAAGCTTACATACAGAAGGCCGTTTCTAAACATCCTAATGTCATTAAGATGCTTGATTTTTCATTTAAGGAACCATGGACCTGGCTTGTACTTGAGTTGGGACAACAAGGTGAGTTATTTGAAAAAATAGAACCAGATATCGGTGTTGACGTTGGTGTTGCACATTTTTACTTCACACAGTTGGTGAATGCCGTGGGTTATCTGCATAGCAAAGGTGTTGCACATCGTGACATCAAACCTGAGAATTTGATTCTGGATAAAGAAGGCGATTTGAAGATTACTGACTTTGGCTTGGCAACTGTTTTCAAAAAAACCAACGGTCCTAAGAAGCTAAGCAAAGAAATGTGCGGTTCTCCCCCTTATGTTGCACCTGAGATTGTAGAAGGATCATATGATGCCGAGATGGCTGATATTTGGTCTTGTGGTATTGTGCTATATGTTTTGCTGACTGGAAAAATAGCATGGGAGATGCCATCCATTGAAACTGATCAAGACTACGCAGATTTTGTACATCAAAAGGGTACCATTTTAAGCGGAGGATGGAGTAAACTGGATTTACCTGCATTGTCCATGCTTCGTAAAATCTTGAACCCAGATGTTAGCAAAAGAGCTAAAATTGAGGATATCAAGGAGTCTAATTGGATGAAGAAAGACTATGGATTACTCAACGAAAACGGACTTTGCAAAAATGCCAAAAAGCTTGCTGCACGGTTGATGGTTAATTTATACATCAATTTATCAGATACTGAATTCGAAAAAGCGACTCAATACTCTCAAGCTAGAGAAAATGGGAAACGAGAAATAGATACGCAACCAGCAATGAATTTTGTGGACGATTTAGAAGATTCCAAAGTTTATATTGATCACTATGCAATGTCACAAATTGAATATTCATCGACTAACAAACGACGTAAGCTAAAGAATGGTAATGGGGGTCTATACCAAAGAGAGTTGGCTCTTATTGCCATGGATCCTGCTACACTACAATTTTGTAAACAAGAGTCATTAAATATGGAGGAAAGAGAAAAAATGATAGACAAAGAACTGGAAAAACATACACGAGAGTTGAAAAGAAACCCTGAGTTATATGCGGATCGAATGACACGTTTTTTTTCTTTCTCTTCATTAGAAGATATAATGTCATTAGTCACGGAGGTATTGAAACAGCTAAACATTTACGATGCAGATTTAGACCTTGAGATCAAATCTATAGCTTCTCAGGTGAAAAAGAATGAGTCATATAATGGCATTGTAAGATTCCCGGTAAACTTCATTGATGATAACAATACTGCTCTAATTGGAGAAATCACAATAGGTAAAATGGCTGATAATTTAGAAGCTAAAAAAATTGAGTTTATTAGAAAGCTTGGTGATCCTCTAGAATGGCGTCGTTTGTTCAAACGTGTGACTATTTTATGCAGAGATATAGTATACTATCCTGGTGACAACTAATATAACTTTTAATGGAGTTGAGGCTGCACTGTGGAATATAATCTCATTGCTGCACTAACTTGCCTTTTCAAAAAAAACATTACCTTTTTATTCAAACTCCAGTCAAATGAAATGCGGTTTGAATCCTCTGTATTACTATTTTAATTTTCTATCTTTTTTATCCAAGAACTAAAAGTGCACTGCTGAGCAGACTTTTGCACAAAATTGTTCACAAGCATGCAACAGCATGAATATTGGAATGAAGTCTAATAAACACCACCTTAGCATAGAATGCCCCAGGTGGCCCATATAGAACCAGGTCCAGATACATTTAGTATTTTATTGACCACAGATAATCATGTGGGGTATATGGAATCTGATCCAATAAGAGGGGATGATTCTTGGTTGACTTTGGCAGAGATCATGAAGATTGCACAAGACCAAGATGTTGATATGATTGTTCAAGGTGGGGATTTATTTCATATTAACACGCCAAGTAAAAGGTCATATTATAACACTATGCGAATATTGAGACAGTATTGTTGGAACGGAAAGCCAACTGAATATAGATTACTTTCAGATCCCGGAAATGCCATAGCAACAAAACATTTTGACTATCCAGCAGAATATGATAAGAACATTAACGTTGGTATGCCAATATATGCGATAAGTGGGAATCACGATGATGCAACTGGTGACGCTATGTTATCGCCTTTGGATTTATTGGGAGTCAGTGGACTCATTAATCATTTTGGTAAGGTGCCTGATAACGAACAGATTCAAATATTTCCATTACTATTCAACAAGGGAAGAACTAATTTGGCACTGTTTGGATTACCTAGTATCAGGGAGGAGCGGTTGATGAAAACAATGGCAAGTGGCAATATGGAATTTATGGAACCAGATAGCGATGAAGATATCCAGTGGTTCAATTTGATGTGTATCCATCAAAATCATGTTCACAGACCTGGTGTGAAGGTTGTTGAGGAGACCAGCTTACCAACATTTTTGGATTTTGTATTATGGGGTCATGAGCATGATTGCCACACCAATTGTTCCCAAAATGATATTACTGGCACTCATATATTGCAAGCAGGATCATCGATTGCTACATCTTTGAGTATGGGAGAAACATTACCAAAGCATGTTTTTGTTTTAAACATTAAAGACAAAGATTTTTCGTTGAAACCAATAAAACTCAGAACTGTTAGACCATTTGTTATGAAAGAAGTCGCGTTGAAAGATACAAGGATAAGTGCATCAAGCTCTAATAAAAGTGAAGTCTTGAATTTTTTAATTTTGCAAGTCGAATTGATGATCAAAAGTGCTAACGACATGTGGCGAGACTCAAACAAGGATTTATTTAAAGAAGGACTATTGACGGAAAACGACGCTCCTTTACCTTTGATTCGCCTCAGAGTTGATTACAGTGGAGGTTATGAGGTCGAAAACCCGAGATATTTCTCCAATAGATTTGTTGGCAAAGTTGCAAATATTAACGACGTTGTAATCTACCACAAAAAGAATAAAAAAGCAGAGTTACTTACATTCACAGATGGGAATTTGGATAAAGAGGCGCCAATTGAAGGGGATGTCGAAGATGAAGATGATGATAATATGCAACAAAAAAATAAAACCTCAGATAATATCATTGAAATTATAAGGGCACAACTTCAAGAAAACGAGTTGATAATGTTAGACCGTGATAAGTTTGCAAAAACTCTTAACCAGTATTTGTCAAATGATGACAAAGGTGTGATGCCAATGTTTTTGAAACAAGAAGAAGATGAATATGTTGATTTGATGTCACAAATGACAATGGGCGAAGATCTTAACGAAGAATTAATTTTGCAGAAGGGTGCTAATATGAAAAGTAAGTTCAAAGAATTGGTAAAGGAAGTGAGAGCACAGATTCAAAGATCCGATACTCAGAGTCATACTCAGAATCATACCCAAACAGCACCAGAAAAACAGAATAAACCAGTTGTTTTCAAAGGTAAACGTAAAAATAATGTGAAAACAGAGAAAAGTGAATCAATAGTGCTTGATAGTGAATCCGAAATTGCGGCTGAAGATATTAAGGAAACGAAGAAAATGTCTACATCGCCAAAAGCTGTTAAAAAAACTCCTCGTCCTGTTCCTTCTTCCGACGATATGGATATAGATCTAGTGCCAATACAGAAACCACCACCAAGAACAGCAAATCTTAATTCAATGTTTCTCAAAAAGCGAAAATGACTGGTATTAACTGTTTGTATTATTGCTAAGCATTCTTTATATTTTCTAATTCTAAAAAAAGTTTAGACCCAGTGAGTATAATGGACGAAGGTTCCTTCTTCAAGTTCAAAGATGGGATTCTTCAAAAACGTTAAAGAATTGATCCATAACATTACCACCAATGATCATTATGCACAATATGAGGACAGTACAACTCCTTCTGCATCTGGTTCTCCAGTGAACAGGACCAGAAATTCATCTCAAATAAATTTAGCACAAAACGCTTCTACAACATCACTTACTGCTAACAATAGAGGTCCATACAAGCCTGGTTTACGTTCTAAACTGAACAATGACTCCCAAATTGAATTGAGAGAGTATGCTCAAGGACGTGCTATCGTAGATGTCGGTGAGCTTTGGGACAAGCTTGATTCTTGGTTAGAGAGAGAGTTTCCTGAATTAGGTGACGACTTAGAAGACGGTGCCACCGGTAACGACTTGAATGCTTTTGAAGCTGATTTAAACATTGTTTTACCATATGATTTCAGAGAATCTTATCAAATTCATGATGGTCAAGTTACTATGGGGAAAAGTAGAGGTTTGATTTATAGCTACCAGTTGTTAGATTTAGAAAGCATTGCCGCAGAAACCAACATTTGGAGAAAGATGCTTCATCTTCAAGATAGTCAAAAGTTAGATGTTTCTACCGGAAAACAAAGTTCATGTCCGCATGATTTTGTTCAAAACGTTTATTACAATCCTAACTGGATTCCCTTTGTCAAGGATAACGTTGGAAATAACATTGGGTTGGATTTAGCGCCAGGCCCAAAGGGTCAAGTTGGTCAAATTATTTTATTTGGCAGAGAATTCGATGTTAAATATGTTGTTGCCAACTCTTTTTCAGAATTTTTAGATGATTTGAGTAAACAATTTGAAGATGGTAGATTCGAAATCACTGAAGATGAAGACTTGGTTTATATTGATGTTAGAGGCAACACAGTTAACTTCTTTGATATTTTAAAAGGCCAATCCATTGCAAGAGCTAAACAATTGGATCCAAATTACAAAGTTGAGGAGCCTCAAAAGGTGAAGGACTCTGATTTAGTTTTGCCAAAAAGAACGTCTAAGGATGCAAGAAAAATCACGAAGACCGAATTAAAAGCTCCTGTGCTTCCACAAGAAAACCTCATTTCGCCAGCTCTTGAAACTGGTAAGGATACAATGGAACCAGTCAGTGAAATTACTCCTCACAGGAACATTAGCAAAGAAATGGTTGCTAATAATGATTCTTTTGTCATAGAAGAGGACGAAGAGGAGCAGGAAGAATCGAAAGAGGCGGAAGCGTCAAAGTCTATTGTCGACGAAGCGGTTGTTGAAAAGGCAACTACAGAAACTGTTGACAGGCCAATTGAGGAATCCCAATTGGAATCTGCAGAGGCTATTGAAATATCAGCTACAGAAGCCAAAGGAATTTCAGCTGCAGAAGACACGGAAATTCCGGCTGCAGAGGTTGTTGAACCAGTAGTGGGAATCGCTAACGTAGAAGACGAAGAATCTGAAGAGAAAGAGGAAGAGGAGGCAGCCGAAGTTACAGAGGAACTTGGCGAAGAAGCTGAAACTAGTGACGCTACAAAGGAGCCTATTGTTAAGCCAGCGGGCAAGAAGAATAAGTCTAAGAAGAAGAACAAGCGTAAGAACTGATATTCCAACAACCATTTTATTATATTTATAGTGTAAAATTTCATTTTTTTTCATATAGAGGAAGAAAGTGCGGCAAAGATTGTTTCATTCATCAACAACTTTAACTGTTCTGCTGAAGACCTAGTTGATTGTGATGTCTGAGGCCGCAAGTTCTACTCGTAACAACAATAACAGTCGTAACATCATAGCATCACATTATCAAATAGCCCAAAAGATAGGTGAAGGGTCGTTTGGCATAATTTTCAAGGGCTATGACTTACTAAGGTCAAACCAAGCGGTTGCAATTAAATTTGAGTCAAGGAAGTCGGAGGCGCCTCAATTGAAAGATGAATTTAGAGCTTACAAAATTTTGAATAGCTGTATCAACAGATACCTGAAATCGGGGGCTCAACCAGATTCACCAACGAAATTTTTATCTATAAAGGGTATTCCAAAAGTGTACTATTTTGGTCAGGAAGGCTATTATAATATATTGATTATTCAACTGTTGGGGCCTTCATTAGAGGACTTGTTTGAATGGTGTGGGCGCAGGTTCAGCGCTTCAACGGTGGCCCGATTGGCAATTCAAATGATTGAAAGGATACAATTTCTTCACGAGAACAACTTAATCTATAGAGATATCAAGCCGGACAACTTTTTGATTGGTCCCACATCTGACGACAACACAATATATTTAGTTGACTATGGCATGGTGAAGCAATATAGAGATCCACACACATTGGCACACATACCATACAGAGAACGGAAATCCTTGAGTGGTACAGCTAGATACATGTCTATCAACACACATTTAGGAAGAGAGCAGTCACGACGGGATGACTTAGAGTCCATGGGTCATGTGTTTGTCTACTTTTTGAAGGGAGAGCTACCATGGCAGGGGCTTAAAGCGGCCACCAACAAGTTGAAGTACGAAAAGATTGGAGACCGCAAACAAAAGACGCCTGTTGACGAGCTGTGCAAGGGACTGCCGATTGAGCTGGCGGAGTACCTAAAGCGGGTGAGAGCATTGAAGTTCGAGGAGGAGCCGGACTATGAGGGTTACATTCAGCTCTTCCAGGCCATCTTGAATAGAGACCCCGGGGTGGTGGATTACGACTGGATGGCGCTCAACAACGGCGACGGATGGTCGTGGAACAAGAACAAGAAGATCAACCTGAACGGCTACGGGTCTGGTATCAACAAAAGAGAGGTGAGCGGTACGGCCAGGAAGATGTCGTACCAGAGCCACAGCAACAGTCAGAACCTGCACCAACAGCATCAGAAGCAGCAGCAGCAGCAGCAGCAGCAGAAACAGTCTCCAGGCCAGCAGAGCAAGCCTGTCAACGAGAGAACGCGACTACTAGGCCAAGCGCCAAGCGACGCGGACGATGTCAAGTCTTCGTGCTGGCAGTGGACCACTGGCTTCTGCAACTGTTGCTTTAGCGGATGACAATTGTAATACTTAAATATCTATGATTATATACAAGACTAACACAGGAAACCGTTATTCTAATTACACCCTGGTGCCCTTTGAGTCAGCTTCAATTCCCCTACTCCCTATCAACTGTTTCGAATCCCGGTTTTGCCTTGCCTACCAACGGACGTCGCACTGCTTTCTATTGTCGAAGTAACTTTACTAAGGGCTTCGCTGATCCCGCATTGTGTGCACTGCGAGATAAGAGTTTTCCCACTGCGATCTATGCGAAATCCCAGCGTGGTGCTTGGGGATCGCGCGCTATAGGGGAAAACTCAGGTAAGGTCAGTGCGCCTAAGACTCAGAGTCAGAGATTAGGCGAAGTGGTGAAAATTTTCACAGGTGGACTTGATGGCTATATAAAAAGCAAGCGGTTGGAGCTAGAAAGAGATTACTCGTTATCACGTTTTTCTTCAAGGACACAAAACAGGTCAAGAGTAAAAGATGGTTTATCATATCAACACTAGAGTAGTTGAGGGCTGCCACAAGGATTCGAACCATGCGTCGATCCCACCGATTTACGCTACTACTACTTTCATGAATGCCACCGTTGATAAAGAGCCCGAATATGACTACACACGTTCAGGCAACCCAACCAGAACCGCGCTACAGGACCAGCTTAAATGCATTATTGGCAGCAAATATTCGTTAGCTGTAAACTCAGGTATGGCGGCACTTGATGTGATTGTGGCTAATTTAGGACCTGACGACGAGTTGATTGCAGGCCAAGACCTTTATGGTGGGTCAGACAGACTCATTCAGTTTGTTAAAAACAAGCGTCACATAGCTCTCAAACAGGTGGATACAACTGACTTGGCTGCTATGAAGAGAACGATAACTGCTAAAACCAAAATGATTTTGCTTGAGTCGCCAACAAACCCATTAATTGACGTGATTGACGTCAGAGGTGTGTGCGATTATGCTCACAAAATGAACCCAGAATGCATTGTTGTCTTCGATAACACTATGATGTCTCCGCTATTAATGTCTCCTTTAGACTTGGGCGCTGATATTCATTACGAGTCCGCAACCAAGTACCTAAATGGTCACCACGACATCATGGCCGGTGTTCTTGCCACCAACAGCAAGGTCTTGTTCGACAAGTTGTTCTTTGTAATCAACGCCACCGGTTCCGGGCTTGCGCCTTTCGACTCTTGGTTGCTATTGAGAGGTTTGAAGACCCTCTCCATCAGAGTCGAAAGACAGCAAGAAAACGCGTACAAGCTTGCAGAGTGGCTCCAGAACCAAGGTTACAAGGTGCGTTTCCCAGGCCTCAAATCCCACCCTCAATACGACCTCCATTGGAGTCAGGCCAGAGGTGCCGGTGCTGTTTTGAGTTTCGAAACTGAGTCCCTTGACCTTTCTTGTGACGTTGTCGACTTCACTAAGTTGTTTCACACTACAGTTTCCTTCGGTGCTGTCAACTCTTTGATCTCTGTTCCTGGTAAGATGTCCCACGCTTCCATCGATCCTAAGGTCAGAGCACAAAGAAACTTCCCTGAAACCTTGATTCGTATTTGTGTTGGTATTGAGGATATCAGAGACTTGATCGCCGATTTAGAGCAAGCCATTTCCAAGGCTAAGGCGAAGGCCACCAGACAATCAAAGTTGTAATTGTTTGACTTTCTCTTGCTTTCTCCTTTAATTAGATTTTAACTTTACAAATTTGTGTATAATCCAACACTGCATAATCTACTATATCTCTTGTACTTCCCTCTGCTGCTAGTGACGCATGGCATGAGTGGTGTCCTACGATTTAAAATCTTAACGACACCCGTTATCCGATATCCGAGAAAAGTCAAATTTTGACGGCATGTTGCAAACTGAACCTTGGTGCCAGTGTTTAACTCTAGCTCAAAAAAGAGAGTCTCAGAACATGGGAAAAAGTATCTGCTATAACACAAAGATGATTCCCGCTTAATACTGAGATAACTTATATTTTTTTGGTTGAACCATGTTCTGATGAAAACTAAAAGAAAAGCTTGTTAATTATGTTGTGTATACTTACTGCAATTTGTCGTGGTGTATAGATGTCCCCTTTTTTTTTTGGTGGGGGAAAAAAATACAGCGGTCTTAGCCAATGAAATAAGAAATAATTTTGCTTTTCCAATTTATCAATTTGACACTAGTTTAATACAGTAAAGCAAGATGTTATCTCGTGTTAGCGTTAGACAGTTCTCACATTCTCTATTGAGAAGGTCGTCGATCATTTCAGTTCACAGAGACACACCACAAAACAATCAATCACAACATTTTGAGTTCAGCAAAGAGAATTTGAATAGAGCAGAGGCCATCATCAAGAAGTACCCACCTCAATATAAGAAGGGTGCATGTATGCCATTGCTAGACTTGGCTCAAAGGCAGTTGGGATTTACCTCTATCGCTGCTATGAACTACGTTGCCAAACTTTTGGATATGCCACCAATGAGAGTGTACGAAGTGGCCACTTTTTACACTATGTATCAAAGAAAGCCAGTTGGTAAGTACCACGTTCAAGTGTGCACCACCACCCCATGTCAGCTTTGTAATTCTGATCAAGTGATGGATACCATTGTGGCTAAATTAGGTATCAAGCCAGGACAAACAACACCAGATGGCAAATTCAGTATCGAAGAAGTGGAATGCTTGGGTGCTTGCTCCAATGCTCCAATGATTCAAATTAACGATGACTATTACGAAGACCTACAAACCAAGGAAGAAGTTGAAAAGATCTTAGATTCCTTTGCCAAGGATCAACCACCAGCAGCAGGTACTACCAGAAGACACGACTGTGAACCATTTACAGGCCCAAAGACTTTGTTAGAGGAACCACTCGATGTCAGTAAGATTACCAGAAGCGACCTTTAAAAGGAACATTTAATCATTCCTTCCATTTTTCTCAAATATTAACTTTCTCCCCCTGTTCCCTATATATTCATTCATACTGGCTATAAAAGGCCGCTTTATTTATTATATATTCATTTTAAACGTATATTGAAATCTTAGAGCTAGCTTATATATTCTCTCTCAACCATATATCAAATAAGACCGAAAAAAATAGGAAAAAAAGCCAAATATCAAATCACATTGTTGAATGATTTTATCTACAATAACAAACATGAACAACGTCATAACATTATCGGATGTTGCAGTGATTATGGGACCCTTGATCACCACCCCCTTATTAACTCCAAGAGAAGCGAACACTTTGACATTTCGAATAATTGAACTTTTAATGCAGAGTAAGTGTGATTCACAGTGTTTAAAATTACTTGCAAGGTATTTATCGAAGACGGCGTACGAAGATCTTGTTAAAGAGAGAAATGTTAACCATTATTGTGGTTATCCATTATGTGACCAACAATCAAATGAGATCAAATTAAACAACGATAAAATCATCATAAAATCATTAAAGCTATCAAGTTTCTATAAATCAAGCTACTGCTCGAAAGCACATTACCAATGCAGCGAGTTCTATTCAGCGCAATTAAGCGAAGAGGCATTGTTCATGAGAACAAATTTAGATTTAAGTTGGTTCAATTCTGAATCTGTTGAAAGCAACATAAAATTATTAGATGATCACTTGGATAATGTATTGGATAAATTGTTGGATGTTTCAATTTGATCTAGTTTTGGGGATTTGAAATGATGCTCATTTAGTAGCAGCTTCAAATCTCCATTCTCTAAAATATCTGTGTATGGACCTATTTGTAACCCCCTTTTTACTTCAAGTAAACGCTTTAAGTTGGACTGAAATTTCATGTGATTCGAATCAAACATAGGTTTTAGTGTCTTTAGTATGATTCCTTGTTTAATATTAAACAGCTTTATGATTTTATTAAGATCATTAATCTCACCCTTTAACACCTTTTCACTTTCTCTGATGCTCCATAAGTATTCGTCATCCGAAGAATCTTGTAATTTGGCTAATTTACTCATTTGGGTTTTCTGGGTATCTAATAGATTTAGGTCATTAATCAATCTATCGTACTTCACTCTAACATCAGAGATCCATCGCATGGATTCTGTTCTTAAGTCTCTATTCCAGGGTGTATTTATAACATATATCCAGTTAGATGTGCCATTGATCCTCTTCATTCTGACACCCGAGTCAGTTCTATTTAGTAGCCTACCTTTTAGTTTTTCCAGATATAAAGTCTGCTGCTTAAATTTTATCAAAGAGGGTAGAATCTCTTTTACATAGTTGTTGTCCAATTTAGCTTTGTAGGGTCTTAGTGGCAACGTCCGTAAGTATATTGGTATAGGTATTGATTTATTTTTAGCTTGCGGCTTCTTTTTCTTGATAATATTCCTAACGTAGAAGTTAGAGTTGATTCTCTTTAACAATTCATCGTGGCTTTCGTTTTCAATATATGATCTACAAATAAGATCATTGATTTTATTAACTTCCACTATTCTCTTTTGAATTTGCGATCCGTTTGTTAAATCTTTATCTGTTCTAAAACGCTTCCTCAACTTTAATGTTAATTGAAATTTATCCTTTTGTTTTAGTTTACTGTGGATTGAATTGCGTATTAATGTCCTGTAAAGAGATGAAACTAAGTGACGATGTCCGGCTATCTCTTTCAACGGCAATGGACACATTATTTTAATTTTCTATAGCATATTTTACACTACACATACAGATACAAGTGAAAAAAAATATTCATGCTTTCAAAAAAAAGTTAATGTTAAGCTCAACTATTATGTTCCGTGATTGTCTTATTACACAACAAGACGTCTGATGTAGAACTTGGGAGCAGTATAGATTGGACTCACGTCTTCTTTTTTGAACCACAAGCTGATGTCTTTCTACTTAGTTCAAGAAAAAACTTGTTTTGATTTTGTCCTCCATGAGATGGCCAGATATCAGACTCTAATACTCAAGGTTGGTGCTTTGGAAACTCTGATTTGATACTAGTCAACACCTCTTCCTAAATTATCTACAATCAGTTTTCACTAGTAACTAAATGTCATTCAGAGCAACACTGATGACACCCTTCGAATGACCATTATACTGCCTAACAGTTTCATTGGTACTCAAATCCCATAACCTTACATAGTGATCTGAGCATGCTGTGACCAAATAGGCACTATCAGCAGAAAATGCACAATCCCAAACCCAGCGCTGATGTGGTGCAGCTAGTGTTGTCTCCAATTCCCAGTCATTACCAGCTGTACCCCATACCTTTGCAGTTCTATCTGATGAGCATGTGGCAACGTGTCTGCAATCACTGGAAACGACAACCCTTGTTAACGGTTTTCCTTCAACACTTGACGCAACCCATTCTACATTTGAAGTTTCACTTTCCATATCCCAAACAATTGCTCGACCTCTCAACGTCGCACCAACAGCAAATGCTCCATCACTAGCCAAGGAAACACTTTGGAATGGCTCTTCTTCTTGCTTGGGTAGCTGCATTGTTGCAACTGCCTTGTTATCACCTAGATCCCAAACAACCATTCTACCGGCTGCATCAACAGCAACCAATTCACCCTGATTTGGATGGACAGCGACTTCGTTGACCGCGTAGCCTCCCCCTTCTGGTCCATGAGTCATCAATCGTTCAACATGACCTGTTCTGAGGTCCCAAACCCTCACTGTTGCATCTTCCCCACAAGAGGCGACCCATCGATGGTCTTGCGGGAAACTGACTCCTGTGACATTGCCTGTATGTGATGTAAATTCAACTGCTAATACCCCCGTATCAACATCATACACTCTAACGTGTCCACCACCACCAGCGGCAGCTAAATATCTCTTATCCTGTGTAATCGACAACCTATTGACCTGTGACTCTCCATGAGTAAGCGTCCTTGAACAAACACCTGTAAGTGCTTCCCAAAATCGAATTGTGTGGTCATACCCAGCAGACGCCAATATAACACTCATGATTTGATTTTTCTGTGAAAAGATGGTAATTGTAGATCTTCACCTGAAAAATGATGTCCTGAGTGAGAGATCTAAAACTTTTGAATATTATTTTTGATCCATTTATCAGTGAAAAAGTCATGGTGTTGTATTATTACACAGCTGGCTACTCTAAGTCTACTGTAGAAAGCCCTTCACTTGGTTTAACTTTCCTGTGATTATTAATTGCGTGGTTTCGGAACATAAAAGCAGCGGACTTAGTTTATCGCCGGATTAAAATGATTGTGGAATTAAGAGAACATATTAGTGGTTTGTTAATCCATACTCATGTCAAACCATATTAAGTATCTGTAATGAGGGATTATAATTGATGTGCGTGATTATAAATAGGGCGTGTTTCCACTAAATTATTACTTCATCACAAGATAAGTTTGTTATTAGAAATCAGTTTCAATTTAGAATGTCCACTATCAAACACAAAGCTGCCGCTTTCAGGGAAGATGCAAACTTACAAGACTTAGTTTCTGTTATTGAAACAGAAACTCAAAAACCAAAAAGTGGTGAGATTCTCGTTAAGATTCATTCTTGTGCCGTCAATCCAAGCGATTGGAAGCATTTTGCGGCAAATTTTAGTGCTCCTGGTGTCATTCCAGGATCAGACAGTTCCGGTGTTGTTGTTGAAGTTGGTCCTAACGTCAATAATTTTAAAGTTGGAGATTATGTTTCTTCACTTTCTCATGGTGGTGCAGCAAATGCACCACTGGCAGGTTCATTCCAGGAATATGCAGTTTTTAAAGCTAACACTTCTTTCAAGTATCCTCACTTGAGTATCAAAACAACAGAAGGAAACATAATTGATTCCTTTGATAAGGCAGCAGCTATTAACCTTGGTATTGCTACTGCAGGAGTTACCTTTGCTCATCAATTCAAGTGGAGATTTGATGATCCTCAATTGAAGAAGGAATGGGTTCTTATTACAGGTGGTACAACAGCAACAGGATTTCTTGCTGTGCAAATTGCGAAAAACGTTTATGGTGTTAACGTTGTCACAACCGCATCTCCAAAGCATGCTGATTTATTAAAATCGCTTGGTGCTGATGTTGTCATTGACTATAGATCTGAGAATGCGCTAAATGAAATAAAGGCCACAGCTCCTGAGCTAAAATACGCCTTCGATTGTGTCAGTGCTGTGGAAACTTACAACCTTGCCAACGATTCATTGTGTGATTTTAGGGAACATGCAGTACTCGATAATTTACTATTTCTGAACGAAAGTTGCCTCAAGCACGCCAAATCTAATGTTGAATTGACGAATACGTATGTTTATGCAGTTTGCAACGAGGATAGAAATCCCACCGGTGCATATATTGAAGATTGGAAGGAGATCATCAATACACATAATTTATTTTGGCCAAAAATTAATGAGTACATTCTAAATGGCACGATCAAAGCTCAACCTTTGACAATTTTGCCAAATGGATTCAACTCTGTTAACGAAGGTCTGAAGGAACTACAAGCGGGGGTTCATGCGACTAAGCTAATATTCAAAATTGTTAATTAGAATGAGCTGACTGACTGTTTGCGCTCTTTGATAATAATGGATGAACTTGATTGAAATTAACTTTGATAAACGATATACTTTTTTATATATAAATATATATGTAACTACTATACATCCAATAATTGGCTCTATTATAAAATCCGGAGAACCTAATAAATCGTTCCTAAATGAATTAATGCATTGGACTGAGGTTTAATGTTTATATCAATTGATTTGTACCCTCTTTGTATAATATACAATATGACTTTAGACTATTAGATAGAGTAAAAATGGAGACTCTGTTCTTGTTTAAAAATTGGCGTTGATGACATTCTTTTGTTCAGGAGATAGGAATATTGGGTAATCGATTTTAAAATTGACTATTAAGTCACCGTACGTACCAGGTTGCTTACTGCTTGGCATACCTTGATTAGGATATCTTTCTGTTGAGTTTGGCTGGGTTGGGGTTGATCTGATAATGTTCAATTTACGTCCAGACAATGTTGTGATTTCTTTGGTGAAGCCCAAAAGTGACTCCTTAAAGGATATCTCAACAGTAGCAATCAAATCGTTATCTTTTCTAACAAATCTGTCGTCTTTTTTTTCGGTGATAACAAATTTGATGGTTTGTCTGACACCGTTTTTGTAATCACCTTCGTTTGGATATGAAAGTTTAGTACCTGCTTTCCAACCTCGCTTTAAGTTGATGGCAAATATCTTTGACTCGCTTTCGCCTCTTGGGCCTTTTCTATTGATCTTCAACTTCTTGACTCCACCCTTGTACAATTCCTCTAGGGAACATGGCGCATTCAACTCAATGACTTCAGCTTCTGGTTGTTTCTGTCTTGGCATTCCACCACCCATGCCACCAGGCATACCGCCCATACCGCCCATACCGCCCATACCGCCAGGCATACCACCCATGCCACCGAATGGGGAGCCGCCTCTGCCACCAGAACCACCAAAGAGATCCTCAAATCCACCAAATTGATTGAACATATTAAATGCGTCATCTTGCGTAAACTGGTGGTAACCAGAACCACCTGTGTTGAAATGGAACCCGCCATTACCGCCTGCACTTTGTCCTCCGCCATTGGCAAATGGGTTTTGAGGTGCGTTACCTCTAGCTGCATCCAAACCATACTGATCATAAACCTCACGCTTCTCAGAATCACTTAGAATCTGAAAAGCTTCACTGATTTCCTTAAACTTTTCAGCATCACCAGTTGGTTTATCAGGGTGGTATTTCAAGGCCATCTTTCTGTATGCCTTCTTGATGTCTGCATCACTTGCATTGGACGCAACACCAAGCAAATCATATAACTTTGTTTCTCTAACCATGCTACTTTCTTAATAGATAGAGAAAGAATTACTTTAGTGTTAGGAAGGGTGTAACGTGGGACACTGTCCGTCTCTTATATAGTCAATTCACATTTGCATATTTTTTCTAGAAGCTTCCAGAAAGAACAAGTACAAGATGATTACGTAATATTACATAAGCTTCTATATCTTTGTTTCAGAGAACAAGATAAGAACCAAAGAAAAGTACTAGTTCTTCATTTAAAACGAAATATATCATAAGGATAGATAGGTAGTGATATAAAGAGTAGAGGATAATGAATGCAGTTGTCTTAATTTCTTAATTTTTTTTGATTATTGTTTGTCTCGTTATTTGACACCCAGGGAACAAATATTCAATTGGCGCATCTGTGCCAACATCTGATCTATTTCAACATCCAATTGGCCATTAGCGTACTGGTCTCTTGTGACTGGATCCAGATACTGTTGAATTTGTGCAAGCCTGGCATAGCCTTCAGTACAAAATCTCAATTGAATCTTGACCAAGGCTTCAAAACTTGGATCAAAAAATGGGACTCTCAAGTCAATTAACTGTGGAATCTCAGTTTTCAATTGATTGTTTAAATCATCAAAGACCTCCTTGGTCAGCTGCAATTCTCTTTCTGCCCTTGGCAATTTTGTGGCGTCCTTTGCTGGCTTGTCCACTAGTCTACGAACTTTTGATTTGGCTTGCTCGTAGTCGGTTTTCTTGTGCGATCTCTTTTTGATTGCCTCGTTAATCTCATTGAAATAAGTGCCGAATTTGGTGATCGGATCTAAAACAGTTTCTCTGAATGGTCCATCTAGCTGTTTCACAGTTTCGGTGTCATATTCTTGAACAGCCTGTAAATACAAGCCACCAACGTTGGCAGTCCCAAGAGTTCTTGCATCTTCATAAAGATTGTTAATAGTTTCTCCCATACCGACTTGTGCTGCTGTTACAGCTCTCAATGAGTCAAGATAGCCCTTAGTCTCTTTTTGAAGCTCTTTACCTGCTTTTTCGAGCACCTTGTATCTTCTTTCTTCGATATCGTATTCTTTATCTGTGACTTTATCTGCAGCCTTCACCATTACTGCACCACCGGCACGGTTAACAGCTTTTTTAAATCCTTCCCAAGACATGTTTTTATTTGCTTCAATTGAATTTGATTAATAATGAGGCGTCTAGAAGTTGACAAAAAAATAGAGGCGAGTAAATATCGACAAGCTTCAAAAGGCTTGTGTGAGCATGATATTTCAAGCTTGATGATAACTAGTCCAAAATCTATTAATATACTAGAGTTGTGAACAAACATCAAATGAATATCTTTTACTTTCCATACCATCACTTTAAAAAAAACAAATTACTTTATATAACAAAACAGGAAAAACCAAATAAAACATACATATGAAAAGATAGCTGTTGTTACAATGCTAACAAATGTAGACGAGGGATACACCAACTCTTGATATCAATATATTTATATATATCTATTAAGGAATGAATCAGAAAGAAGAAGAGATATCTATTTTTTTTCTTTCTTCTCCTTCTTTTCCTTCTTCTCCTTTTTGTCTTTCTTTTCCTTCTTTTCCTTCTTCTCCTTCTTCTTCTTCTTTTCATCGTTGTCACCTTCGTCTTCAGCCTTTCTCTTCTTTTCCTTCTTTTCCTTCTTTTCTTCCTTCTTTTCTTCCTTCTTTTCGTCGAAAAGAGATCCCTTGCTCTTTTGGATTTCTGGGGCCTTTAATTTATCTTCAGGAATGACTGGAGCCTTAACATCTTCGTTGGCAACGTATTCCTTAGTCCAAGATTCAGGTGTCTTTTCGTTTGGTCTACCGTATTGATCTAATTTACCTTCAGATTTCATTTGCTTCTTCTTCATAGCAATTGGACCAAGACCCCATCTTCTTGGGTAAGTGTCTCTTTCCATAATACATCTCTTAACGTTAGCAACAATACCATGGTCACAAGAAGTTAAATCAACGGTGGACATTTGTGCAATACCAATAGCAATAGCTTCACCCTTTGTGGTCATTAAGACAACTTCGTCATATAATTCGATTCCATTTTCGTATCTGAGTAAACCTGGAATCATTAACTTGGCACCATAACAGACAGCATTAACAGCAGAATCTTTGACAACAATTCTCTTGTAACCAACTAAGAGGGTTTCTAATGGCATAATAATTTTTCTTAAGTATGATTCATCTCTTGAGTTATCGTAGACCCATTGAGCATCAAGGACATCGTGGAGAGTGACTAAGTTATCGTTCTCACAAAGAGCACCAGATCTCACTCTTCTCAACTCTTGCATATGACCACCAACACCAAGCAACATACCTAAGTGAACACACAAAGTTCTCATGTAGGTACCAGCTTCACAGGAAGCCCAGAAAACACCAAGACCTCTGTCGTTATCAAATTCAAATAATTTGGAATCGTAAATAGTTCTAACTCTCAGTTGTCTCTTGACAGCAGAAATTAATGGTGGTCTTTGAAAGAGAGCACCGGTTAGGTTTTCTAAAGCTTTGTTGAGGTCTGATTGGTCTTCAAGTGCAGAATGTAATCTAACAATACAGACATACTCCTTACCAGCACCTTGTTGAGACTTGACCAATCTGGTGGCTCTATCGATACAGACAATCAAACAACCTGTAACCTTTGGATCCAAGGTACCTGAGTGACCAGTCTTTTCCACACGCAGAATTCTTTTGATCCACGCAACGACTTCGTGGGATGATGGGTTTGATGGCTTATCGAGGTTAATGATACCTGACTTGACATATTGATCAATTGGACGTGAAAGTGGAGCACATCCTGCTGGAATTGGTGTGTAATGTTGAGAACGGACCAAAAGCTGGTCGAAATTCTTTAACAAAAGGGGCCATTCAGAGGTATCAAGAGATGCACCCTCAGAAGATGGTTTAATTGTAAAATCAGACATTATATACAAATATTATATATATATTTATATATATATGCTAAAAGAGATCTTGTTTGCTTTAGTATATAAGGATGAAAAATTTTTTTTGGATTTCTCTGCTAAAAATTTTTCAGTAAGCCAAAAGCCAGAAAGGCGAGAGAAAGATAAATTCAGTGGTATTGAACAGTGGTAAACATGATCCCAGGGCAAGCGCACGAGATAAATCTAAGAATAGGTTAACTGAATTTGGATAAAAAAACGAATTCTAATGACATTAATCATGTGTGTATTTGAGAAATATGAGTTACTACAGATTTGTTTAAACATCCTTTTTGGCTTCAATGACACTGGTATCGGGGGTAAGCACACCCAAAGAAACTGAAGGCGGTTCAGCTACCTGGACAGGTGTGGTAGGTGCTATTGGCGACGATGGTGTTTGTGGTTTGGTAAGGTCTGCCTCATTGATTTCACCTCCATTGACCTTGATAGCGTTCTTGCGGTTAACAGTCAATAGCCACGATAGTGGTATGTAGATCATGACGACAAAGAATCCCATAACCGAACCACATAGACAAGTCCATATAACATGAAAACTAATGGTGATACTGCCTTCCAGTAGTAATTTGATGGATTTCAGTATTGACATTGAAAAGAAACGCCTCTTTTCCAGACTATGCAATTGTTTCCAATC
Source organism: Saturnispora serradocipensis (assembly GCA_030570415.1). NCBI lineage: Eukaryota > Fungi > Ascomycota > Pichiomycetes > Pichiales > Pichiaceae > Saturnispora > Saturnispora serradocipensis. The sequence continues at coordinate 83,695 of JAJLVS010000006.1, read as the reverse complement.
TGATGAAGTAAATTATAGCTATGTATTGATGTGATAACACACAGTAAGGTGCTTAAAATTTTAGCTTTGAAGGAAAAACCTTTTACGTAAGCATGTTGCTTAGAAGACACTCAGTAGAAAATATGCGATAATATAGTGATAAGCCAAAGTACGATGTAGCGAGGACTTGATGTGCATTAGATGATGTAAGAATAGTGATGAACCAAAGCTTGCTCTTCATCCGTTTATAATAATAAGTTCGAAGAGCGGACTATAGCATTGATTCGACTTTCCTTTTCACTTTATATAAGATACTAACGCAAAAGAGAAACAACATTTCCAGAAATTGTGTACATGTTTTGTGCTGCAAGTTAACGGTTTAAATTATGGAACAGTTAAATCATTATCATAGTCATGTGTTGAGTAGTAATATGATAGATGGTTTGGCAATTATTAACTTTAATGCGGAATGTCAAAAAGTCAAACACTTAATTGTCCCAAAGCCAACTATATATAGCTGGCAATATGGAGTTCGCTTTTTGCACACATCAGACAAGAGATAGTAAAAGTTAAACTAGTTGCTCAGCATGATCATTTTTCAGCATCAAACAATTCTAAAAGAAGACCTTCGAAAGTGAAATATTTGTTCATTAGGTGATTGCTTAGAAATAAACACTTGGATACTGTTTTGGTTTTCTGCTTGGTTTTTCTATACTAAGAAATCAGTTTACTTTATTCTTTAATGATTGTTCCCTGATTCATAGTATGTAGTCCCTCATCAATGTCAGCAAACAAACATAACCGGAATTTTTACCAGGTGAAAATGATGTGCTAATGTTTCTATTATACATGCAGGAGAGGTCCACTTTTTAGTCCATTAGTTTAGTGCCACCGTTTGCATATTGAATTTTGTTTAATTTCGCCCTTATAGGAATACAAACATCAATTACAAATACAGATATAGTACAATCACTCAAGTTTCGGTTAAGGCTGGCTACTAAGATTGCGTGCCATCAGGAGTTTGGATTCAAACAGGCGCTTATTGATAATGAGCTTTTTCTGCTGCCTGGTGGTATTTGGCCTCCATGTAGCAATTTTGACAGAACATAATTATCCCATGGAAGAGTTTCTGGAGTTGAAGGATGAATTTTGCTTGTTTAGCTAGCTGTGTTGATTATTGCTTCCTTTTTCTTTAATGACCTACTAAAACAGCGCTTAATTGCATTTATTCTAAATATCACGCCTAACGTTCTGTTCATGAAATTGCAAATGTCAATTACAGACATAAAATATACCACAAGCCTTAACTAAAACGTCAAAGTAGGACAACAGCCCGCACTTAAGTTCCGATCTCTCTGACGTGTGATAAGCTGTTTCCCACAATTTCGAATTTCGTTGTTTCAAAATAAACAAACTTTCAATGATACCATTTGACCATTGTATTGACCAGCTCAATTGCAATATAACCCAATCAACTTCACCACAGAACCCATATCGTAACTATCCAAATAACTGCAAACCCTCTTCCTACACTTACGTAATCCATTGCTAAGAAAATTTTTACTAGTGGTAAAAACTAGCGTGTTCCAATTTGGCGTTCTTAACCATTCTTCCTTTCTTCTTTCTTTAACTTCGAGTCCTATTTCTGCCCCGTCTCCAGTCAACACGGAGAATGGGTCCTGGTAAAGGACTAGATCAAATGCCGCAAACGACTTGATACCTCGATTGCTTTTCTACATAGCAATACATAACAGAATTGAGCTCGATTTGATTCTGTTTTTTTGTTGTAGAATACATTTTGATAGTAGTGGGTAACTAAAGTAGCAAATGTAGCTGTTATCCTTTAACTTAATAAATTAACTCAAATATAGATATATATATATATATGAATGTAGATATGGTTACATATATGTAAAATTATTCTGGACGTAGGTCCGATCTTCTTGGTGCAACCAACGGGTGCAACTGGCAAAGGTAAGTAAATGCCCACATCAACACCATCATGGCGATTGCAAGACAGACAGTCGATCTCCACACGGTTCTATCCTTTTGTGGTGCCACTTGCCAAAATATACCTCCTGCGATAAACGCCGTTATCATAACGCCAAGCACAATGTATCCAGACATCACTGATCAATTTCCCTTGCTGTATATGCTACTAAACAAATCAAAAACAGAACTCAAGAGCGTTTAGCTAATGTATTTAGACTTAGGAGAAAGCTGTTTCTTAACATGCACAAGAATAAATTTATCCATTTTTTCCCACTGTCAAGTGAGATAGTGATGATTTCGTAATATAGAAATATTGCCAAAATGGTATCTAACACTGTGCTGCATTGGCTTTATTCTGTTCTGAAACCTTCATATAATTATCCCGACCTCTGTTACCAGGATGTTGTTTTGATATTGCAAACTTTTCCTGATTTAAAACTCAAAACTGACATTTTCACTTTTGAAAACGGCACCCAACAGTTGCTATTACAAGTATACACAAACCCCATACCATCAAATAGGTCGCTCGTTGATTTGAAAGGCAATTTTCAATTAATTGCACATTTCCCGTTGAACTACCCGAATACAGCTCCCATTTTATACATAAATCCATTAAACGGCTATCTTCTCCGTGAAAATGATTTAGTCACAAATGGTGGTCAGCTAATAAGCCATACCTTACTACAATGGAACGAATTATATGGCTCCGATACCAGTAATCAAAATATAGACCCAAAAGACAATCGGCTATTAGTTTTATTTTTAGAGTTATATCAGCTACTAAGAAGTACAGAGTTTGTAAGGCAACCACCGCCAATACCACAGAAACCTAATATTATACCAAACAATTATAACAATAATACCGATGCAAATGAAAAAGATAAAATTTCACCCCCAAAATTACCTTTGAATCCAGTTAGAAGAAACCTGATCGATCAAATACAGTCCGAGCTTAACGTTAATTTATATATAAAGCTGAAAGAGTTATCAAATTCTATAGTTACCAATCAGGAACAAATAGTAGAGTTCGAATCAAACTTGAATCATGAAATTGATCAAATCAAAGCCAAAACTAACGAGATAGAAGCTAAATCAGTTGAGTTAAGCCATGAGAAAAGAAAACTAGCTGATGCAATTGATGAAGTGGAAGTTAAATTATCAAAGCCAATATCTGAATTAATTGAGTCGAGCAATATCAAAGAGAGGGAATTAATGATCCTCAAATCAGAAATAAAATCTCAAAATGACTTGATTAAGTTGTTAGAGTCGTTATTTCTTAGTAAGAAAGTACTTTTGGCTGATTATATTAGTATGATTCGTTCAATCGGTTATAAACAAGCTCATATATTGAACGAAATTAGTTAAATGTCTATCTATTTATATTCTTCAATGAATTCAAGTAGCTCTTTATCCCAATGTAATGGGAATGCCAAATTGTCTCGCAAAACAACATACTCACTATCACAATACTCTAACTTATCTCTAATTTCATCACTATGCAAGCCTTTGATTTTATTGATTTCGTTACTCGAATAATTACATCTGCCCTTTCCAAAAACAACTGTTTTATCGGTTGATTTGAAACCTAATAATAAATCAACGCATTCTAATTGCTCAAAATTTCCAGTTACTGTCAAAACTCCTACAGGTAGCAAACCAGCTCTATTGCTCCTTGTAATTGCCAAAAAGCATCCATAATCAACTGTGATAGATCCCTTAGATTTTAATCCATGTAACAACCAAAATTGTTTGTTTTTAATGTGATTTTGTGGCAAGCCAATAAATCTTGTGTGAATAGGTATGTTATTCAATACCATATTTTCAAATTCCTTTAAATTCCAATCATCAAATTTCAATTCTTGCCTATTCGATGGTGAATAATTCAAAATTTTTAAAAGACTTTCTGGGTAGTTTGAATTGCAGATAATTGTTGATGTACCACCATTAGTAGCTAAATCTGCTGCAATTAATTTGGTTTCCATACCGCCTGTGCCGATGGTTGTTCCAGCTCCTGACTTTGTGTTAACGTCCAATTCATTCATGTCATCAACAATAGTAACTCTCTTAGCATTCACATTGTTCCTTGGATTATCTGTATATAGACAATCAACGTCCGTCAGCAAGATTAGATATGTTGCCGACACCATTCCACTTGTAATTGCACTCAAAGTGTCGTTATCACCAAATTTTATTTCTTGTGTAGAGATTGTGTCGTTTTCATTAACAATTGGTATGACACCCATATCGAGTAACTCTAATAATGTATTTTGTGCATTCTGAAACTGAGTAAAATTCAGTATGTCGTTTCTTGTAATCAAAATTTGTGATGTTAATAGATTGCAATGTTTGAACATATTATCCCATAACTTCATTAGCTTTCCTTGCCCAATAGCAGCTAGCGCTTGTTTGGCAGCTAATTTCTTTGGTTTCTGTTTCATTTTTGTTTCAATGAGTCCCATTGCAATAGCTCCAGAGGAAACTAAAACAACCCTGTATCCTTCTTGACGGAGATGAAAGACTACCTCCACCAATCTTGACATTGTGGCAATCTTTGCATGTCGTGTATCAGAATCAACAATAGATGATGATCCAAGCTTAATGACTATTGTCTTATGTTCACTCATGCCTGTATTGTAACTACTTAATTCAAATCTATAATGAAAAAAAAAAGAGTCACTGTATGAAAGAAACAGAACTTAAAAGGTATTCACCATTTATAGGGCAGTTTACGTAGCATTCTCCGTCAAGGTAGACTCTCAATCAATCTAGCACATTTTATGATTGTGATGCTAGATTTTATTGATTTACGTTCTACTTATTGTGTCCTATTTGTATATATCTAATCATATGCAATGAATAGTAGTTAAATTGAATATCTCCCCTCAAGGGAAAAGATTACAAGCAAAATCAAAACATCGTAAATTTGAATTTAAGAATTAAGTATTACTATGTTATTTCAACGCCGTCGCTACTGCTTCGATAGTCAAAGTAACGATACATTTTATATGTTAACCGATTTTTCATGAGTTTCACCAACTTACTATTTTTTTTACCAGCATGTTTTTCGATACTTTTTTTTGAATCTCTATCAGATCACTATCACTCTTTTCTTTGTTATACTCGTCAACGGAGTCTCCACTAGCATTAAAATATTAACACTACATCAATGCGATTGATCACCCATGAAGTCAAAACAGCGTCATTAAAAAATCCTACCTGGTCACACAAATTTGTTAATAATGTTCAAGGTGTTCTTTACTACTCTTTACCATTCTGCTTGATGACACCAGCTGAAAACTTCATCTTGTCACTTTTCTTCCCTCTAATTGTTATTTTAGTTTCAGTTGGTATGTGGAACTACGTTTTGAAGTATTTAATCAAGGGAATTGTCATTGGTTATAATCATGGGGTGCGCTTATGGTTGGAATATAAGCAAAACCAATAATGATCTTCGAAACGAATTTATTTTCCTCTTTTCTTAATACCTTTCTATGTTAATTTTATTCTTTTTCTCTTCTATTATACATTTTATATCTACTTGAAAAGCATACTTCTAGAAAGTGTATGTTCACAAGAGTGATTCTTTTTTTTTCTTGAAATTGTTTCATTCAATTATAAATAAAATAATAATAGCTATCTATTATAATATAATCGATATAATAACCAAGTCAAATATGGTAATTGAATGTATGATATTTGTTTCTATGACTCTCATTTAGGTATATTATACATAGTAACCAATATAAAGTCATCATTTTTTTTTCGTTACTTTAAGTTATTTATTCAATTAAATAACGTTCAGCGTTCTCTTTAATGCGTCTTGTTGCTCTTCGTTCAGAGTACTAAACAATGCTTGATATTTGACCTGTTCTTCAGATTCAGTTTTGACAACAAACGATTTGAAGGCTTCAAAAACATTAATATTCTCGAGAGCACTTTGTGAATATGGATCTTCGTCTAGTTCATCTAAATCATCATAAAACTTGAATTGTCCACTTTCAGTAAACTCAATATCGTCAATATTGAACTCACCATTGTTTTCCCCATCAAAATCTTCATTGTCATCGTCATGATCTCCAATACTAAAAGTTGCTTCATTGCCTTGCCATTGTGCTTCAAATCCGGGTTCATATTCTTTCCTCTTCTTTTCTAAGTTTGCGATTGCTTGTGGTAATTTGATAATTAGCTTTGATAAATTCACACCAAGCGCAGGAATGATAGAAGCAAGACCAATTTGATCTAAGGATTCTATTGGAATATTTAAAATTGAAACAGTGGCTAAAATATTCAATTTAATATCAAAAACTCTTGTTAACTTGTCTGTTAATTTAAACCAAGTCTCAAAAACATTTTCGAGCAAATTCATTTCAATGATTTTACTCAATGAGGAGCTAGGGTCGATAACTATTGATGATAGCAATACGTTGATAATTTGAATTTTGTTATTGTTTGAATTGTATGCCTGATCTTCGGTTAAAATATATTTAACTGACTCTTCAATCAAGGTTTTAACATACTTTGAAGCTGATGTTTGGTCAAGTGCTAAAACAAAATATGTCGCCAATTCGCACATCTGACAAATATCATTTGAGCCGATTTCTTCATCATCATCTTCATCCGGTGTGAACATTAAAATTTTCATTATTAGTTGAATCATGGCTGTTTGCACTTCTTCGTTGGATTTAATCATTGATGAACCATAAACCAAATAATTTTTAAGTGCTGGCAAAGCGTCCTCTAGAAACAATGTTGTATCTTCTCTAATTAGCATTTTAATGAAGCCTGCAAATAATCTCCACATGTTATTCGAAACACTTCTAGTCAAAAATAAAGTATTTTCGATCAATTCGCTTGCTTCCGCATAAAAGTCATCGATCGAGTTCGCAAAAATGTATTCAATAACAGGAGAGTAGTATGGTTCCAAATTACCGATTGCATCAGCAGATTTTTCAAAATATAACAAAACAGTGATCATTGTGTTGATTATACCTAAAATTGCTGTTTGCTTGTCACTCAAATCATCATATCCATTAAAATCATCCACATCAGTATTTGAAGCATCCTTCATTTCTTCCAACAATCTTAAAACTTGCTCACTCAATTTTGCCATTAGGTTTTCTGCAAATGGTTCTAGCTGGTCTGAAAATGATTCAACACATTCTTGCATAACCATTGGTACAATATCGCTATCAAACTTATTTGATAATTCTAAAAGTTGCTCCATTGATGGCACAATGATTTCTCCAAGAGCTTTCTTGAATTCGTCAAACTTTAAAAAGGCTTGCAGCGCCAATGCTGCTTCAATTTGGACTGGTAATTGGTCAACCTCATTGAAACATGTCATGACACCTCTGAATAGAACGTTCATGTAGTTTGGGTCCTTATATTGTAAATCGTCAAATTTTGATGAAACATTACAAGCTCTAGCTCTCAAGAAAGGATAATTTGATTGAAAATTTGGAAAAATGAATGTCTGCAAAAATGATTCCATTTCATTCACTAGGGGACATTTTGGGCTAATTAATTTATGTGCAATTGGCCCCAAAATTCTCATTGCTGCTTCTTTATCCTTTGCTACCTCAATAGTTTCCTCTTTTTGATTACACTCATTCAATTTTGCGTAAATAAATTCCATTAGCGGCTGTAATGTAGTTGTACCTCTCTTTTCAACCAGAGTAAATAAAAAGGCAATAACTGCATTTTCTGGCGAGGATGAATCTTCAAATTGATCCAAAATGGTATGAATATACTCTTCGGGTTCATTTTCAAATAATTCTATCGTATCATCTGATGGTCTAAAAATATTGAATGTAACTTCAGAAATAAGTAAATTCAAATGGGGCAAAACCATTTCCCATGTATGCTTTTTAACACAACATTGTTCAATAAATCCAATAATATAGTAGAGAGATTCTTTAGAAATCCATTGGTGACCTTGTCTCCACAACTGTAACTTTCCAATGTAAACTTGAAATAATTGTGGTAAAACAGATACATTGAAAATTTGTAAAAAATCGTCATATTCGAACCTTCTTGAGAGTGATTTTGTACCGTATCTTTCATAAATTCTACTCAAATTATGGAATGCCCATTTTTGACATTTGACCCAGCTGGAATTGCTTCTTTCATCTTCTGGTAACTTGAAAACAGACGCTGGCAGTTGCATGTTAATAACGTCAACGTGGAATGTAATCCAATCAACAACATTATGATTTTCTTGTAGAACTAAAGGCAAATCCAAATAAGTAACAAATTTATAACATTTTAATACCAATTTAACGATTTCACCACCTTCATAGCTATCAGTTGGATTACTGACAAACATCTTTGCTAAATGCAATAAACTTGGAAAATATTTGGAAATGATTGAATCTAGTTGTGTTTGTCTAACTTCATTTTTCTTCCATCTAAATGACCTACATAATTCAGTGAAACCTAAGATACCAATGTAGATTGACCTCAAGTCATTCGAATTGGAAAGTAATTTTAAAATGGTTTGAAGAAAATTAGGCCAGTGATCTGGGTAATCATAGCTAACGATAACGGCCAACGCTGGGATCAATTGATTGGTTAGATTTCTTTCCAAATTAACCATAACAAACATGATTCTATCTCTAATGATAGGTTTTTCATCTTTATCGATAGCTCCTAAATTCCATTCTCTAATAATTTTGTTTTTAAAGTAAATGGAACATGCTTGTTTGACGATTGGTGAAACTTGTTCATTACCAAGGATATCTAAACAGGCACCCAGAAAACCAACTCCGGTTGCCGCTTGGCTTAATTGTTGCTCCGCATGTTTTCTAATATTGACATCAGCTTGTAACGTAGCCTGAAAGCAATCGTGAAGCCCATTAACATCCATATTGGGGTTCTTACTAAGGAGTTTATGCTGATTGTACTCTTGATGATTTGATTCGTTTGTTAAAAATTTTTTTCTTGTGGTCTCCCAAACAAATAAAGAATAACGGTCAAATTCGCTCAGCAACAATAACGCTATGTTTTTGAGTGCAGTGACGCAAGTGCAATGAGAGTGTTATGACAGCAACCATTAAAGAGACATTAGGATTCTGTGCTTACTGTTCAAAAATTCCCCATGACTGTTCAACGTCATATGGACCTGGATCTTTCCAAAAATCATCATAGAGGGTAAAAAAGAAAACTTTGTCAGCAACAGACTCACTAATGCTTTTAATTGCTTGTAATTGCTGCAATTTTCCTGGTATACCCAACTGGCCATACTGAACTCCACGTTTTGGCCAACCTGTTTCTGTTATTAAAACTTGTTTTTTGTTACATAGTGAGTCCATTTCTTTGATAACTGATTGCAAGAAAGCACCAGATGCATTAGCACTGACATTGCCATCCCAATATGGATGGGAGTTTACCGCAACAAAGTCAGTGTATTGACAAAGCATTGGATTGTTTTGATAGGCAGGTACAGTGTCAACATTAACAATAGGTCCATACCAACCATTTTCGTTGAGTAGTGTTCTTGCTTGTGTCATCGCAGAGGCCACTGTAGTAAAATTGTATTGACCAGAATTAATCCATTCGTTGCCTACGGAAACTGCGTAAACTGATTTCCAGCCGGCTACTGTTTTATTGATCTGCATTACCATCACGTCAATGTCAGCAGCTATGCTATCCATCTCAAACAGCCCAATGAACAGTTTTTGATTTGAACTAATTGCAGATAAAATAATTGAAACACAGTTACAGTCGGGGGCATATATACGTATTATCTCATACGATAACAACTTTTGAATATCTGAGGTTATCTCTGATTCCCCTTTGCATGCACCGCTTGATTTATATGGTGAGTAAGTTATACCTTTACCTTTAATAGCATAATACTGCACGCTATCTGAAGCTGCATTCGCGTTAGCAGTTGAAGTTTTGAATAATGCATTAAATGTTTTGGATAAAGGTTCTGTTATAGTAATATTGGGCAACGAACTAAAATCCGAATGTGATACTGGATCAGCCGTTGATACTAAAAAGTCTCGCGGTTTGATTGTTGATTGAGACACTAACTCATTAACGCTGGAGTTATCGTCAGAAGAAATCGTGCATGTTGTATTTAACATGATTTTACATATGTATGAGCTGCTTGCAGCAGCATTGCCTATATTATTAGAGCTGCCGTTAACAATAATTGCCAAATTGGTAGATGTCAATTCTCCAGAAATTGGTTTGATACCAGCTTTGCATATGCTACATAGTGGTGCTGCTAATATGTTGCTAGGGGTGGCATCCACACGTGATGGAAGAAGAATGCAAATGTCGTCCACATTGATAGTTAGCTTTTGCTGCACTAAAGTGCTTGTTGGCTTTGCGTTGAAGCTTATGGAAAGCTTGTTTTCCATGTGTATCTTCTCTTGTAAAATATGAGCACCAGACACAACTTTGATTACAACGATGAAGGCCCAAATTCTAAATAGATGCAAATCACCAAAATTAAAATGCATCATGTTATTGATGTTGAAGTATTAAGGAGGTAGTTTCCGTTGGTTTAATACATATTGTAATTTATTTGCAAGCTGATTAGAAATGAGCATTTTGTGATACACATATGAGACATTCACTCAACATCAACTACGAAAAAGAGTTTGTCATGTATTAAAAACAAGATGGCAAGCATAATATTGCAAGCATTTACCAAAACATGAAAGTTCATATCTTTCTTTTTAATTGTGTTAAAGTAAGTTTTGTTGAAAAATGACAAAAGGAAGAAATTTCTCTAATCATCTCTGTTCAATCTAATCCTAGTTTTGACGGCAGAAGACATCAATAAAAAGGAATCATACTATAGTAACAAATTTACGGAAGTAATGAACTTTCATCTTTGGTAAATCAAACCCGTTCTCTTATAAAAATTTTTCAACTTTCTGATTTTTCACAATATATCATCAAGTTTGAATTGCAGATGCAAGCAGTAAAGCTTTTAAGACCGGGAAATAGCGTGGCCAGAAGGTACTTTAACACCTTTTATGATGGAACGGCGTCTTCATTAGCATACACAGATACCAGCCAGTACGCATTGGCTAAAAATATCGAAACGGTGCCGTTGGCGTTTGACAAGCACCAATCCCCAGGAACGGCAATAGATTCGCCTCTGGTATTTCTACATGGTCTTTTTGGATCTAAAGCAAACAACAGGTCGATATCAAGGCAGCTTGCAAAAAAACTCAATCGAGATGTATACTGTTTAGATCTGAGAAATCATGGCGATTCCCCCCATAACCAAAGACACGATTACCCAGCAATGGCCGCAGATGTTGAAAGATTTATCACAGAGCACGAAATGAAAAGGCCTGTTGTGATTGGCCACTCCATGGGCGCCAAAGCGGCCATGGCACTTGTTTTGCGCAACAAGAATATTTGCTCCGGTTTGATCTCTGTTGACAACGCTCCCATTGATTTCACCTTTGGCAGAGGCACTGGGTTTAGTAAATTTGGGCAGTACATTAGACAGCTTAAGCGGATTGAGCAAAACACTCATTTGAAGTCGTTGAAAGAATGTGACCTGGTGTTGGCAGCTGTTGAACCATCGCTTCCAATCAGACAGTTCTTACTAACAAACTTGAAAAAAAGGGACTCTGGTGGATACTATTGCAGGGTGCCATTGGATATCATTGGGCCGCAGCTGGATAATGTTAGTGGTTGGCCGTTCAATCATTTAACTAGCAGATGGAACGGTGACACACTCTTCATTAGAGGAACGAAGAGTGGATACATTGCAGACGAATTTCTAGCTTCTCTTGGTCTTTTTTTCCCACGCTTTGTTTTGGAAGATATAAATGCTGGGCATTGGGTTACCAGTGAGAAGCCACACGAAAGTATTGATGCTATTGCACGTTTTCTGGACAGATTAGAAGACGACATCCTGAGCATATGAGCATATCCGTGTCGGTTACCAAGTTCAAAGCGGAGTGGCAACTTTTTTTTTCCTTGTAAACCATTTAACAACACTTAATTCCTTTTAACGAACGTAAAAGATGTTGAGATTCACACAGAAGAGGCTCTTTTCAGTTTCCAGAGCAGCACTAGAAATCAAGGCAAAGCACGACGTGGTTGTGATTGGTGGTGGACCAGGTGGTTACGTTGCTGCGATCAAAGCTGCTCAATTAGGGTTCAATACTGCATGTATTGAAAAAAGAGGTGCCCTTGGTGGTACATGTTTGAACGTTGGTTGTATTCCATCTAAGGCACTTTTGAACAACTCGCACTTGTACCATCAAGTCAAGCACGAGTCTGCTGCAAGAGGTATTGACATCACCGGTGATGTTAAGCCAAATTTGGCCAATCTTATGAAGGCGAAGGACACCGCTGTTAAGCAATTGACTGGTGGTATTGAGATGTTGTTCAAGAAGAACGGTGTCACTTATTACAAAGGTACGGGGTCTTTCATCGACGAACATAACTTGAAGGTGGACCCAATTGAAGGTGGTGAAGAAGCAACTCTTGAAGCTGCTAACATCATTGTGGCCACTGGTTCTGAGCCAACTCCATTCCCAGGGATTGAAGTCGATGAAGAAAGAATCGTTACTTCCACTGGTGCTCTTGCCTTGAAGGAAATTCCAAAGAAGATGGTCATCATCGGTGGTGGTATCATTGGTTTGGAAATGGGTTCTGTCTGGTCTAGACTGGGTTCTGAGGTCACCGTTCTAGAATTCTTACCAGCTATTGGTGGTGCCGGTATGGATGCCGAAGTTTCCAAGGCCACTCAAAAGTTCCTCACAAAGCAAGGTCTCAAGTTCAAATTAGGCGCTAAGGTCACCAAAGGTGTCAGAAACGGCGAAACCGTTAACATTGAATTTGAAAACACAAAAACCGGAGCTACTGAAACTTTGGATGCTGATGTCCTTCTAGTTGCAGTTGGTAGAAGACCATTCTCTCAAGGTCTGAACGCCGAAGCTATTGGCTTGGAATTCGATAAGAGAGGTAGAGTCGTCATTGACTCTGAATTCAAGACCAAGTTTTCCCATATTCAATGTATTGGTGATGCTACATTTGGTCCTATGTTGGCTCACAAGGCTGAAGAGGAAGGTATCGCTGCTGTTGAATACATCAAACACGGTCACGGTCACGTTAATTACGGTAACATTCCGGCTGTTATGTATTCTCATCCAGAAGTCGCTTGGGCTGGTAGAACTGAAGAAGAATTGAAGGAAGCTGGTATCAAATACAAAACTGGTAAGTTCCCCTTCATTGCTAACTCCAGAGCTAAGACCAACATGGATACTGAAGGTTTTGTCAAGTTCATTGCTGACGCTGAAACTCAAAGAGTTCTTGGTGTCCACATTATTGGTCCAAATGCAGGTGAGATGATTGCTGAAGCCGGTTTGGCCATCGAATATGGTGCCTCTTGTGAAGACATCTACAGAACTTGTCACGCTCACCCAACTTTGTCGGAAGCATTTAAGGAGGCTGCCATGGCTGTTTTTGACAAACCAGTCAACTTCTAAGTTTATATTTATCGTTGTCTATTTAAAATAAATCTCATATTCTTGTTATCCGTTCTCCCATCATCGTTTCCGCCATTCACTTAGATCTTAGTGATGAATTTTATGTTTAAATTTTTATTGAATTTCCTGACGGGCGAGGTGATGACACTTGAGTTCTTCTTAAACTAGAATTATGGAGATCATTGAGAGAGATGCCACAGGGGGCCATAATGGTCAATCTATAGTATTAAGGTATAGAGAACAGTCTATGGTTGGTCACGGGTCCTTTGGATATGTTCACCAGGTCACATTGAGCCCATCAGGAGAATGTGCTGCCATCAAAACCGTTTTGCAAGATAGACGATTCAAGAATAGAGAGTTAGAGATTATGAAACTGTTGCAACACAGAAATGTAGTAGATTTGAAGTCTTTTTTCTTTGACCAAAATGAAAAAGGAGAAGTTTATCTCCATTTAGTGCTGGAATATTTACCCGAAACTCTTCACACAGCATCTAATTGGTTTCATTCTCGTAAACGACAAATGCCCATGTTAGGAGTCAAATTGTACTCATATCAATTATTCAGATCACTTAATTACATTCATTCATTGGGAATTTGTCATAGAGATATCAAGCCACAGAATTTATTGATCGATCCTATAAGGGGTATTTTGAAGCTATGTGATTTTGGTTCTGCCAAGATACTCAGCCCCTCGGAGCCTAATGTTTCCTATATTTGTTCGAGATATTACAGAGCACCTGAACTTATCTTTGGTGCTAGAAATTACACTACCAAAATTGACGTTTGGTCAGCTGGTTGTGTCATTGCTGAAATGTGTTTAGGTCAACCAATGTTTCCAGGTCAATCAGGTATTGACCAACTAGTAGAAATAATAAAGGTTCTTGGAACACCAAGCAAGGACCAAATCCGATCCATGAATCCCAATTACGTGGAACATAAGTTCCCATCAATAAAACCAATTCCATTACAAAAGATCTTTGTTAAAGCCGACGAGGACCTAATTGAGCTGTTACAGCTAGTTTTTGAGTATTCTCCAACCCAAAGAATATCAGCTGTGGATGCTCTTGCGCACAACTGTTTTGATCAGTTCAGAGAAACCGATTTTAGGTCTCAGTTGTTTCCTAATTATAGAAATTTTAAAACTGCTTCCGATGAAACTATTAGAATGCCTGAACTTTTAGACTTCTCTAGAAGGGAATTATCAAATGATCCATCCCTTTGGAATCGTCTTCTTCCTGAATGGTACAGAAAAGAAAATAATTTGATTGAGTTTACCCCCTATACCAGAGAAGAACTCGAGGATCCATCAATAGTCAACTAATATGAATTTATATGTAATATTTATTTATATATTATATATATAGAGGTCTAATCAATTTGCTTTTATTGGACACAAATGTGATTAATCCGTTTAATAATGTATTAGCTCTTCCTATAGATATCTTTGATGAAGGCAATAGCATCTTGAAGTTGATTTTTTTTCAATTGCATGCCTGTTACCATGATAAAAATTTAGATGATACTTTTCGAAACCTAGTAAAGTCAAAAACTGATAACATGACTTTGCATAGTCTATATGAATTATGGGATCATGATCATTATGCACATGAAGTACGTCAATTTTAAAGTTTGTGTTTTTCAATTTGCTGTTAACCTCCTTTCTGGTAGTAAGAAATGCCCCAAAACATACTATCCCCCCCAATCTCACGTTGGAATCTATAGCAACTCCAAGGGCAATTGACCCACCTTGCGAGAAACCGCCTACTACAATTCTATTAGATGGTACCCCATTTTCAATTTCATGGCGAATGAGATCTTCAACATCTGAGACACCATCCCAAAACATCTTTTCGTCATGTATAGCTTGGTTTCCTTCAACACCAAGTACATCAAACCACATAGATTTTAGTTCAAAATTTGATTCGGGTCTTCCACCTGTATAGCTTACTGGTTTTATGCTAGCATCAGGAAATATATAGTTCAAATGTGGATCTTTTATCAACTCCGGAAAGTTCTTGAATGAAAATCCTGAATTACCCAGTCCATGTAACATTATGACACTACCATATGCCTTTTTTGTCGCTGATATTCTTGTTACTTTTATAATCATTCCAATATTTTTATAGAAAGTACCTTTATTCCAAGTACTTCATTATTGGCTATTCGGTGGAACTTTAGTGGAGTATTGACAGAAAGAACAAAATGCTCAGCATGAGTATTGACTTTACTTCAGAGTGTTATATTTACATGATTCAAATCTGAAAAATATACTATACACATTTATTACTTTATTATTTGAGTTGATGCTGATGTTCAGCTTTTATTCTAATTACTGGAACCTTACTCGGTTTCAAGCCTTGCCTTTTGAATTAACTGTCTTCTTTGTAAACGTTGCTCACGTTTCAAATTTAGATACTCTGCCTTCACATCATCCCTTTGCGATTGAACCCGCTTAATTAATGCCTGGGGCTTATTGTCTTTGTTAAGCATGGTCAATTGAGCCCCCAATTTGTTCATTTCCTCCTTCAACTCTAATTCACGTTCGTCAAACTGCTGCGATTCTTCGACCTTGGTCCAGGCCATCTGATATTTGATATTCCACCTGTTGTACAACTTATTTGTTCTCTTCAATTTTCTGTAATGTGACCTTTTTTTAGAAGAGTATGAAGCACCCCTCAGTTTTCCTTCTTCAGCAGTGGACTCAATCTTGGCTAAATTTTTAAGAATACTGAATTCAAACGAATCGTTGATGTTGCTCAAGAAAGCATTTTTATCTTCAGCATTCATGTCATCACTTAGTGTGATATTCAAGTTCTTCATCACCTTGAAATAATACTCTGGTATGAAATTGTAAAGTGGTCTACCAATACCTTCTAGTGGTTTGGAACCCCAGCCATATCTTAGTTTCATTCTTTGGTAATTTCTAGACTTAATATGCCATGGTAAGATATATGTATTGATAAATTCTATAGTTTCGTCAAAAAGTCCCGGTTTTGATGACAAAAATAATGCTGTTTCATTCAAGTTCTTATTAGACATTATAATACCCTTATTAGTCAATGATTTGAATATCTCATTTATTCTCGATAAAGAATCAGAAATTTCAATTTGCTGTAATCTATAGTTCCATATGTCATAATGTGCATGTTTCAACCAATTTGGTATTTTCGCCTTTACGTTATTTTGTTTAATTTTTTCTTCGTCAAATTCTAAATTTAGTGATCTGAATTTTGATTTGTCAATTCTACTGAAATCTTTCGAGTTTGATGTCTGTTGTTCGTCATTAAGCATTTTAGCTTCTCTTATATAATTCTCCAATATTTCAATATACTTTTGGTAACATGCATCAAACTCAACCCACCTTTCTTCTTCACCTAATAACATCAACTCAATATTTAAAATGTGAATGTTATCAATCAAATTGTTTCTTGCAGTTTCTAAGTACAATTCAAATAATCTCCTAGCCTCATAAACATCACCTTGTTTTAAAATTGATTTTATATACATTTTGAAAGAAATTGGAGTTATATCAGCATCAATCATACCAAATTTGTCTCTTTTCTTGTTAGTAAGGAATTGATCAATTAATTCGACAGTTTCCTTTGTTGTCTTCTCTGCTATCCATGGCATCGAAACATTAGAGTAAATCATCAATGAATATGTTTTCGGAGTAATTTTACAGCCATTACTGATAGCTAACTGAATAATTTTTGAAGTCAACCATGGTTTATGTGTTCGTATTGCACTGAAAATCATTTGATTGAATAAAGACATTGGTAGTACACTGGTTTTTAGTATATTTTTGATTTCATTGATCTTGGTCTCCGTTCCAAAGTATCCATAAACTCTAACCCAATACGTCATATAATGTTTGTAAACAGTAATATCCAAGTCGCCTCTGGCAAATAATATTGGGTATACACGTTCCCAAACAGATCTAAACTCTCTCGGATTTGACATTTTTAAAGTTGATTCTAACGTCAATAAAATTAAATCATAGTCCACTTCGTCATCAGTTGAATTCCAGAATTCCTTTGAAATAATTGAAAATCTATTGGCAAAATAATGCGATTTCAAAATCCACCTAGTATCTTTATCACTCACTCGAAGTTCAAATTTGGGATAAAATTCGGTGATCAACTTTTCAATAGACTTATAATCTCCTATTGTTGCAAATTGTTTGATGACCGAATGTAAAAACTTACTCTTAAGCTTAACATTACCTTGTGAAACAAAATTATTTAGTAATTGGAAAAATAACTTACTATCCCTGTTTGACGCTAAAATGTTAAGCATTAACCCATAAGATCTAGCAGAAAGCGCTATGTTATATTTAGAATAAGCACTAAACCATTGTAATGCCTCTCTATAAGCTTTTGTTTTAATGAATGAAATAATAATACAACATAGAATGTGGTCTGTGGGGGTATATCCTGCTTTCAAATAAGTTTCCCATAGTTTCAGAATAAATTTTATTGACCCTGATCTCATTGAAAGTGAAATAAATAACGCTTGATATTGTTCTATCGAAATGTAATCGTTATTAACAAATTTATTAATATATAATTGTTCCATTTCTTTCCATTTTTGACTCCGTGCTAATGCAACGATTAATTGATCTGACAATTTTTGAGAGTTTACATTAAAGTCCATAGTATTTTCATAATAATTCAATAGCTGATCATATTGTTTGTTGTTGATCAAGGAAGAAAAGTAACATAGTTTGTCACATTCAATGAGAGGCAACTGCAATTTATCCCTTTTGAACACATACATATTTTGTACTTTTATATAGTCTTTACTATACTTTGCATACGAGAGTAATAAAACAGATAACATATTGGCCAAATCATTGTTTGAAAGATCTAATTCTAAATGAAAATTTTTAGGTAAGACATCAATTTTCAATTTATGTATCCTTTCCAACTCTTTATAGGAGGTGTCAAAATTTAAGTTTTCGTGTAAAATCAGTTGCTTTTTGAATTGAGTATCATACCACAATTTGAAACTTATGGATGCATTTCTAAATTGATGTAATAGCTTGAAAAGCGAATATGCAAAATACTCATCATTAGGGTGCAGGTCCAAAAATGATTTAATGAAATTATAATTTTTACTCGTACTATCCTCAGTTTCTTTCATTCTTTCAAGTAAATTGAGGATCAAGCTTGGAGTGTAGTATTCCATATGTTTTTTGTTATTTGCCAGAAAATCGTTGCATATTAGCTCAATATTTTTTGAGTTTATATTTCCCAATTTAAAACTGTCATGGATTATTCGAAAAGTTAAGCTCTTCACACCATTGGGGTATTCAGTTTCTAATTGGAATAGCTCATTGACAATCTTTCGGAAGTGCTCAATATCGAATTCTTTTGATAACATGTATAATTTGATTTGATTTAGTTTTGTGAAAATATGAGAGTTTTGTAATCTTTTTATTCTTTTCAGTATACTAGGAAGTGGTTTTGTCTTGAACCCAGCCACTAAATTGAAAACATCATCGGCAGTACCATATTTATCGATTGTGATGATAATGTTTGAAACGTCCTTAAATTTGAAAAATATGCTAGGATGAGTAAAAATGTCTTGATGTTTTAATAATTCATAAGCAATTGAGTACAATTTGTTTTGAAATAGCCAAGTAAACAGATTGTTTACTCGCTCAATAATGTCGGGAGTAAACTCTTCTTCATCATGATGAAACAATAAGAGATCTTTTTGAAGTAACTGTAATTGTTTTTCACCTTGTTCCAAAACCCGATATGTTGAACAGTCATCTTTGACCAGTATATCAAAATTGTTATCGAAGAACCGGGTCTTACTGCTTGTAAAATTCCTTTTCCAAACTCTATAGTTATTTCGTATTGATACGCAGCTGCTAGTATCTTTAGACAGTAACTTTGTCAGTTCAAAAAGTGATGATTTTTCAGTGTTTCCGGTATTTGAGTAAATCCAATTGTCGATCTCTTTCGGTGAGTGACCCGTAGTCAATTTTGAAGATATACTAGATTTATTGGAAGAATCAATGGACCATTTGAGCATTGACTGTCGCCTTTGAATTGTCTTGAAGTCTAAATATCGTTCAAATGCCAACTTGACATTATTCATTGTGTGTGGAAAAATGTTGTAAAACGGGGGCAATTTAACAACAAAATGAACAATTTTTCTATAAAATACTATTTAAATATTTCAATGTATAAGACTCAAATAGCTCTGCACTAGCTTACCCTCCAAATCCCCCAATCAATTCAAAGAAGCTTTATAGAAATTTGTGTGCTTGAGATAGTCAAAGTAAAATATTTTCTTTGTGTGAAGTTGAAAAAATTTGAGAAAAAACAATTTCTTCTTGTTTCTGAAGTAATATTTAACAAAAATGGTGCCGAAACAAAGAGATCCTAAGAAGTATTTCAAAGGAAAAGATGGCAAAGTTGCAGATATTAAACGAGCACTTACTACCAGAGCGAGAAGGAGAAGAACTTATTTCAAAATGTTACAAGAAGAAGGGTTTAAAGTGCCTGAAAAGAGAACAAAAGCAGATTTAAAAAGAGCAGAATTATCAAAGGAAGAGACAGTTGATGATGGCGAAAATGAGGTGATACATAAAAAGAAAGCATTGAATTTCCAAGAAAGAATGTCTTTGAAGAAAGAAAGAAAACAAAAAGACAGAGAAGAACGTTTTCAAAGAACACAAACCAAGGTGAAGGAAATGAAACAAAGAGAAGAAGAACGAAAAAGAAAGTCCGATTTGGTTAAGAATGCCAAAACCAAAAGAGGTCAGCCATTGATGGGGCCAAGAATCGGCAATTTGCTAGAAAAGATTAAAGCTGATAAAGGTATTTGACTTCAATTAACATCCTTTACTGAGAGAAAAACTTGACAAAAATAAATGACCTACTGCTTATATATGAGAATTACCACATCTTTTTTAAATTCTGTCTTGATCTGAAGTATAGCTACACCAATAAATTATCTTCTTTAAATAATATATCTGTTAAAGATTTTGTCGATCTCAATTTCAGATGAAGAGACCTCTCTTTCATATGAAAATCCTCTAGCCTTCATATTTGTGATATCTATAACGTTTTTTATACTACATGTTCCACCTAGAAAGACATCCTTCAATGCCCCCCTTTTCAACGAATTGTTTTCAATTTGTTTCAATTTTTTGAACTCTTCGGATGAAATAGCGCTAAAGAAATCTATCTGGCCCCCCATACCAACAGCAATAAAAACTGCATGTCTGCAGATATCAACCTTTTCCTCGTATTTCAACCATGGAGTAAAGCTAAATGATTTTTTTATTCTGGGAAATGAGCCCGTCTCAAATTTAACTAAATTGTCATTAGACACTATTGTATTTTGAACAACTTGAGTAGATGCAGGCTCATTATAAATGTTAACCGAGCAATTTTGTGCATCTCCAAGAATAACTTCATATTTGTCATTTTGAATCGACTTTAAATATGCATCACCTAGATATTGTATACCATCGCCTTGTCGAATAATTGTATAATCAGGAAGTTTACAAACAGTGAATGAATCATTTACTGTTATAATCAAAATTTTATCATCAGAAATTTCAAACCTTTTTACAGTTGAACTTAATTCGAATTTTGTTTCCTCATTTAATAGTCCTTTCTTTTGAGGACAATATTCCCTTTCAATAATACAAGTTCCAGAACTGTAAACAATTTTATTTTTATCACACCAAGAGACACATGTTATTGGTAGTGTTTCTTCCCAATTATACAATACCTCAATGTTCACAGTGTCGTCATCAAGTTTTATATTGCAAATTTTCATTGATCCTTTCATTTGAGCATTTCCTAGTTCAATTCTGCATCCTATCAGTGTTCTATAAATATTGCAACCAGATTCTGTTTCTAATTGCCAGTCTGAAATACACTGAATGTACTCTTCCGATCTAACTTCTCCCTTATTAATCCATTTCAACAACCTCTTGTACTTGGTATCAAAAAATATCAATTTGTTTTGTTTGAAGCTTAAATCTTCTATTCTATTGATTAAAGGAATTAATACAAATGTATTTATATGTTTAGCATAAAATATCTTTAGGATGGTTGCTGGCATATTAAATTTTTTGATCAAAGATCCCTCCATAATCGGCACCTTAATTACGGAAAACCCATCTGTTCGATTTAATAAAATATCGTGGTGGCTTTTGTTGTTGTTTATTAAGCATGCTGTGTTCAAATATCGATTTTTTAATTCATCAATAATAATACTCTTCGGATAAAACGAATTCTTCAAATCAATCCTCCAACACTGTCCAGCGTTTAAAAAGATCACATTCCTTACTGAGTCGTACCCGCTAATATTCACAGACGACCTATCACTTAGTTTAACAGTATTTGTTATTGTTACTCTTGCTTCTATAATTGAAATTTTTAACAATGCATAAAAACCATCATGAGAAGTTAACAGGAAATCTCCACGCATTTTAGAAAGGCATAGTAGCTGGTATGGAAGTTTAATTGCTCCTAGATTAATGGTCAGTAGTTTAGATTTTGCACTATCTGAAACATTATATATCTCCAAATTGTTATTATACCCAACAAACAAATATTCCTTGTTATCAAGACCGATAGTGTCCATATGAAGCATAGTAAGAGATCTACTTGATACATTATCAAAGTTAAAAGCATTAGTCTCAATAAAAGTGTTTTCAAGATATTGAAAAAATTTAATTGATTTTGTAGTGGCTACTATAACTATTCCGTTCTTATAATGGCCAAGATATGCTATGTCTTCAATTTGAACCCTTGATATTTCTTGGAAATCCAATATGCTGCAAATGCTTATATATGTACTGTAAACTTTGATGAAATGATCAAGGGAAGGGGTAAAACCAAAGGAAAGTATACGTTCTTCACATTTTGTTCCTTCTATTAGAGTAAAGTAGCTTTTATTAGATGTTTTACTTTGTGAATCTACAAGTTCAACATCCTCAAAAACTGGTGTATGTACCTCAGCAATATATGATTCATTGTCACTTGATAAAACTAAATATCTGTTATTCTTTAAAGTGAAAGACTGAATAGTCTCACTTTCTGTCTTGTTCATTTCACTTGCTACTTTATGTTTAGTACTTATGTATCCCTTTCTAATATTCATTAACGCACTTTTGGATCCTGGTCTCGATGCAATCCACAATTCCTCCTGACAGAATTCTTTTGATATATTAGCAGAAGAGTTGTTTATCAGACAAAAATCAAAAACAGGAACTGTATTAACCATTGAAAATAGTTTCTCAACATACTTCAAAGAAAATGATGAAGTATCAAAATTTTTAGAAACATCGGATTTCTGGATGAGTTCTATTATTCTAGACTCTGTGATACCAGATAAACTGCAAACAGTAAATTTAAAAAAATCCTCTCCAAATTGAGTTAATGTGAAAATTGAAATAGGTATTGAAAATGAAAATAGCCTTCTCATATTGACACGAAATCCTCCTTTAGTATGATTAAAAAACACATCTAGAGAATATATTGCAGGGCTCACTGAAGAAGACAACAAAATTTGGTCATGCCCATATAGAGCAGAATTTGTGTTTTCGGTATTGTATAGATTCAAAGGACTATTAGGAACAAAGTATGAGTCTAACTGGAACGAGTCTGGATATTGAAAGTATTCTTGGTCATCACCTGTACCGGTGTAAAGAAGACAGG
Organism: Saturnispora serradocipensis; assembly: GCA_030570415.1. Classification (NCBI taxonomy): domain Eukaryota; kingdom Fungi; phylum Ascomycota; class Pichiomycetes; order Pichiales; family Pichiaceae; genus Saturnispora; species Saturnispora serradocipensis. Next base: position 60,561 of record JAJLVS010000006.1, on the reverse strand, counting down.
ACCCTTTAATCGTGTATCCCAAATTCTGTAAAAATAGAATTGATTTTGTATTTTTAAGAGCAACAGAAAACAAGGGTATTTCAAAAGTATTTCTCATTAAATGTTCTTTATGACTTATATTAGAGACTTCAGTGTTATCAAAATTGGAATAGCATTCAATCTTTGTTATTTTTTCAAAAGAAAGAGTCACGTTAACTAAAATGTCGTCATCTTTCGATATTTGTAAAGCACAAGAGTCAATTATATTGGCTGGAGTAACAATGTTCTGTTCTAACTTCAGCAAAGGGGAACCGAAATTAGAGTAATTTATTTTAAAAATGGTGGTCACTTTGAAAAAGTTTGAAGCAAATAACATAGTTCCACGTCCATTGGTAACCATTTTATTGAAAACTAGATCCAACTTCTCTAAGACAACCACGTCAAAGTCAATGTCATTTTTGACAAATCTTAGCAAAGCTGTATATTTATCTTTAATACTGACTAATAATGAATCTTCTAAGCTCTCATGGTTTGCGTGAAGCAATGTTGTAGACACTACAGGACCTCCCCAAGATATTGTTCTTTCACCGTTTACACTAATCCCGTCTCCATAAATAATCACAGTAATGTATTCAAAGGATTCTATTAGTCCGTCACATGTAACACAATCGGTATCATATGAAATCGATAGTTTATTTTCTATGGATGGCAGTGTTATTGTTTGGGACAACGATTTATACCTATCTCTGTTCACTTCACCATTTGACTCTCTTAGGATACGGACACAAACATTCTCAAAAATTTTTACTGGTAACTGAGAAGGCAATATCTCTTCTCTTATCCAATGACTATTGCTATCATTGTCCATATTCAAGCTTTACTCTACTGTAGTTTCTTATTCTATTAAGATAACTTAACTCATCAAGTAAATTATTTCAGTTGTGTGTACATCAGTGTCATATTGCTCAGCATCAATGAAAAATTTACTCAGAATTATGTACGATATGTTTTTCATTATTAGTTCAACATAATAGCTAATTTCAAGAAAGTTTTAACAAATTGTCAGGTTCAGATGTGTTTCGAGGTTTGTTAACACCAATGAAGAATTTCATAAAAAAATAATTTTAAACTACTGTCTGGGGTACCAATATTTCTCATATTTAATGATATTATACAGTCTAATAATGCTTAGTACACCTAAAACTGAATCAAATCAGTGGACTTAACTCTTTAAATATGCTTTCCACAGCCCTTGGTGCATCATCCTCTAAAAGTTCCGATAACTCTGTTACAAAGTCTTTGTATGACTTAGACTCTTTGCCTATGGTTGGATTGGAAGAAACAAACTTTAAAACAAAATCTACTACTGATGGTTCGCTTACACCTAAATATCTAATAATTTCGGCTTCAACTGTTGGTTTTAATAATTTCTCTAGCTCCTTTGTTGAAAAAACACGCTTTTCTTTTTTAATGTCATTCACGTCAGAGGAGGTTACATTCTCATTGCTATCTGAATTTACATAAATTTGATTGTCCTTTTCAAAAGGCTTTTGAACATTTTGTTCAGTGATATCTGTTTTTCTTTCTTCCTCATCTCTTCTTTCCTCAATAAGTTTACTTTGTTGTCTAAATTTAACATAGTTACTATGAACGGTATAGTAAGTGAAGCTTTTATCGATGCTATTCTTCTCATCCTTAACAGGGTCAACAAACTTTTCTAAAAACTGTTTTCTCATCATTGGTATGTGGTGTGATAAGTATACATCATGTTTAAGTGAGGAAGTAAACTTTTTGAACTTTGACAATCTCTTTGTCTCATGCTTTTTATAATCTTTTAAAGCTTCTGCAAACTTTTTCTCCTGATCAACATGTTTTTGACTTACCCGATTTGCTTCTATTTCAAAGTCACTGAGTTCGTCATCTTCTTCGTCGAGATATGACCTTTTGTTTGATTGTTGGTTGTTGATATCCATATTTTCACTATTATAATCCATGGTACGTAGCAAAGCCTTTAACTTTTCATGTGTTCTAACCTCCTCTTGAAGCTTGCGCTGTTCCTTTCTTTCCTTTTCCACTTTTAATGCAAGTAATCTAAATTCAATAACATTATTTTTAACAGTTTCGATCATATCTGATGGAATATGTGATATATCTTTGGAATCGATTTTATAATTATTGTACATCTTAGTATACTCATCTACATCAATGATGCTGTTGTTGTGATCTGAGATGTTGAATATATGTTGAATCTGCTCATTTGCCTTCGCTTGATAGTCAGCCACCTTGATCAGTTTCAGTACATCTAGAAGTTTGGGTAATACCTTCTCTTGAACTTGAGCTGTTGGAAACACACTGATGCGCTTCAAGTCTTCATTATCACGCATTAACTCAGGGTTTGTTATATCTACTAATAAGCCATTTAAAATTTGATGAAAAATGTACATTGTAATAACATCGTTAAACTTAACAAACACACTTTTGGTAGCGATATACGAATCATTGGAAATAAAAGACCACTGATAATCAAGATTCAAGTTCAAAGTTTTCTCTTTAACTTGAACACTGACACCACTTATAATTCTCTCTATTACATGATCAATAAAGTTTTCAACCAAAACTTTGTTTCCAGTCACAAATCGTGGTAAATCTTGAACTACCAGAATTAAATTCTCTTGCACTACATCATTTCCAATATTGTTATATTTGAATTCTTGTAATGTAAGAAATTTCTCTGCTTGGGTTTTAAGTTTTGGACTTTCATTATCTTTCGTGTGGTTTTGATGGATGCTTGGATCGTCATTTTCAGTTGTTTTTAGTGAAATTTCATGTACAATTGAATTAGTTTCGCTGTTGTTCGACAGTAAAAAGTTCTTAAGTAATGCCATTGAATCATGCTGCACAGTTGTATTGAAGTCTGTGATGTTCTTTATTCTTTCTGAGTATGAGATAGCTGCTAGGCTTTTGTAAATTTTTTCCTGATCACCTGTTCTTTGATTGATATTAACGTTTATCAACTTTTCAAAGAGATTATCACCAGCTTTTGTGTTGGTACTCCGCAAATTACTCATTATCACTGTATCTAGCCAAAACCTGCTTTATCTGTTAGTAGTGTACTTTGATGAAAAACAGAAGAGGAAAAAATTCAAGAAACCCAAAAGCTCAGTGTAACTTTTAGACATGATAATAAAAGAGCAACTTTATATATATAAAATAATAACAAATAATTAATGCAATGATTTGAAAACAAAATAATAATAACTGGAAATTTACCAAAACAGGCAGAATAACTACATCGCAATCACTAAACACAAACCGAAAGAATTACCAAAATATTTTTGTCAATGATGGAATTCGTCATCATTAGTTGCAAGGATTGGCCGGTGCTTCCTCCACTGTTTTTTGTTGTGAACTGGAAAATTCTTCTTCCATTGGAAAAGGACCTTGTCCATTATCTGAAACACCTACTGGGTTGTAGTAAAAATAATATGGAAACATATGAGGAGGATTCGCTCCCAGTGGTACTTGAGGATAACCAGGGTAAGTGTAGTAGTATCCGTTGTTGGATGGGTGAGGTGGATGTGGTGGATGTGGTGGCGGTGGTAATGCTGCATGAACCATGTCCATTTTTGACATTAAAGGGCCAGCATCTTTCCCTGGAACGTAATAATAGTAAGGATATTGATAACTTGATGAATTCGGCTCATAATATTCTATCTCAAGATCATCATCAATGGTGCTATGGGTATACCCTGTCTTTGGTCCAGCTGAAAATGCTTCATTACTTCTAGCTGTGGAAGATTCATTATCGCCTTTACTGGTGACTGTTGCTGATTCTTCAACACAATCTTTAATTATTGAAGGATCAGTAGCTTTCACATTAAGACATTTTGAGCTAGTTCTAATGTGTGGTGGAACATAAGCATTAGTATTGACGATTTCACGCTCATTATTATGTTTCAGCTCATTATCATTTAATACAGTTTGTTTAATGCGTTTGGAAGAAACATTGACAAAATTGAACCTTTTCGAAGAAAAGTGTGATTGTTTGACCTTTGGATAAATTGAGTATGTATCAAAATTAACAGATTTCATGTGACTGTTATTTCTGTCATTTGCAAAAGTGTTACGTCTTTTGAAATTAACAGGTGGAGGTGCCAAGTTTAACTTAAGTCCATGATCATTAGTTGTCCTTCTTTTGTAATTGTTATACAGTTCACGGTATTGCACGTGAATAGTTTTGAATTTGAACATTGAATGATTTTCTCTTTCAACTGCTGAAGCAGCAGCTTCTTTGGTCTTAAATTTAATGAAGGCAAAATTGCTTAAAGGACGATTGACAAGTATCGCTTCTTTTATCTTACCGTGCTTTTCGAATCTGTCACTGAGCTCATCTTTAGTTATTCTCGGATCCAAATGACCAACAAATATGGAATATCTATCTATAGTGACCTCAGGGACATTACTATATTCATCCTCTAAATTTTGTGCCCATTCTATATTCCAGTCCGCTCTCGTTTTCAAATTGGCAAATGCACTGATTGCATCTTGACGATAAACAAACTTGAAGAACCAGCTTTTCTGTGGCTCAGAACCACTTTCAATGATATTGAAATTATCGTTAACAGAAACTATTCTTTCAATTTCTCCAAACGAGGAAATTAGATCGTTGATCTCAGATTCTAACATACCTGGATTTGGAAGCTGTAAATATAACGTACGATTGACCCTTGCCTTTTCACACCTAACAGTTCTCCCATTCAAAATTGAATGTTGGCCTTCATTAATTGCCCTATTGGCGTCTTCATCTGTGCAATATTGAACAAAAGCATACGGTCTATTGGCTGGGTCCCGCAAAACCTTGACTAAAGAAACATCTCCCCATTGTTTGAAATGTGTGTTAACAGATTGACAAAGAATATCATCACTTAAATTTGATGATAAACTGGCAACAAAAACACAAGCTGATGGCCTACCTCTAATCTCAGACGAACATGCCTTTGACTCACTAGCATCAATATAACTAATACTTTGCTTCCCCCCCGAACTCGTTGCTCTTTCTTCTTCTGTCTTTTGTGTATCATAGTCTCCCCATGAGCTAGATGGGTTTGAGTTTTTGTGCTCATCAATACCCGAGTCTACGAAGTCATCGTCAGCAGAAACTGATTCAAATTCTGATTCTCTGCCCGAGCTCTCGATTGAAAGCAAATCAGATGTTGTTTGACAATTATGCTCAAACCGATTCAAATCTATAGCCTCGTCCAATCTTTCAAAATTGTTATCCTTTTCCAGTGTTGAAATTATGTTACTATGAGCATCTGAATTTTCAATTATTTCAGACATTTTTTTATTTCGTTGTCGATAATCTTGCTTCTGTAATAGCTTAACTTGTTTTGCTTTATCCTTAAGTGCTTTCAGGATCAAATTTTCAATGCTAATTAAATGTTAATGATATTCAATTAATGAATTCTTGACTTAACAAAAATATTCAATTATATTTCGACTTCAAAATGGCGATAAATAGTTATTTAAATATAGAGGTATATGTATATATATATATATATATAATTATTTGTCCGTATACAAATACTGAGTTAAGATAAACTTAATTTTAGAAACTGTATCATTTGTTAGTATAAGAAGCAATGTAAGCCTAAATATTCTTCACCATTGATTTATCAATGCCATGCGAATTAAAGTGTCTCGTATATACCCAATTGCAGTAAAACGCCAAATTTTAAAGAATTAATATGTAATATGGGAAGAAAAATGTGGTGACTAGCCTTCCAAAGTCAGCATGATCCTTTCCATTTCCCCCTTTCTTTAAAAGAGATGAGCTTAATTTGTAAAAAGGGCTGCCATGTCACGTGAGCGGTCCAAAATCGTGTTAAATTTTTAATCAATAAAAACCAGCCCAATTAGGAAACTTATATCAACACTGAGCATATCCAACCATTGGTAACGTAAATTTGTAAAAAGGAAAAAATTGAAATAAAAAAAATTTATTAGTTAGCATTATATATACGTAAATGATATAGATTAGATTCTAATAATTAATCATTAAACTTGATAACCGTCATCATGCTGGATTATAGAGCTAAATTTGTGCTTGCTCCTATGGTTAGGATTGGGGAATTGCCGATAAGACTTTTGGCATTAAAACATGGAGCCGATTTGGTTTGGGGTCCTGAAATCATTGACAGAAAATTGTTAACTTGTGAAAGATCATACAACGAGAAGCTCAAAACCATTGATTTCCTATCAACAAAGGGTAACAAAAAGATCCCAGGTGTTACAGACGTTGTTTTTAGAACATATCCAGAAATGGAACATGACAAAGTGGTTTTTCAGATGGGTACTGCGAATCCGGAGTTGGCAGTCAAGGCCGCTCTCATGATTGTAAATGACGTGGGTGCTATTGACATCAACGCAGGTTGTCCCAAACACTTTTCAGTTCACTCAGGCATGGGTGCTGCTTTATTGAGCACCCCTGACCTTCTTTGCGACATCTTGACGTCCCTTGTTGAAAAAGTTGGCAAACCAAACAATAAACCTATCAGTGTCAAAATTAGATTATTACCAACAAAAGCGGAAAGTTTGATGCTTGTAAATAGATTAGTGAAAACCGGTATTTCTAATTTGACCTTGCACTGTAGGACACGTGAAATGAGAAACAGAGAAGCGCCAATAAGAGAATATGTAGGCGAAATTAGAGATATTTGTCATGAAAATGGTGTCAGCTTCATAATAAACGGTTCAGTAAAAAATTTCAGTGAATACAAGGATTTGCAATCTCAGTATGGATCAGATGTGGGGGCCATGATTGCTTCCGCAGCCGAGATCAACCCAACATGTTTTGGTAAAGATGGCTCTTTACCATGGTACACTGTAGCGAGAGAATACATGCTTTTTGTTAACCAAATGTTAAACCACCACGCCAACACCAAATATTGCTTAAATAGGATAATCCCGAATGCTAAAAATGAAAACAAAATATATCACTTAATTCAAAAAGCCAAGTCAAATGAAGAATATACTGATATTCTGTTTAATAAAATGAATGATGATGGCGAATATGTTGAGAAGGTGCCGCTTGTTGAAGAACATAATATTATTCCTACCATAATGGAGACTGGAAAAAGAGAACTTGATATAGAGGCAGAAGATAGTGCTGAAAAGCGTATCAAAGTTTAGCAAAATAAGAAATTCGATTTCAATTTGAACGCATAAGTTTCTTATTGGCATCAGTTTAGGGTAAGTAACTGAAAAAAGGTCTTCTCTTTTAAAGTAAACAATATATTATATACATGTTCTATTTAGTCTGCATGTCATGGAATCCAGAAGGCTTAATATCCGAATATTTTTTATCAAAGTATCCAAGAACTTTGTAAACCCTGCCCATTTCCTTCAGACCTTTACCTGTCAATCTTTTATACGACTCAACTAGTTTGGTTTTAAGCTCATCGTCGTCAACATGTTTGCACATAAGCTGATCAATTCGATAACCTAATCCCATGTTATTAAGAAAGTCACCTTGCTCAGCAGTGTAAGAAACAAACCCATTCTTTTCCAAAATTTCGGCTAAGCTACCAAAGTCGACGTCAATTGAAAGATCAACCTCACCTGGTTCACTCAATGGGTTCACAAACCTGTGATCTTTGATACCTCTCAAGGAGTTAATTGGAATTGTGGTTGTACCGTAGTCAATGATCAAACCTGCACCTACATCAGACGACTTAACAATCTCTGACATTTCGTAAAGGTAAGAATGTGACTCAGCAGAAATTTCGATTTCAGAGGCCACTGGCAAATTATCAAATCTTGGAATTGTTTTAGGAATAGCTGAACTTGGAGTGGCATATGGTGCCTGAACTATACAAAACTGATTTTCCTGACCTTTCTTACTGCTAGTGATGGTGACATTTGGCAAAATGTTTTTCTTAGCTTCCGGTTTCATATCCACTAAATATTCTCTCCAACCTTTTTCAGTTTTGACAAACTTGTTCATAGTCAAAGCGTCGTAAAACTCGTGCGCCATCACAAAGTTCATATATTTAACGTCTTTTCCCAAATCTGGTTTGTCGTCCATGAGCCATGTGACCTTGTTTCCCCATCTGGAGACGGCATTATAAGTGTAATCGTCAATCCGTTCTAGTTTATTGCTTTCTGGGTCACACAAAGTCTTGTATTGCTCATAGATCAATACTTCTGATTTTTCAATAAACACAACCTCAATTGGGTTCTTAGTTTTTATGAACTTGTTTAAGGTGCGCACCATATCAAACATCAAGGTACCTCTACCAGGACCAAACTCAATAAGTCTAAACGTCTTTTCTGCAATTTTGAAATTGCCTCTGTTATGAGTGGCCTGGTGCTTTAGTTGAGCCAAAAATGCTGAGAAGAACCATAAACCACAAATTTCACCAAAGGTGGAGCTGATCTCAGGCGCTGTGATGAAATCACCAGTCTTCGCATCAAGAGGGTTTCTTGTGGTATAATAGCCATACTCCGGGTTGATCAAACATTGTTTCATATAACTTGAAATTGGAATTGGACCTGTAGTTTTGATCATATTCTTGATGATGATTTCAAGATTTTGACTGTTAGTTAACTTGGCATCTATTTTTTCTGTCCTATGGACCACTGTGTAATCAATGGGTTTCCCATGACCATCTAGCAACTTTGAGTTGGTTTTCGAAGACGCTGGTTTACCATCAGCACCCATAATGACATTTGGCGGCCTGCCATTACCTACATTTCTGGAGAACCTCAGTTGTCCCACCCGCTTCCAATGCACATGCGGTTTCAACGAAGACCTCAAGTATCTTGCTGATAGCATCTTTATTGGCTCTATCTTCCGTTTAACCTAACTAGAAATTATAAACCTATCGGATATAAATTATTTCTATAGGATGTGAGTGGAGCACATCATAAAATGCTTGTTTGTTTTTTCTGTCACATTTTTCAATACAGGTCTTTTTGGTTTAGATTGCAAAATGAGTATGACTCCACCAAGTGGGCGAGAGTCTGGAGAGCTTAGCAGGTTAGATCCTCTGGGACCAGACACGCGTAGTTCAACAAATTTGCACTTAACCAATTCACATTCGTTAGCAAACATCAAATTGATTGCCCTCCTCAGGCTGATTACGGTACTGCGCAAGTTTGCAAAATACATAGGGCCTGGGCTTATGGTCAGTGTAGCATATATGGACCCAGGCAACTTCAGCAGTAGCATTGCGTCAGCACAATTCAAATACAAACTTTTATTTTCTTTGGTAGTGTCAAATATAATGGCCGGGTTTCTGCAAGTATTGGCTGGTAAGTTGGGTATATGCACCGGTGAGGATTTGGCGGCCAACTGTAGAAGATACTTGAACCCAACAGTCAACTATGTCATCTATTTATTTGCTGAAATATCAGTCATCGCTACAGACGTTGCTGAAATCATTGGTACAGCCATTGCATTTAACATTATTTTTGAGATACCACTTATATGGGGTGTTCTATTGACAGTTATCGACGTCCTGTTTGTGATTATGGCGTACAGACCAAATGGGCCGATGCTATTTCTCAGGATATTTGAAGGTTTTGTCAGCCTCCTTGTTCTTGGAACTGTTGTCTGTTTTGCAATCGAATTAGCAAATGTTTCACCTACAACTGACTGGAAGGACGTCGCCATGGGGTTCTTGCCATCACGTGAAGTGTTCTCTGATATCAAAGGTATTTATCTATCAGCAGCCTTACTAGGAAGTAATCTCATGCCCCACTCATTGTACCTTGGCTCCGGTGTGGTACAAGCCAGAATGAAGTCATTTGATGCAAAGCTAGGAAATTATGTCCCTCCAGAGCGCAAGAAGAACTCCAATCTGTTTTTTTTCAATAAAAATGAAGAAACCTTAGACTCGATTGACGACATTGCTGACGAGTACAAACCGTCGATAGATGCAATCAACGAAACAATGACTTACACAGTGGTGGAACTAATTGTATCTCTTATTTTTGTTGCGCTCTTTGTTAATGCCGCCATCTTAGTTGTTGCAGGCTCTGCTCTTTCCCAGCCACTTGATGACGACGGTGATGGGGCTTTAGAAACTGCTGATTTATTTACCTTGCACCAGTTACTAAACTCACATTTATCAAAAACGGCTGGTGCTGTTTTTGCATTTGCTCTTTTATTTTCTGGCTTGTGTGGTGGTACTGTGGTCACAATTGCTGGTCAAATGATCATGGAAGGCCATGCTAAAGTCACTATGCCTCCGGGTTTGAAAAGAATTCTAACAAGAACAATTTCAATTATTCCATGTATCATTGTTGTTATTTTCGGTGGCAGAGAAGGATTAAGTATGGTTTTGAATGCATCACAGGTTGTTCTTTCCTTTATGTTACCATTTGTGAGTGCTCCACTCATATATTTCACAAGTAGCAAGCACATAATGAAAGTTCAGCTAAACACAAATAACACCGAATTAGAAAGTGAATCTATTGAACTGAACGACTTGACGCCTACTCCATCAGCTTCTTTTAACAAAAGAAGCAAATATCATCATTATCAGCAACTCACACACTTACCGAATAAAATCATGATATCAGAAGACGGAAATATGACATTTAAGGACATGAGTAACGATAAAGTAACAACGATGCTAGCCGTTTTTGTTTGGATATTAATTACTTTTTTAAACTTCTGGTTATTGATTAGCATGGCACTTGGAAAAGACGTTCCAGTTTAGAATGATTACTTAAAATCATTTATGCATAGATATATACGTATATATATTGTCATTATTTTTATTATTTACAAACTTATGGATCCTTTCTTAGAGTTTTTTGAGGTTATTCAGCTAAGAGGTCGTCTTTTTCATTCCAAATGTTGCACACAGGAATTGGCATGATCTTATGTCAATTTGAACTAAGCAATGAAGAAAAAATTTTTTTGTCACTATCTTATATTTCACTTTGTACCTTACAATTATGTCTGACTTGCACGATCTTTGCTATTTAAAAACAAGACCAATTACTTTTGATAGCTATGTTACACCTATGCAAAAGTTGTTGAAAGCTGGAATCCCAGCAACTTACACATTAGAAGAGGTTGAAAATTATGAGAACGGTATTGAAGATGAGATTTTGATATCTACAACTACTCCAATGCATATTATCAGTGAATCAATTCCTTTAGACGCAACAGCAGAGGAAGAAAAAGTTATTTTGCAAATGATGGACGAACTATGGCTATATGGTGCTGGTTGGTGTTTGACCAATGACAAAAACGAAACTCCTGCTTGTGTTTTACTAAGAAGAGGTTTGCATGGAACCACGTATTGGGAAAGTTGCGTTGATTCAGGTGTTAGAGCAGAGATTTTACTAAGGAAAATAGAGGAATCCAATTTAGAATTTATTGAGCAACCAGAGCAAGTTGAAGAGGTCGAAACTGCGGAAGAAGTGCCTGAATTAGTGGACGAAGAAAAGCAAGTTGAGTTTGAAAAGAAGGTGGAAGCAATCAAGGAAGAACTGAGCGAGAATCCTTCAAATGATACAAATATTTATTTGAAGACAAAATTAGAATATAAAGATGGTGCTCTTGTCACTGAAGATCGAGCAGATGGTGTTATGATGCAATGGGAAGACGTTTTGATGAAAGCTGGTTGTGATTCCATGTTTAAATCTATTGAAGACCCTGAAGATGTCAACGTGCTAAATATTGGATTTGGAATGGGCATCATTGATACTATGATTGAGGAAAAAAAGCCAACTAAACATTATATTTCAGAGGCACATCCTGATGTTCTTGCAAAACTTAAAGCGGATGGCTGGTACGAAATGCCAAATGTTGTGATATTGGAAGGCAAATGGCAGGAAACTTTACCAGAATTGCTCACCAAGGGAGTCTTTTTTGATGGTATATACTACGACACATATAGTGAACACTACGAAGATATGCTAAATGACTTGTTTGATGTTGTTGTTGGTCTTTTGAAGCCACATGGTATCTTCTCTTTTTTCAATGGTCTTGGGGCTGACAGATTAGTATGTTACGAAGTATACAAGAAAGTAGTTGACATTGACTTATCCAATTATGGTTTACAAGTTAAATTCAGAGAAATCAAAGCGCCAACAACCACTCTAGAGGTCAATGACACGAAAGACACATCTGTATGGAAAGATATCAAAAGAGCGTACTGGAGATGTCCTGTTTATTATCACCCAGAGGCTCAGTTCATGTCGTGATAGCTTTTGTTATAGCATATATACATTTCACACTAAGCTATTTTGAAAAAAAATTTTCCAGTCGGACTGACCAAAAACGATCAAAATTGAATATTTCAACATTGAGATATTCTTTCACCAGTTAATATAAATGTCTCTCGAATCTACGCTCTCGTTGCTTTCTCTTGCAGAACCTACCCCAGAGGGTGCAATCAATGTTAAGTCACTGGTGTTCAAACCAAAGACTGCCAAAACTGCTACTCCAGTTCCAGTTATTGTCGTTGCTTTGCAAGCTACACAAACGGCCACTGGTGCAATTTCTAAAGCAGCTGGTGTCAAGGAGCCAAGATTAGCCAAGGATGACCTTACTCTTGAATTTTTTGGTATCAGTGCTAAAGACTTCAACATTGCTACACTTGGTGAAAAGCATAAAAATGGTGCAGTTAAGGTTATCATTGATTCCAACATTACTGACAGCGAAACAATTCAATATGTTTTGTCAAACTCTTCATACAAGTTGATTTTAAACGGTAAACAAATTCTCGGTTATTTGTCATCATTCGAACCAACTGTTGTTGACTTTTCTGCAGAAGCTGCACCAGCAGCCTCTACTCAAAAGGAAACCAAACAAGAAAAGAGCATAGAAGGTAAAATAGATGATGCCAAGTTGATTGGTGTCACTGTTGATAAGGAGAAGGATTTTTCTGGCTGGTATCAACAAATTTTGACCAAGGGTGAAATGTTAGACTATTATGACGTTTCTGGTTGTTATATTATGAGACCTGGCTCCTATGCAATTTGGGAACAAATTCAAAACTTTTTTGATGCTAAGATCAAGTCAGACGGTGTCTCTAACGCTTACTTCCCTATGTTCGTTTCTTCTAGAGTGTTAGAAAAGGAGAAGGATCATATTGAAGGTTTTGCTCCTGAAGTTGCTTGGGTTACCAAAGCAGGTTCTTCAGATTTGGATGAACCAATCGCCATTAGACCAACTTCTGAAACAGTTATGTATCCTTACTACGCCAAATGGATAAGATCACATAGAGATTTACCGTTCAAGTTGAACCAATGGAACTCTGTTGTTAGATGGGAATTCAAGCACCCACAACCATTCTTGAGAACTAGAGAATTTTTATGGCAAGAAGGTCACACTGTCCATTTGACTGACGAGGATGCAGCCAATCAAGTCTACAGAATCTTGGATTGGTATGAAGAAATTTACAGAACCTTATTAGCTGTTCCAGTTGTCAAGGGTGTCAAGACTGAGAAAGAAAAGTTTGCAGGTGGTAACTACACTACTACTGTCGAAGGTTATATTCCAACTACTGGAAGAGGTATCCAAGGTGCCACCTCCCATCATTTAGGTCAAAATTTCTCAAAGATGTTCAACATTTCAGTTGAAAACCCTGAAGGCTCTGACAAGCCAAAGATCTTCGCACATCAAACCTCATGGGGTTTGTCCACTAGAGTCATTGGTGTTATGGTTATGATCCATTCTGATAACAAGGGTTTAGTTATTCCACCTAGAGTTTCTCAATACCAAACTGTTGTTATTCCAGTTGGTTTGACCTCTAAGACTTCTAAGGAAACCGAAAATAAGGTTTATGATGCATGTAAGGACTTGGAGTCCGGATTAAGAAAAGCCAATATTAGAGTTACAGCTGATTACAGAGACAACTACTCCCCAGGTTGGAAATTCTCTAACTGGGAGTTGAAGGGTATTCCTGTGAGACTAGAAGTTGGTCCAAAGGATCTTGCCAACGAATCTGTTTTAGCAGTTAGAAGAGATACTGGAGAAAAGGTTTCTATCAAGATTTCTGAATTAGATACCAAATTACCAGAATTATTTGATGCTATTCATGAAAACCTGTACCAAACTGCTAAGCAAAAGTTTGACACACATAGAGTTACTGTACACGAATGGAAGGACTTCATTCACGCTTTGAACCAAAAGAATGTTGTCCTTGCTCCATGGTGTGGTGTTGAGGAATGTGAAGAAGATATTAAGGACTCTTCTGCCAAGAAGGATGACGGTGAAGAGTTCGAGCAAGATGAAAAGGCACCATCTATGGGAGCCAAGTCCTTGTGTATTCCGTTCGAGCAACCAGAATTGAAGGAAGGTACTAAATGTATTCGTTGTGAACAAAAGGCTGTCAACTACACTATGTTTGGTAGATCTTATTAATCATGTATATCATCCACATTTGGTGTACCTTTTTGTCACATTTATAGATAAAGCTCTTTAAATCAATTATAAATTAAACTTGTTTATTTGTTTAGTTGATGCTAAGCATTTTTTTCGAAATACAGTAACAAAAAATAAAAATTAGTTGCCCTAAGATAATAGTACTAACCATGAAAAATTGACTTTAAATACCAAAGTAATGTCATCATATTTGTCAGTAAAAGCCTTCATACGTTATCAGTCAACCCATTTTCCTCTTAAGAGATCTATAAAAGAAATATTGACAGATCCACCTGCTAGTGGTGCCAATATTGAGATCAACGGATGGGTTTCAGCATCAAGAATATCTAAAAATGTTGCCTTTCTTGACATAGTTGATGGGACAACCAATGAAGATATTAAGTGCGTTATCAGGCCACCTTCTTTGCTACCCTCCGAATTAGGTAATTGTTCAGGTGTCGCCTTGAAAGGTGTTTGGTCCGAAGGTAAAGGTAAGCAGAAGTATGAAGTCCAAATCAGAGACGATAATAATGGAGAAGTCGAAGTACTAGGGCCCGTTGAAGAATTATACCCATTAACAAAAAAATCACATTCAACAACATTTCTTAGATCTATTCCTCAATTCAGATGGAGACAGGCAAATGCTTCTGCAATTTTGAGATTTAGATCTCAAGTAGAATCTTCACTAGTTCAATTTTTTGACAATGAATCATTTATCAAGACACAACCTCCATTAATAACTACAGGTGATTGTGAAGGTGCTGGTGAGCTATTCAGAATAGAATCTAATTCTAAGCTTGCTAGAAACGAAAAGTTTTTTGGTAAAGAGACATTTATGACTGTATCTACGCAATTGCATTTGGAAATCTTATGCCAGGCATTGTCAAGAGTTTGGGTTTTATCACCATGTTTTAGAGCAGAAGAAAGTGATACTAACAGACATTTGGCTGAATTTTGGATGGTCGAAGTTGAGATTGCATTTGTGGATGATGTATCTCAGTTAACTGCTTTTGCAGAGAAAATGATTAAATCCGTTGTGCATAAACTTATAAATAATACCAACAATATGGGTACCAATTTAATAGAAAATGCTGACAAGTCTGTTGCACCTGTCATGACTAATAGATGGCAAATGTTGGTTGCAAAAGACTGGGACTCCATTACATACACTAAAGCAATTGAAATCTTAAAAGATGCATATTCTAAAAACAAAAAGTTATTTAAGTTTGTTCCTAACTGGGGTGAGTCTTTAAAATCAGAGCATGAAAAGTGGCTTGCTGGTACTTATTTCAAGAACCCTGTTTTTGTCACAGACTACCCACTTGAAGAAAAAGCCTTTTACATGAAAATAAATCCCGCTGATCCAACTCTTGAAGTTCCTACAGTAGCTTGTTTTGATTTACTCGTTCCCGATGTGGGTGAGTTGATTGGTGGCTCCATGAGAGAGGAAAATTTAGCTAAACTAACAAGTGAAATTGCTAGACGAAACATGGACCTCGCATCGTTACAATGGTACTTAGACTTGAGGAAAAATGGTTCAGTGCCACACGGTGGGTTTGGCATGGGATTTGAAAGGTTGTTACAATATCTAAGTTGCACAGATAATATCAAGGACGTTATACCCTTCTCTCGTAGCACAAACAGTTGTCTTTGCTGATTAGTAAATCACTTGAAACATATTTGTAAATAGAATTAAAATGCAGAAAATTTATGTATGAAATTAATTTATTGGACTCTATAATAATTTGTATCAGAGGTTTAGATCATCAGCACTGTGACTTTTGAATTTTTTGTTTGCTCTATCAACACTCCTTATGTTCATGCGGTCACCTATAGTTTCGAAACTTAAAAAGTTGTCTTCTGCTATCTTAACGTCAAAAGAAAATCTAGTATGGATCTTCTGAATCTTTCGCAAACCACCAATACATTCCATTGCTGTGTATGTAGGCGTATAATTTGGAATCTTTGATTTCCAGTTATTTCTTCTTGGAATGATGAGAAGATAGTAATCTTTGGATTCCCATAGGACTATACCACGTAATCCAATTTGCTCTGGACACAAGCTATGAGTGACTGTCAACTCAGCACCTATGTATTCTGCACTAGATAATTTTGCTGTCAAGATCATTGAATTCGAAACACCTTTCAAAAGTTCTGACATGTAGCTTTGCCATAAACGATGCATTTCCATATAGTGCTCATACCGCATTAGGGGTTTACACAATTTTAAGTGAATGACATCCTGTTCTAAGATTTTCGGATTCCTTTTACTGATCATCCTTAACTTTCTAGCAATTTGATCTTGCTCTTTCATCTTAGATTTTATAGTTGATCTAAACTCATTTTTAACTTTTAAAGGATTATATTTGTTATCTGATTGTTTCTTCAAAGTTGAAGTGCTTGCAGATTGAATTACAGCGTCCTTTTTGTTGCTAACATTTTGATCGGTACCTTCTAAGATCAAATATTGTTTCTGTGATCCAGTAGCAGAATATCTGTTCTCAAGCTGTGTGAATATATCCTCATCATCTTTGTACCTACGGCATCTAGCCAATAAATAATATTCTATTGTCTTCATACGATCCATACTAACTTTCAGTATCTATAGTCAAAAAATCGTTTAAGGTAAAAAAAAGGTTGTGACAAAAAATTTCCACAAAGACTTCATCAACAACTATCTCTTGCAAAACTAAGGCACAACCCCAAATTCAATAGAAGATGACCAAATCATCATTTTATAACCATCTTATGATGGTAACAGTGATTCACATGTTAAAGGCACAAGGGTTTACAAGGTCATCAGGTAGGCCTGTCGAAGTCTTGACAGATTTGGCAACACGGTACATTAACTTACTGATCACAACTGTTGAAAAGTACACAAGACTTCGAAATGAGACCGAGCCTAACGTTCAGGACATTACAAAAGCTTTCATTGAATTAAAAATCATATTCCCAGCAAAGAAGCTAGATTTATACGATCTTGATTCTTCCACAGACATAGGGATCAACGAATTCGAAAGATGGTTCAATGGTAGCATGAACCAAAGAATGAGAGAAGTGGCAAGGCCAAACACACAGTCGCTTGAGTTGAGAAGGGAAACGAGAAGGAAAATGAATGGAGTGAACTACAGAATGCATGATTTGGCCAAGATGTTGGACCAACAAAACAAAGAAGCGCAGATGCAAAATCCAACCCTTCCATACACATCTGCGGCACCAGGTAAAACTTTGCTAAATGGTGCCGTACCTGGTGCCAATATCAATGAACCGCTTTTTAAAGCTATTAACAACGAGACTGAAGAACAGAATTTATTTTCAGACGACAAAGTGGATGACGACTGGCTTCAATTTCTCCTCCGAGATCAGATAACGGATCAGGTTATGACACAGAAACTCAACTTGAGAGCCAACGATTCACTGGCAGAACAGAAGCCTACTATTTTCAAGGGTACAGTTTTTGCTGATTACATACCGAAAGATCTGCAACAATATGTCCAAGGGGATGTTAAACCAAATTCGGACTTCATAATAAGGGGACCTTTACCTGAACAGTTAATGCATACATTTCCTTACTATAAAAGTGATATCGAAAGCGATGAAGATGACACTGATGACAAACCAATAAATGATATTGCCAGCGAAGAAGAAATGTCAAGAATGGATGCGAAAGAACTCGAGACCTATGACTATTTTGAACATCACAATGGTCTCGATAATGGTCTTGAAGATGTGGTGATAGATGATAATCAGCAAGCAAACACTGATTTGAATTTATTTGGTTAAATTTGATCATTTTTTGATATTCACAATGCTTGCGAACCAAATAAAAAGATTTTCAGAATGTCTCTACGATTGTAACTGTACACTACTTCATACTGTATAAAGAATACCTCATTAAAATTACCTCTGCTACATCTATCGACAAAGAGATGAAACTTACGTAATCAATTGATTACGTAAATACAGTTCATCGCGGTATATTTATGTGTAAACCTGGCCTTTTGGCTAGACTTCCTTCTTTTTAACGATATATCGAGGACAGTATGGATTTCCCTTCCGTTACCGTAGTATTAGGTGTCTTTGCCGTTCTCATCGTGCTAAACTACGTGTTTTTAGATGATTCGCAAATAAAAGGCGGTAAAAGCGCTGTGGTTACCGTCGACATGATTAACAGAGTTAGAGAAGTTGCGCCAGAGTTGTCAACGCCGACTATAATAAGAGACTTACAAAGAACAGGCGATATACAAATAACAGTAGAAAGATACCTCAGTGGGAGATTATCAGAGACAGCACCTAGGATTTCGGGTGCCACCACTGGCGCTAGTCCACAACAATCTCACAGTTTGACGGAGTTAGTCAACAGAGAGACGCCAAAAAATGGCGGCAGAGAGCTGGCACACAAAATGGATGAAACAAAACCAGGCGGGACTACATCAGACGGCCCGTTTGATGGCAAAACTTACGAACAAATAAGAGTGGAAATGATAATACAGGGTAGACATAACATGGAACAGAAGAAGAATAAGAAGATAAACTGGCTGGATGTTTAAATTTATACATATTTAATCATAATACAAAACCACAAACTTATGTACATATGCGTATACCTATATAGAATATTTACTGTATTTTAATAAAATACCGATGCTAATCAGATCATTTTCGATCGAAATGGACACGAAACTTGTCATCACCGTTGGAAACTTTGTAAGCTAAATGCATGAGAACTTCACTTTCCTTTATATTCAGCTGTGTACGGAAGTGTTGCTCAACGTTGTATCGTAAATCGTCCTTCGTCCTGAAATCATAGTAGTTGATTTCTTCTCTTTTCTGATTGTTGATAAGTTGTGATTCTGTCCGCTCTCCTAAAACACTGTTTTCCAGTAAAAACCCTTGGAAGCTTCTCACATCAGGAGATAACTGGTTACTAGGATTCAAATAGCGCAGCCTGTACTGTCTCAACTCCTCTTCACTGAAATCTGAGAAATCTAAGGGACCAACAATAGGTGTGTTATCGGGATGGTTGTTGTGCACATATTTATTTACATACTCCTTTTGCAAGGGTAGCATGTTAGGCACCTTTTGTTTTTCCTTTCTAGATGACATTCTAACTACACTTTCACCTATTGATTTAAATAAAATGTGGTATATTTATAATACTAAATAAGGTGTGAACTATGTAAAAAAAAATATATGGTGCATAATCTTTTACGTAAGACCATAAACCATAATTGGAAATACTAAAATGTATAACGAGAACAAAATCAAACTACAATTCTTTGTTGTCTGCCGAAATGTAGGCAGTAGTGTAATTGTATAATAGTCTTCTGCTTTTGGTCAACTCAATCAGAATTTCTGACCTAGAGTCGTCTGCCCAGTTGTGTGCTTGGATCAAAATCAAAAGAAAGAAACCTTCAATAATCATAGTTGGAGTATTAGCAAGCAACTGTCCAGTGGTGGACCAATGCAGTGCAGATGCAATAATAAGAAGAACAACAACTAATGCGACCGAAAACACAACAGACCAGTCAGTTGAACAAAATGAATTAATCTTTAGTGAGATATTGTTGATAAAAGTCTTCTTGACTTTTGGTATAACCAAATTATCTTGAATGCCAGCAAGATCAAGCAGTTCCTGAGAGTCTAGCAACAAGTCTTCAAACTTTGATTCTTCGTAAGCGGTGATAGAAAAAAAGACTTCTCTCAAAACAAAGCCATCTATGAAACCAATAAGACCAGTATAAGTACCAATAATCAACCACCAGTTATCATTCCATTTCATGACAGGACCAATGGCAATCCAAGCAGCAAAAACACAGATTGAGATCGCTAGACCGATACCTGTTCCGATGATGTCCGAATATTTGCTAATGTACTTTTTCATGCCTGGTCTTGGACAATGATCAACTTCAACAAGAGGATTTTCTTCCGAGTCATTGTCCAAGATGACTCTGCCCATAAGCTCAAGTTTGGCATCAAATTCAGCAAAAATCTCAAGCTGGGATCTCATGAAATCGTTGTTTCTGGTTCTAATATTTTCCAAAAAGACAGACGTTATGAGCAACTCTACTGCCGTGGCAGTATTGATGAACATTTGCCATTTATCTGACCATTTCTCGTAAACCCCGTCGCCAGTATCCAATGGCTTGGCACCAAAGCCAATCCAAATAAAGATCCCAATCCAGTAGATAATAACGGCAGGTAAGCTTCCAAGCAACTCACTCATTTTATTTGATAATTTATCAAACCAGGTAAGAGACTGATAGTTGAGATTTTCAATATCTTCATTCAAATTAATCAGTCTGTGTCTATCCTTCTTGAGCAGCTTCTTAAGCAATCTTTTATGAGTCAGACTTCTACTTTTTAATTTCCCATATACGTTTAAAAAGCTTTCAGTGTCATCTAACTGTTGCCTCATTAAGAAAGTGTCCCAGACATAAGTTTGGATGGATTGGCCATCCTGCATTACAATTTGCCAGTGATCCGGACCGCCTGTACTTATACCCCATGCAATCCAAGCTGCTAGAAGTAACCACATAAAGAAAAACATGTAGATTGAACCCGTAAATCTAACAGCTTTTTCGATAAAAATGTCTAATGGGGATTGTTCTCTTAAAAGATTCAATGCTGGCGTGTTAACTGATCCTTCCCGCTTATACGATGCTAATTCAATATCAGATTCCGCAAAATTTATGGGTTCAGCTGATGACTCGATCTTCACGTTTTCAGTGAAGGATTTACGCTTGTTTTGCAGGTTCACGATCACAGAGTCGGAATCATAATTGTTCATTGGCTTCTCAACAAGCGCATTTTCACATTTGACCCTAATTGGCAAATGCTTAGGTGGAGTAAACCAGAGCTTTAGAGTCTTCGTTAGCTTGTTCGACTCCATTTGTCTCTTTACTTATTCAGAAATGTCTGATCACAACTATGAGAAATTTTTTGTAACAATATCTAGATCTAATTTTATCTCTTTAACTGTGCTGGTGAAATTTCATATGCTGTCAGCTAAGTTAAAATGGAACTCCAAGACGTTGCCAAAGTCAGATATTCATCTGGATGCAGTTTTAAGATCAGGTCAGGCTTTTAGGTGGAGAAAACTAAATGACATATGGTCTTGCGTTTTGAGTGATAGATTGGTATTGTTAAAGGAAATTGATGATTCGAACGCTATTGATAATCAACTACAGTATACCACACTGTCTTTTAGAAAGAATATGTTGGTTGAAAATGATGAACAAAATAGCTGGAACTTCATTGAAACTTATTTAAGTTTGAAAGAAGATCTTAATTTTCATCACTTAGTGTGGTCTAAAGCTGATCCGCATTTTCCACAATACAGATTTGAGATACCCAAGGGGTTTGTCAAAGGAGAGATAGTAAAAGAAGAAGCGTTGCTACCAACTCCACCACCAAACGATATTTCACATGGTGTTCGTATTTTGAACCAGAACCCATGGGAGGTTTTGGTTTCTTTTATTATATCCTCAAACAACAACATTAAAAGAATATCGCAGTTATGCGAAACGTTGTCCATAGTTTACGGAAAGCATATTGGAAATTTTGAGGGTCTAAATTACTACACATTCCCAAAACCTAATGATTTGTTTCGTATTGAAACGCCGATGGGGGAAAAGGATATTGCAGTCCCTAACAGTGCATTTACGAAATTAGAATCGCAGCTTAGGCTTTTGGGATTTGGCTATAGGGCCAAGTATATTACCAGTACTGCTGAAAATATGCTAAGAAATCATAGCAATTGGAATACTTTGATAAACTGTGAATGGAAAACTGATGAGGAATGTGTTGAGTTTCTTTTACAGTTTAACGGGGTTGGACCAAAGGTGGCTGATTGTGTTGCTCTAATGGGATGTCAAAGGCAAGATCTTGTTCCTATTGACACGCATGTATGGAAAATAGTGCAGGGCGTGTATAAAGAGGAGTTCAAAAGATGGGTATCAGATTCAAATATTAACACAAGTATCAAAACGGCATTAAGGAAGTCTCTCAGTAATAAAGCAGTAGACGCCAGGTTATATTCCTACGTTAAAAGATTCTTCAGAGAATTTTGGAAAATAAAGGCAGGTTGGGCCCAAGCAGTGGTATTTGCAGGGGAGATTAAACTAGAGAATGGGATCAATTCAGTTGAAGACTATGATAAACTAATTGCTAAGGTACAAAATGCAAAAATAGATGGTTTATAACTCATGCTGAATACAGGAAATTAGGCTAGAATGAAAGGCATTTTGAGCCTCCTAGTAATAAAAGATTATACCAATTCAAAACATATAAATGATTGAGTTTTATAACTATATATATATATTTGAAAAGATTAAAATTACAGAACAACATTCTTTGCCAACTTCTTCTTATATTCGGCAATAGAAGAGTCCCATCTTGTAGCGGTCTTGTTTTCAACAACAAAAATGTCCTTGGCAATTTTATCTAATAATCTGAAATCATGTGAAACAACAACAACACCACCGTTGAATTTGTTAATAGCTTCCGCAAGAGAATCAATAGTTGGAATATCCAAACCGTTAGTAGGTTCATCCAACAATAGGATATTAGGTTTTTCTAAGGCCAAAAGGGCAAAAACAACTCTTGAACGTTGACCTTCTGACAAAGTAGCCATTTGGGAAGTTTGTTGTTCACCAGTTAAACCGAAACGACCTAGTTGACCTCTCCAGTATTGGAAATCTTGAGAAACTTCTGGATACTTGTCTCTAACGAATTCAAGAGGAGATTTAGTTAAATCTAATTGATCAGCAGAATGTTGAGAGTAAACACCTAGCTTGATATGAGTATGACGAGAGACTCTACCCTTTTGAGATTGCAAATCACCGGTCATTAATTTTAATAAAGTGGACTTACCCACACCATTTGGACCAACAAGGGCAATACGAGAATCCATATCGACACCGAATGAAAGGTCTTCATATAAGTTATGCTCTGGGTTACCATCGTAGGCAAAGGAGATATCATCGAAAGATAAAACTGGAGGCGGCAAACGTTCAACTTCAGTAAAGTTGAAAGAAAAGACCTTGTCAGCAGCAACAGGTTGAATTAAACCATCGGCTTCCATCTTATCTAAAATCTTTTGTCTAGACTTTGCTTGTTTAACTAAGTTAGCATAGGTACCGGCAGATGCAATAAACTTTTTAATGTGAGCAATTTCTTCTTGTTGCTTTTGGTATTGTTTCATTTGATTTGTTTCTAATTCAGCTCTGGTCTTAGCGTAGGTATCATAGTTACCACCGTACATAGTCAACTTCTTCATTCTCATGTCAATCATATTAGTACAGACACCATTGAGGAAATCTTGAGAGTGTGAGTTCAAGATTAAGGTACGGTCGAATTTCTTTAAGTATTCTTCTAACCAGACACACGCTTCCAAGTCTAAATGCGCAGTTGGGTCATCCAACAATAACAAAGTTGGCTTGACGAAAAGAGCTTTTGCAAGAGCAACTCTCATTTTCCAACCACCAGACATATCCTTGGTCTTTTTGAGGATGGTCTTAGCATTAAAACCCAAACCGGTCAAGATAACGGCGGCTCTTGATTCGAAGGTGGATGGGTCCATATCGTCGATTCTTTCGTATAAACCGTCTAAAACAGCAGCTTCAGGGCCTTCTTCAACGATAATGTCCTCGACCTGCTTTTCGAGCTTTGCCAATTCTGCTTCTGCTTCTCTGACAACGTACTCCAAAGCAGAATATTCACTAGCCTCTGCAGGCTCGTTCAATAAGTAAATATCAATGTGCTCTGGTACTGGATATTCCTTGGCAGCCAATGCTCTAAGGAAGGTGGACTTACCACAACCGTTGGCACCCAAAAGACCGTATCTTCTACCGTAATTCAATTCCAGGTTAGAGTCTTGGATCAAAACCTTACCGTGGAAGAGCAAGGAGACGGAGGACATCTTGATATCTCTAGAGGTCTCAAGAGAGTCTAACACACCAGTCACAACTCTGTCCGAAAGACCATCCTTATCCTGTTGTAACTTTAACTTCTCGATTTCTTCTGCAGCCGTGGTGACGTCGTCACCAGCTTCAAGCTTCTCCTTCTCCTTCTTCGTGAGCTTCTTCTTGGTCTTACCCTCAGCAAGCTTGGCAGCCTTCTTTGCTTCTCTCTTGGCTTTTGATGCAGAAATAGACATTCTGGTTGTATATTGAAGAAAAGAAAGGAAAGGTCCTTAGCATAGGCTTCTAAATTTTTTTTCTCTT
Source organism: Saturnispora serradocipensis (assembly GCA_030570415.1). NCBI lineage: Eukaryota > Fungi > Ascomycota > Pichiomycetes > Pichiales > Pichiaceae > Saturnispora > Saturnispora serradocipensis. Next base: position 35,967 of record JAJLVS010000006.1, on the reverse strand, counting down.
TACTTGAAAGCCAACTCGTGAAAAAATTGTGAAAAATTTTGAAGATTTTTTTATTTGATAAAAAATAAGCGTTTTGCACGCCGATTGACGCTTACGTCATATGCACGTGATGCTTATGTAATGCTCACGTGATCAACGCCATTTTCTTTGGACCCTACTCTTTCCATTCATGTGGCGATAGAAAGCTCTGTCAGGCTGATCATGTGTGATTGGCACACTCGAGGATTGAAGAATGTTCTCTGCTCTTCCGTGCCGATCCCATGCCAATTTTCCGGCTTTGATTTCAAATTGTGGTAAACCTTGAATCTGCTCGGCATTTGATATTACAGCAGAAGAACCCTTGGGTGGTCAAGCTTCACGTTAACCACTGGCTTCTTGTCATTGGCATCAAGTAGTGGCTTATGGTTTTCTTCTTTTTTGGTACTGAGTCCTGCAACTGCTATTACTGACCTAGCACCCCTTTTTCATCTTTCTCCACTTGGGCGTTAGCGCCTTGTGCTTTGCCTATACGTCGACCAGTGCTGATCTGAACAACTTTTCATCAATAAACATATGCCGGTAGACAGCAAAGACTGAAAATTATCACTATGCTATTGCTTTTTTGTTCGTTTTTCCAAGAACTAAAAGAAACAATGAAACTTTCTTCAAGCAAGAAAATGATTGATTTAACTAACAATAAAACAATTAAGATTGGAAAAAGTTTCCAAAAAAAGAGTATCAGTACTGTACTTAGCAGTTCATGACCAATGACGAACAAGTAAAGTAAGTTTCACTAACCAGGGACAACTATGAAATATGAGCTAAGCATTACTTCAGTCACAGGGATGGTTACATTTGGGAAGGTATTTGATAAGTCTCAATGAGCTAAATTTATATGAATAACATATGTAGTCACTATGTTTATATCGTTATAGTTTATATTTAACGCTTTAGTTTTATACTCAGGACTTGTTAAGTTTCGATTTAAAAATAGCTGTGAACGATGTTTCAATTGTATTTTAGCGTGTGATTCATTGCCCTCCCATGGGCCATTGAAACCAGGGATTTTACAAATAAAGAAAGGCGTTCCTTACGATTGAGAGTAAGTTATAGATTCACGCTATAACAGAACAAAATACGAAAAAGTAGCAATTCAAAAACATAACAACAATACCTACTTGCAGTGTACCGGTCACTGGCTGAACAAGCATATGTGAAGTTAGTACAGAGAAACGGAAACAAAAAAAAAGGCAGAAGTGTTTGCAGGACCAATGCAACGAACACCATTTAACCAAGTATATATGCCGCGACCGTGCCAAATACACTATCTAGAATACCTCAATCGACGCCGAAGTCGGGCTATTGCGTAACTTCGAGAAAGGATGGACCTCAGAAAAGACTAAACACATCACGACGCTCAAGGTCGCGCTACTGAGCATTCCCACAAGTGTATATGGAATCAGTGGCACGAATGAATAAACCCTGGCTAACAAGGGTGTAGATGAAGACAAGGAGAGATGTTGTGTGAGTGGACTAAGCGCCATGATTAATGAACCATTAATAGGGCTAGTGTAAACAGACCTGCATGCACGATGACGTTGAATTCACCGGCACCCAAAGCACTATTGATGATGGCCCAAGTCCATTCCCTCAGCTCTCAAGAAACTTACTGCACCCTAGATATTTTTCATACATATTGATAGGCACAAAGAGGCAATCAAGAAATCGCCAGAAAACTAGAGTAAGTGCATGCATCTCTTGTAATGCTATTCTGCTAGTTGGATAGCAGACTTCCCACTTCCCCAAGAAATATGAATAGGATCGGCAGAACGGTTGTTTCATAAATCAACGTTCATCAGCACCCTATTATAAAGGCCTGCGCAAGCAGGTAAATTCGGATTTGTTAAAGTGCTAGCTATATGCAGCAAACAATTTAATATGAGCGTCTGAGTTACTTCAATTTGCAGATGAGATCTGCCAGCTTGTTCAATTGATGACCTGACGCATCAAAGTTTTCAGGAGCGAGCCATGCATGATATGCGGATTTGGACACTGCATATTCGTTATCGAGAAGCGAGTACCAAGCCGTATCTCTGTTTCTTCCTTTTGTCACTTGCAACTGCCTAAAGACTCCCTCGAGAGTAAAACCAAACCTTTCCGCAGCGGCTCTGGAGGGTTCGTTCAATGAGTTACACTTCCACTCTAATCGCCGATAGCCTAGCTCTTCAAAAACATAGTTCTGTAACAGGGCCATGACTTCTGTTGAAAGAGGTGTTCGCTGCATTCTTGGTGAATAAACAACATGACCGATTTCAATCACACCATTCGCCGTATCTATACGCATTAAAGATACAGTACCCACCGACTTATTTGTCGATTGGTCAATGACTGTATAATGAAATGGATCATTGAGTCCTTCCATACTCAGTAAGAGTTCGCGGTACTCACTGTAAGAATTAAATGGCCCGTATGGCAGATAAGTCCAATCGCGTGCATCAGAACTATCTCGAAATGCTTCGTAGAGTTCCTCAGCGTGTCGTTCAACATTAAGACGTTCTAAGCGACAAAATCGTCCCATCAATGCTGTTTTCTGTGGCTGTTTTGCGGCACTCCACCCAGGCAGGTCTCTACCTATGGGTTGCTGGAACTCATTTAACTGCGCTGACATCTTACTTTCCTGTTTTGTGTTTTAATATGCAACCAATTTCGGAAAAATATGATATGATGTCTCAAACTTTGTTCTGAGTCTTAAAGTAGTGCATAAAGAAGGAAAACGAGAGTGACAAAATGTACACCTTATATACACAAAACATTAGCCAGCAAATCGGTGCTGGTGTTTCGCGGTATTTGAAATTACCTGGAAGCATTAGTCACAAAGCCGCCTCAATACCGCAATTCCGATTACCTCAGGCTGATACAAACCCTTGAAAATGACTCTTCATCGCACCTACTGTAACATTGAAACATTGAGGGTGTTGGTTACGTAATTTTCACGTGATCATCGACGTTTTCTTTGGACCCTACTTCTTCGATGCATGTGCATTGGCAGCTGCAGAGACTATGAGTATGGTAGCTTTTATGCCAGGTAATCCACCGGTCCCTGTTCAGCAGGTTTGTAACGACAGCGTGCGCGTGATTTGACACCCAACAGTAAAAGTAGCACGTAAGTCCAAAAACCTATGGAAGACATTGAATAATAGCACTTTCATGTAATCAATACGCGCTATTTCAGGCACTAGGCCACCACTTGCTGAAACGACACGCTTAGGGCAACATTCTCTCCTGAGTTTGGATAATTTTCTATTCTTTTCAGTTGCTATTGTTTGTTTTTGTTTACAACAAAAGCGTTTCTCCTATGAGCTTCTCGCCATTCATTAACTTGACGGTGCAGAGTTACGTGTTTCTTCTCATTACTTTCTCTTCGGCTTCTTTTGCAAGAACATATTCACGCGTATAAGGTGTGTTTGAACAGAGTTGACGTTTGACAGCATGAAAATATTACTTTTTTTGGTTTATGTCACTTCAGTGATAGCAGCGACATGTAAGACACATGTGGTAAATTCAGGCGATACATGTTACCAGTTGGGTATTGATAATGGTGTTTCTGCTACTGATATTGAAAATTTCAACAAAAAGACTTATGGTTGGTTTGGTTGTGAAAACTTGCCAATTGGCCTGAACATTTGCATTGCTTCTGGTGATGCTCCAAGCTCCAGCATGGAATGCAGCAAATACATCTCATGTCCAATTGGTGCTTGCTGCTCTAAGTATGGCTACTGTGGAATGTCTCCAGATTATTGTGGTAGTAATTGCTTTTCTAATTGTGGTTTGGCAACGTCTCCCTCTGGCTCCTCCAGTAGCATCGCCAAAGCCGGTTTCTGGTTAGACAGCCCTTATTTCAACGACAATGGAGACTTTGATGAGGTTTTCTATGCATTTGCACAAATCAGTGATGATCTGAAATCAATTGAGGTTGGAGCAAACTTCAATGTCTTTAAAAACATCAAAAACTCAAAGAAGATTTTATCCATTGGTGGATGGGAGTTCAGTACATCACCAAGTACGTACAACATTTTCAGGCAGGCCGTTTTGGTAAACAACAGAGGCAACGTCGGTAAAGTTATTTCCGATTTTGTCAAAGCAAACGGTTTACAAGGTGTTAATTTCGACTGGGAGTACCCAGGTGCACCTGACATCTCAGGTATCCCTGCTGGGTCTAAGGATGATGGTCCCAACTACTCCGGACTGGTACAAACTGTTAAGAATAACTTGGGCGGTGGCTACGAGGTTAGTGTTTCCATTCCAGCATCATTTTGGTACTTGAAGAACTTCCCTCTGTCTACTATGAAAGGATATTTGGACTATTTTGTTTTCATGAACTATGATTACGTTGGACAATGGGATTACGGAAAAGGCAACACTGGTATTGGTTGTCACGCTGATCAATCCCTTACGGTTGACGCGTTCAAGATGCTAAACAAGGCAGGAGTTCCAATGTCAAAGGTGTATGGTGGTATGGCAAACTATGGTAGATCGTTTGAATTGAGCAACACCAATTGTGTCAATTACAAGTGTGGGTTCACTGGTCCTAAAAACAATGCATTGCCTGGACAGTACAGTAACACCCCAGGTGTCTTGTATGAAAATGAGATCAACTCCTTAGATAACAAAGGGTATTTCAATGCAACTTCCAAATGCTTCTACACTCTTTACAATAACAACAAGGACTGGGTTGCATGGATGAAACCTAGCGACAGAGGCTACTTAGTTAGCGATGTTTACAAGAAGTATGGTGTTTCAGGAACTGCACTGTGGGCTATCAATTATGGTGCTGATTATGCTGGTAAAAGTTCTAATTTTGCTGGTAAACTTTAAATTTGTCTCTTTCTCATTATGATACTTAGAGTTCTTCATTGCTGTTATTTACTTGGATAACAGCTTTTCTACTCATTTTCATTAACGAATTTATAGATTTTAATTTTCAATAGACTTATTTGTGTGTACTTTTCCTATTTTTTTTTTCGATATCTACCAACTAGTATGCATCTTCAACGCATGACTATCTAGACCTCCACATCAGCTCTTATCCAGACTCAAGTACCTTTGCTTGTCATTAAACCAAATTTTTTGAATATTTTATTTTTTTGAGCTTCTGAACGTTTTTTTGATTCTAGTTCACTTTTTGTTTCTTCTTTTCTTGACTAGCAAAGAACTGTTCAAGTATAACACCAATATATTGGGTAATTGTTGTTATTTCATATTTCTCTTGTTTCATCTTATCTTTACTAATATTAAGTAGGAAAAATCGTAATAAGATAAACCAAAACACCCTTTTTAATCAACTTTTCTGTTCAATATACATTCACTTGTCATTAAGAATTCTCTACCAAATCATCTTGTACATTTCCAGTCATGAATAATAGTAGTGCGACAATTAACAAACAATATCTTGGTGTTACACCACCTATTTCGCTTGAAGGGCCAACAAATGAAGACATACTGTTAAACACAGAAATGATCGATGAACTTCGACTTCAAGACTCATTTGAACCAGACGAAGATACACAAAGAAGAGTTAGAGTTTTGAAAATTCTACAAAGTTTAGTTGAAACTTTCGTTTACAAAGTGTCAAAACAAAAAAACATGACAGAAGGCATGGCAAGAGACTGTGGTGGTAAAATTTTCACCTTTGGATCTTACAGATTAGGTGTTTACGGACCCGGATCTGATATTGACACACTAGTCTGTGTGCCAAAACACGTCACCAGAGAAGACTTCTTTACCATATTTGTTGATTTGCTGAAGGAGAGACCTGAGTTGCAAAAGATACAATCAGTTCCAGATGCATTTGTGCCTATTATTAAAACAGTTTTTGATGGTGTTGACATAGATTTGATCTGTGGCCGTTTAGATATACCTCAGGTTCCGCTAGAGCTAGCATTAGAAGACAATAACTTGTTAAGAAATATTGACGATAAGGACCTTAGAGCTTTGAATGGTACCAGAGTCACAGACCAGATTCTACAGTTAGTCCCAAATAAAACTTCATTCAAACATGCACTAAGAACAATCAAGCTATGGGCTCAAAAAAGAGCAATCTATGCCAACATGTTTGGATTCCCAGGTGGTGTGGCATGGGCAATGTTAGTTGCCAGAATTTGTCAATTATACCCAAACGCAAATGGTGCCATGATTATAGTGAAATTTTTCCAGATTTATCTTCAATGGAAGTGGCCACAGCCAGTTTTATTGAAGCCAATTGAGGATGGGCCGCTACCAGTCAGGGTTTGGAATCCCAAAATCTATGGTCAAGACAGAGGACATAGAATGCCGGTTATAACACCTGCTTATCCGTCAATGTGTGCCACTCACAATATAACTCAAAGTACGCAGTTGGTCATCATGAATGAGATGTCAAGAGCGTTAGAAATAGTCAATGAAATTCAAGCCAAAAAGCAAAACTGGGCATCACTCTTCAGGAAACACGATTACTTCTTCAAGTACAAATACTATTTAACAATATGCGCTTCCACAAATGGCTCTATATTGACGTACGATGATCATTTGAAGTGGACCGGTATGGTGGAGTCCAAATTGAGACTCCTAGTGCAGAAATTGGAATTGACCAACGGTGTCAAACTGGCTCACCCCTTCATCAAACCATTTATGACGACTTATATTTGTTCCACTGAAGACGACCTAAACAAAATTAAAAACCTATATGGTACCGTTGAAGGTGACGAGTTTGCCAAAGTCCATTTAGAGGCCGTTGAAGTTGACGAAAACCATGATATCAAGGCCCTCGAAGCGAAAGCTAAGAGCGAGAATAAATTCCTTATTCATCTGATGAAACTTTACGTTGGGCTACAGCTAGATCTTAAGGGAAAGGAGAAGAAGATGGACATTCAAGTGCCATGTTCCGAATTTGATCAAATTTGTAAAAACTGGATGGAGTTTAAAAACGGGTTTCAATTGTCAATAAAGCATGTTAAATTATGGGATTTACCAAATGATGTTTATGCAGAAGGTGAAGAGAGACCGTTGAAGACTCTGAATCGCAAACGCAAACAGGAAAAGAATGATAAATCAGACGACTTGAAAAAGGCCAAACAGTAATATAATTTATCGTAATCACCCATTCTATATAAAAAGTATATACATCAATTTATCTATAGCCTGAAGTACTCCCTAATAATTTACTGATTGCACATCGACTTTTTTTGTAAATTTAGGCTTTGAGCCATTCTAAAAAATTTGGACCCGCAGTATCATCCCCTCGGAAAGGCCACCTTCATCTCTTATTAGGATAAGTGTGCGATGAATGCGTTGAAATCAAAGCTATTAAAGAAGGACACGAGCTCAAAGAAGGAATTGAACTCTGGCTATGAATCGGTGGATGACATTGATGAGGTGGACGATGGAGCTCAATCGATCTTGATGGGTATCATATCACAATTGAGACCAGGGTGTGATTTATCTAGGATCACGTTGCCAACGTTCATTTTGGAGCGGAAGTCCATGTTAGAAAGAGTGTCTAATCAGCTTCAGCAGCCGGACATTTTGCTGAAAGCTAAACAAAGTAAGGATTTAGATAGATTTTTACTTGTTGTCAAATGGTACATGTCGTGCTGGCACATCTGTCCAAAGGCTGTCAAAAAGCCATTAAACCCAATTTTGGGCGAATATTTTACTTGCTACTGGGACTTAAACGAAAGTGGTAACGACAAGGCATATTATGTGGCAGAACAAACATCCCACCACCCACCAAAGAGTTCATACTTTTACGTAATTCCATCGAAGAATATCAGAGTGGACGGGATTGTGGTTCCAAAATCTAGGTTCCTCGGTAACTCCACTGCTGCAATGATGGAAGGTGTCACCAAATTGACCTTTCTTGATGATGATAATAACGAAGATGTCTACACTTTGACTCAGCCAAACATGTATGCCAGGGGTATCCTTTTTGGTTCATTAAAGTTTGAATTGGGCGATCATTTGATCATTGAATCAAAGGATGGCGAGTACAAAGCTGACATTGAGTTTAAAACAAAGGGATTCATATCTGGTACTTACAATAGTATTCAAGGTTACATTTTCAATAAAGCTAACGAAAAGTTATTCGAAATTACTGGTAAATGGGACGAAGTTATGTACATAAAGAAGGTTTCTTCAAAGGACGACAAACAAGAAGTCTTTTTTGATTGCTCAAAGGCAAAACCTTTGAAACCAAAGGTCAGACCACTAGAGGAACAAGGTCAATTCGAGAGCAGAAAACTTTGGAAAAAGGTCACCGATGCTCTTGCCAAAAGAGACCACGAAGTCGCCACTGATGAGAAATTCAAGATAGAAGAACAGCAAAGGAATGATACAAAGGAAAGGTTAAATGACGGTGTCGAATTTCACCCCAAATTGTTCAAGCCGCTAACAATTCAAGAAGAAAGTAGTTTCGGCAATGAACATTTAGAATACGTTATTTATAAAGACCATCAGTTGAATAATAGTTTGAAACAACATAGCGTTGAACAAGCTGTAGAAGACTTGTATCAAATAGCACCATTTTTGCCAGGTCAACACTTTGATTCGAAGTTTGAAATTCCGGCATTTCAAAAGAGTTGAGTTTCATTTTTTATTTATACTTTATATTTATATTTAACTTTTGTGTTTATTGAACATACTTAGGACCCAGTTAGGGATTTGCACTCGACATATTTATCATAAAGAACAGTGGTAGTTTTTGATAATTTCTTGAAGTCAAAAATTGCAATATTTTTATTATTTCGATACATCCAGTACAACATTCTTGCCATCACAAAGCTTGGTGCCTTCATCATAGCAATAACACTATATTTTTCAATTAACTTGGAATATAACCACTCAATCTCTTCTAAAATTAAAGCTTTTTCATTAAGTTCAAGTAATCCATTGCTCCAGTTAACCCATAATGTTAGGTCATCAATTTTAACTATTTCTTCCTTTAGTAATTGCACAAATTTGTATCCAAATGTTTTTATCATTGACTTGATACCATTACCACAATAGTAATTTCTCGGATGCTGTATAATGGATTTAATAGCTACTTTCAAGCATCTATTCATAATATAAATTCTGTTGATTTTGTTAAATTGTAAATCCCCTATAACCCTCAACTCTTCTTCATTAACTTGACCTTCATAACATTTCTCTAAGATTATATTCGTTATTTCAACGAAATTCAACCAGTTGATACTTGATTTGTTAACTTTGGCGTTGTTACACATTAGAATTGTGCCTAAACACCACCAGTGAATTAACAATTTACTGTCATCGCCTAACTCCTCAATAAGTTCCCTGTTCAATGTACTATCATTCGGGGTACAAATAAGTTTGCATATTAATTCTTGATATCCTCTTTTGTGTGTTCTATACTCACTATTCTGTATTGCCGTATTCTTTTCTATAAGCTTTATTAAATCTATTTTAACATAAAGGATACCATTATCAATTACAAATGCCGTGTCTTCCCCAGCAGTAATTAGTAAATTTTGTGCTAAAGGGCTTGTTGTACTCCATAATTGATCCATTATTTCATTCTTACAATATATTGTTCTTTCTGAAACCTTATCATAGTTTAAAAAATTTTACCAACATTAAATATTTTCTACTATATATTTATATTTACTATACCTTTTTATTGATTAATAAACTAATTAATAAATTAACAAATAAAAATCGAGGCTTATACTTATTTAATTTGTGGTTTTTTGGCTACGCTAAAATCTTGATCAATCATCTAGTTCACTTGGTTTTATTAGTCCACCAATTTGTCTTTTTTCTTGTTCCCTCTTTAGCCTTTCAGCCTCTAAATCATCAGCAAATAGATAATCTGTGGCATCTCCTCCAAATTGTTTGATTTGAATCAAGAAATCTCTGAGGACTCCTTGAAATTTACCCTGTTGATCAAAACTTTTGAATATAACATTTAGGAAATTAACCATTTGTTCCCTCTCTAATTGAGGGAACGCTGTCATCAACATGTTGCCTAAGTAACCCTTTAAAAATTCCTCATTACTTGTGCCCATTGGTGCCGCGTCCATCGGATAAATAGGTTCTTTAATCTCGTTGGTGACAATTAGTTTAATCATGTGTGAAAGTAATTGTGATTGATTTTTGAATGACGCCTTATGATCGCTATCTGTTAGCACATAAAAAACGTCAGAAATGATTGGGAAGTAGAAGTGCTTGTAAAACTCCATCTGAAATACGGTATTTGTCTTCAAGTTCTCAATATTTGTCAATAACTCATCGCACAATAATAAACCGGTATTTTCAACTGTTTCATTGTTATGCTTAAATGCCCATAAAATGGCATCAATAAAACTTTGGAACGCTTGTGGTGGAAACTTGACTAATGCATTGAATCCCTTTAAATTAATCTCTCTTAATAATTTGTAAAATTCAATTCTATGTTCTGGATATTCAGTAAAATCTTTATTGATCATGTTTAGTGTACATTCAAAAACATTTGATAAAATCAAAACAATTTCATTTGGAATCATCTCACCAATCTTTTGAACTAACGTTGATAGACAATTCAAAACTTCAGCGTCACGTGCATCTTCAACGTTAGTCTTGTAGTCATCTAAAGTGGCCAATAGTAACGGTTGGACCAAATCTTGAACAATTTCCTGTCCATTGCTGGATTTACTAATGAAGATTTCTAATAGAATTAAGATTTCCTTTTTGATTGTTCTCCAACCTCTAACTTTCGGTGTCTTGGTCGCAATCAATCCATCTGTGCCTATGGCATTGGAAATTAAACCAGAAACAGCCTTGTAAAGTGATAACATATCAAGATATATTACTCCAAGTTGTGGATAATAATATGGTCCTAAAGGTGTACAAACTGCAACATTCGTTTTTATAATATTGGCAATGATCTTAACAATTTCAGGGTTGGAAAGCAATTGTGGATCTTCACCAGCTTGTTGAACAACTGTTTGCCAGGCCATATTTGGCAAATTCATTAGTTGATTTAGTAATGCGTCCCTTTGCTGTTTATTTGATTGGGATGAGATAATGATGGCGCATGACTTATAAAATGTATGAACTTGTTGCGGTTGCAAATCTGATGTTGTATATTGAATATCTTCAATAATGTCTTCAATAAAAGGTCTAGTTTCACCACTTTGTTGAATAATAAAATGCCTTTTACACTTTTCAGTTATTTTAATAAATGTATCACATGCCATGTCTTGAACACCTTCATGAGTTTCATGCATGAATTCAAATAATTTGTTAACAACTGTCTTTAAAAACTTCCAATGAGCTTTTAAGAATCTTGGGTACTGACCAACAATATACATAATATTTGATGCAACAACAGCTTTATTATCCTTACCCTTTTTCATTTCCGTTAAAGCCAACAAGTCTTTAATAACTAACACAAGAAATTTCTTTTCGCTTTCTTCATCCATGGAACCTGAAATTGAACCTATTGCCCAACATAAGGTATTAATGTTATGCCAAGACCATTCACTTCCATCAATCTGATGAGCCAATTTGTTTGACATGATTTGTTCTGTGTTTTGAACATCCAAATGTGTTAAATAAACTAAAACCTCTCTCATGGACTTGTACAATTGAATTGTATCGGACTCTCTGACAAATTCTCTAACGATTTCACCTTCGTCATTTTCAACAATCAAAACTTCTTCTGGTTTCACCATATTTTCAATGATTACAATTCTCAGTTGAATCAATATCTCATTATAAATGTTCTTTCTCAAATCAATACCCTTAAATAATTCGGGGTTCATTGCAGCACTATTAGAGCCTGAATATTGCAGTTGTAATAAAACAGAGTTTGATTTTGGAATTGTTTGGATCTCTTGGTAAAGACCCCAAACTAATTTTTGCCAGTAATCCAAACAAATCTTAAACAACTCTCTTTCTTGAATTTTGGAAAGATTAATTAAGTACTTATGTGCAATTAAAAGTAAATCTCTGAGATTAGTGTTTGATTCCAAGGCCATCAAATGGTTAGAAAGAAAAGTTGTCAAAAACAATGCTAAATCTTGCATGAATTCTTGGTCAGGTGATGAAGCATTCACATAAACCTTGGATAAATCCAAGTCGCTCGGAATGACATTGATGATTGAGGTCATACTTAAACTAAACAATTCAACAAACTTGTTATCGTATTGGGGAGAAATTAGTTGCGAAATTTCGATCAAACATTTCAATGACAACGATCTAAATGGCTCCTGTGGTAACAGCTTTGAACTCAAAATTGAAACTAGTCCTGTTTCAAAAATGTAGCCCAGTGGAATCCATGGAATGTATTTATGAAGACACTTTAAAGTAGAGGAAATCAAAGAAGGCCTAGAGGCCTTATCTAAAACTTCATAACATAGTTGTACAATTGGTTGGAACTCATTTGCCATCGAATTCTTTAATCTTGAGGCTCTGGCTTGAGTGAGTTGGTCAGTGGAGTAATCAAAAATGTCTTCGGACATTAATTTTAAAATCACCATGTTATTTTCACATACATTGAAACCTGCCTTAGAAGACTGGACCAACTCTGGCACAAAATTGGGCCAGTGCTCAGGCCAATCCTGCTTGATAATCTGAACTAGTGTAAGATCACACTTGGTGATCAATGTTCTATCTCTTTGAAAAGATTCGTCGCTGTTACAAAGCGATATAACCATTGAAGCAATAAAGTTTCTGATCCCTAATCTCTGTTCGTCAGGAAGTGCTCTCCACTTTGTCTTGATCAAGGAATCCAGGATGGAAAGTGCAATGTATTTGGACTGTGAGTTCTGTGATTGTTGAAGTATTTTATCAGCTCTGGTCCACGAATCAGGGTGGGCCTGAAACTGTGATAAAACTGTCTGCGCTTGAGCACGGTCGTTGGGGCTGTTGGTGTTAGATGCACCATAAAGTGCATCTACAACACGGTCAAACAACTGCACATCCGTGTCCTTTGAGAAGTCAAGAAGCTGGTCCATTTGCCACTCAATGCGTTTTCTTAAAGAGAAATTTGTGTTTCGTAGAGGGGAAGAAAAAAATTTCAGCATTTTCGATGTACATGTGCCGTTAAAGAGCCTAAATAAACATGATATAACACAAAATGAAAGTTTAAAGAGGCCAACCGGGGTTCAATTGATCTTATTTAAACCCAAAGTTATTTTAGATTTAATTTTGAATGTAAAAATCTGATTTTACATCAATCTACTTTTGTTTTCCAATATCTTAAATCGATAAATGGTTCCTATAAATCTTTACTACAAGGTTTTTGATTGAATGGTCTAGAAACCTAGTTGAGATAAGAGAACAAAGTATTCATTCCAGTATTGCAGCTAGGAATATTTGCTTCCTTAAGTTTTCTCATTTCTGGTTATTTTTGTTTTGAATCTCTCTATACACATTGAATGCATTGTGGTTAGTATCACGGACACAAATGACAAATTTCAAAATCTTTTTTATATTTGAGTCCAGTTTCTTTAACAATGTCAGTATCAGTTTGGCTATAACCTTAATCCTTTTTCTCTGATGTCTTTTCGAGTCTATCAGTACTTTCTATGAAGTCTTTTCATTCCCTTTTTAATCTCCTTTCGTATTTTTTCAGTGCTAAATCTTTATCAAGCACCAGCTTACCAAAAACTCCCTTTCTATATAAGTGGATCAGCTGCGTAGCTGCACCACGCTTTTCAGTAACCATTTGGCCTTCTTTATTTTTCTGCATCATTTTATATTTCTTGGCGATCACCTGTAGCACATCGTCAATGGCATTGGTAGGCTCTGTCATCATTAGCGGTTCCATATATCTGTTAGGGCCTCGTAAATTCATTATGAATAGCAAATAGTCAGCCGCAAGCACTGGATCAATCCCACTCAAAGAATCTGTTCTCGCCATAACAGATCCAAGCAAATACAATTGGAGCAGATAGTCAACGCTTTCTACCTGTGGTACAATAACCCCAGGTGTGTCATACACGTACATGTCAGGCTCGTCGTAAACTTTGACCACTTCACTAGTGGCCCTTGTTGTGCCTGCCTGAAGGCCAGTTCTTGCCACTTTCCTTCTACTTAGTTTGGCAGCTCGCATAGAATTAATGAGTGTGGACTTGCCGATGTTGGGCACACCTACCACTAACAGACGCAATCCCAAGGGTGGTGGAGGCCACAATGACTGGTGGAACTTTTTCAATTTAGCAAACAACGGCGTCATAGATCCTCTGGCGTCCAGGCAAAGTTCCTCCTTGTTCACAATGAAGTCTGACCGGTCTTTGTTGCTGAAAACCGTCAGCACTGGCGTTGACTTCAAAACACTTCTAGGTACTGCAGCAGTGGCATTTGGCGCTCTTGCATCCTTCAAATGGATGATCATGTGGATTTGCGGCCGCAACTTTTCAAATACATCAAGCGCCTTCTTTTGATGACCCTTAAAATGGGCTAGCGTCGTCCTGTATTCGGGGAATATCGTCCTTGGAACAAACATTGCAGAAAAGAAGCTGTTGACAAAATTGAAGGATTTAAACAATAATTGAAATTTGCTGAAAATTTACATTACAAAAGATTACATACATTTGGATGACATGGTTTGGTTCAAAGAATAGCACAATTATTGTTGGTATGCATGTTTCATCGAGTGTAAGAGTCGATAAATCATCAAGTCTGATTCTTTGAACCGAAAATATTTTTTGATCTTGTACCAATTGGTTTCCCAAAACTCAATCGCATTCAGTGGTTCATAAACTTATATTAATACGTATGTACATTCTATTGGTTTATAGCTATAATCGGCTGTTGATCAGCACTGCAACTTGATCTAGTTTCATCCTAAAATTTTTTAGTTTAAAAAATTTACCCTGATGAAAGCAACTTGCTTACAAAGTAGCTGTATCAATATCACTTGAAGATGCCACTGGTGATTATTACAGGTTACCCCCGTGTAGGAAAAACACAATGGGCAGGAAAGATTGAAGCCTTCCTCAAGTCCAAGGATATGGACGTGATAGTCCACAACGAAGAGTCGTTAGGCCTTGACAAGGCCAGTTACGGATCACTCAATGGAGACAAGCGGATTGGTAGCGCTATTATGTCTGCAGCAAAGAGAGATTTGAGCAGAACACGAACAGTAGTGCTAGACTTCCTCAACTACAACTCAGGCATGCGATACCAGCTTTGGTGTGAGGCAAAAGCCATGGGAACCGGTACAGCGATTGTGTACGTGCAGCCAACAGCGCCAGTGACGAATGTTGGTGGCGATGAGTGGCTCAAAACCATGATTATGCGTTACGAAGAACCAAAGGGAGATAAAAGGTGGGAACAACCTCTCTTTTGCGTAGACGCTGAAAGTGATTTGGATTATGAGGAGTTGTGCAATGCCTTAGTCATGAAAACAAAACCAAATAAGAGTGTTTCTAATTCTACAATTCCTTCTGCTATGTCATCCTCTCAAGTATTCGGCAAGGTGATCGACGCGGTCAACAACTCGATGTCTACTGTCAAAATTGACACCTTCACGATTCATATTCCTCCTAACACCACCCCAATGACCATCCAGCGACTTAAAAGAACTTTGGCACAAGCCAATACTGCATCACTTCCTGCATTAATCCATTCACATTTGAACAATTAATTCAGTATTTTCAAATATGCTTAAATCTGTTGTCACTAGACTTTTAAAGCCAGAAAAGAAGCTCCGCTGAAACATTTTATGATTTACTACTCATAATTGACATATTGACCCTGGTATACAATCAATGAAGTGTGGTTACAGCAATTCAATACTCCACATTTCCATTTCCATCATTTTTTCATTATTTGTGTATAGAAAAATTTTTGCTAATTGTAAAAATCACTGGTGCAACACACAGTCTTCAGAGATAAATAAACATTGGGTGTAACATGGACACCCTCTATGCTTCCATTTTGGCCTTGGAAGCGCAAACACAGGCGCATGTTCACCAGCTTGGCGCTGCGTTGCTGGCTAACGCTCAACCGGGTCCTGCAACAGGCTTACCACCGCCCTCCGCCGACATATGGACTCTTGAACGTTCGTTCACACGTTTGCTAGACTTATACCATGATTTCATTGTTGCTGCAACAACTGCCAATGCTAGACACTTGCTCTCCACTTATAGAATTCCTCGCCGGCTGTGGATTTATGGTGTGGTGGCATTTATCGAAGTGCTTAAAAATGTATTGGCAACAAATCCAACTCCATCCACTGCTAACATGGATGTGGGCCCCTCTTTTATTGTTCATGCGTTTACAACAATTGGATCACTCTATGAAATAGACGAGCCTGCAGCCTGGGCAGACAAACTGGCAGAATTAGCTAGAATTGCAATTCAGCTGTATCCAGTAAACTACCTTGATTGGAAGCTCACCGCTTCTCATTGGTACCACCAGACCACATTATTAGGTTCTCACGGACATGGTAAACTTTACTATCATCAGTGTACAGTTGAATACGATAATTTGCTAGCATTTACTCTTCTTTCAAAATCATTACTTTGCAAGGATCCCTTTGTCCCAACGCAGTCGTATCTCCAATCAATCATCGATAACGTTTGCTCACAGAGATCAATTTTATCACCTTTGGAAATGGCGATGATTGATTTTGTCAAAATTCACAAGATACTCCTTCTTCAAGATTACAATACAAATAGTGAAATGAAGGCTATTGTGGGTCACTACTCTACTAATTTTGGTTTAGATTCATCAAATCTGAACTTTTTCGACTCTCATCCTGAAATCACCAATTCCATTTTGGTTTCCCCTCCTTTAGCTTTTTGGTATTCAAAATCCCCATATTTTGCAATTTCAAACATTAATCATCTTTTAGGTCTTGGTAACCCTTGTAATTTAGGTGCCAAAGTATTCGGTTTAGTTGAGATGTTGAAACTAAGAAGAGATAAAAAGAAAGTTGATGATCCTGCCAATCCAACCCTTGAAACTTTAACTGCATCTCAATTAACATTAGACCAATCATTAGAATTATTATCACATTTCAATAAGGGTGTCCTTCAGCTGTCAATGAATATGTTCAAAACTTATTTAAATGGACCGATAATTTCTGCAACTCCTCATACAATCATTTGGCTGTGGTTTTTAATTTCGTTAACAAAAACAAAAAGTTCACATCCAAGATCAATCTTTATCAAAATCCTATATAGGGCAATCCCATGGGACTCTCTAATCGGATTCATTAATGACTCAATATCAATGTTAACCTCAAGATCTGAATTAGTTAACCGTCTACATTCGTTAGTTTTGGGATCAAGCACACATTCTCATCATCTTCAAGCACAAAACTCCAACATCATTCCAATGGGTGCATCACCTGCAAATACCGCTTTAACTGAAGAAACAACATCAATTCCTAGTGATCATGAATCTTTAGCTGATTCGACAGCAACAACATCAGCTTCCTTATTGCACAGAGTAGCATCTGTAATCTGTGACGAATCAGTAGAATCACAGTTGTGTTATGGTACACTTTGGTTTGACCAAATAACATCAACACCTCCATCACTAAGAGGTCCAACAATAGATAAATCCTTACTAGGTGAACTGATTCCATGGAGCGTTCACAATGAAGGAGAAAGATGGATCATTGTTACAATATTAGCATGCATTTTAATCGATTGCAATGAATGGCCTCTCGAATTTGACATAACTGGCCAGTGGGTTCAATATAAAACTAACAATAAGGAAAACTCAGCGGATGAAGAGCAGGTGGATAGAAATGTTAGTGTTGAGAATGAGATATTAAATAATTGGTTCAGTGATGATAGGTTGGTAAACTTTAACGCGTGTCAACCTGATGGATCAAACCCAAAGTTTGATGGAGATGTCATTGAAGCATTGCGATTTATAAAGTGTAGACCACCTAAATGGGGGTCAAATTCAAAAAGATTTATGACAGATTTTGTTAACGGAATCTTTCCCGCTTCCCTTGTTGAATCGGTTACTCCTATTCAGGCATCTTCAAATCGTATTAAAAATGAATCAAATGATGATGAAAGTGAGAAAAAGTTAGTTAAAGAATCAGAAGGTGGTGATGAAGAAACCGGATACGAAGGAGGAGAAGACTCAGAAGATTCGGAGGAAGATGAGGACTACTACTATGAGGATGAAGATGAAGATTTGGAGGATGACGAAGATGAAGATGAGCTGGATGAGCTAGATGCTTTAGATGATCCAAGCAATAAGTTAGTTGGAGATCTTGGATCAAATATGGATACTATTTTAACTTTCTTGTCATTAGATACGAACATTTGGTTGAAATATCCTGGTAGGATATATAAATGTGTCAAACATGGAATTTTCAGATTATGTGTTCCACTTACAGTTTTTCAAGAATTGAGATCACTTAGAAGATCACAAGATATGAATATTGCAGATTCAGCTACTAGAGCCGTGTTAATTATTAGGCAGCTTTATCAGGAGGTCGATTTGTTACCTTTGAGAGCTAACGGTACCAAAGCTAACTCTTTGAATGAAACACTAGAATTTGAACAAAACCAAAATTGGAGAGTTCAATCAGATGACCTGATTATTCAGTCAGTTCAATATTCCAATCAATTTGGTCGTGACTATTTGTTAGGCCAAGGATATAAAATTGGCAAACCTCCAGTATGGGATCAGTTTGAACCACCATTGCAAATAGGTAACATTTGGTCTGGAGCATACATGGGTTTGACTATACCACCTTTTGCTATTAGAGGACAAATGTTAAGATCAAAATGTATGGATGTTAAAAATTTAGTACTTGACAAGGATATTGCATCAGTCTTTTGGTATAATATATTAGTAAGTGATGATAAAAACATGAGTATTAAAGCTAAAAATAGGGGGGTTAAGGTTTATAATAGTGAGTGGTTGTGGTTAAGTGTTGAAAGAGTTGCAAGCGGAAGATGTTATAATTAATTAGTGCTTATATTATATGTTTTTTATCATTGTGTTGTTATTATTATCATCTTCGTTTATAACTTTAATAAGTGAAAAATTAAATCCGCTACTCTTTCTCTTTTCTGTTGGAGAAGCAACTGGGGAATATGATTTAATTGCTGGTGATTTCAATATATTGAAATGCTTGATTTCGTTATGTGATAATTTTAACTCATTATACCTATTTATTAGCAAACCTAACTCATCTCCAAAATTATCAAAACCAAGTGGTAAATTTGCTGATATCTTCAACATCATTTCATACATTTCCTGCAGCCTCCAATCATCCACTGAATTTATATACAGGTCACAATGCTTCATATTTATTTCAAAAAAAGTAATAATCTCATCAATCTCATTTATCAAGCAAAGAACTTTCGTTTGGTAAAAAATATTTAGTGTACCATAAGAACTCAGAATACTTGTCTTAATAACATCTATTAAATCGTTCCAAGTGTCGATATTATTATTTTCACTAATTATGAATCCCCCATATTTTATTATGCACTGTCGAGTGTGGCCTTTCAGAACTCCAATCAAGTAGTCATTGAAAGAGTTACCTAATACTGTTTTCCGTAAGCTCAAAAGCTTTATACATTTGTTTTCTAAAACCTTTAAATAAAGTAAAACACCAAACTGTGCGGTTCGATATACATTTAAAAGTGTTAGACAGCTGATAATCAATTGGATTGCTCTTTTGATTTTGAAGTTTTTGAAATATCGTTTCAGGTAAAACAAAGATAAAAATGCAATCAATCGGGGTCGCAATGAATGCAAATATAACCCATATGGACTATCCATTATATTCAGTTGAAAAGTTTCAGGCTCTTTGTTATCAACAAAAGACTGTGATTTTGGTACTGAATTTTTCAATTCATGTATTCTGTGCTTCACTCCTAAATCAGAAGCCACCAGGGCTTTTATGAACACATCCACAATGGCCACCAGGGACATATGAGAAGTCTATTGAAGATACAAACTTTCTTTATTACGGTATATACATACTGAGAAAATAAAGCGTTGAAAATTTTCGTTTTAACTATAGTTCCTACTTAGGGTAGCATCTTATTTAATGAAAAAGAATGGTAAGAGGGGAACTGGATGCCTCCAAGTATCAACTCCTGCTTGTATAATTGTGCTAAGAATACCTGGATCATTATTGGAATTATACGGAGCCATGAGCCTAATAAAAAGTCCTCTACAATCAACAAGACTCCACAACCCATGAACACCAATGAAGATCTCCAGGGAAAGCCAACAGCTATGGGCAAATTGAGCGAGCCACAGATATGCATTCCACCACTGATAGCAAACACTAAAAGGATTCTTATCGGTTTTAAGAACCTTTTGGACACTGAAATTAGGTTTGTAAACATTCTGGAAATGTACACTGCATCGCAAGTAACATACTGATGCCACCATAAAGACCAAAACGATCTCAAGGAGTAGCCGCCCATACCCAACTGAAATTGCTCCGGCCAGTCTTTCACCTCTGAAAGCCCCAAGATTAATGACAGCGTAGCAACCTGGTAGTAACTAACATTGAGTCCATAGTACACGATGTAGAGGAAAGCCGAGGTGTCTATGAAAGTGTTCACAAACGAAGGAACATTCTCAAAGGGCACTCTGTTGACCAAATAGATGCTCAAATCGTACACAGTGTACTTGATACAGGTTTCCCATAGTTGACATTTGAGTAAAATGAAAACCCATTTATTTGTTATTGTTGGGAACGATCCCTTGTCAATAAATGGATATTGCCAATTCCATCCAACTCCCCTCATGTTGATGAAGCATCTCTTAAAGGACCACAACCATTTATGCCAAGTGAGAGGTTTCAAAGGCCCATAGCCAATGTCAAGTTGATAATCAGTAAATTCAATTGGTACATCTCTAATCAGTAATACCACTGTGGCATTAAATATTTGATAAATGGCAAACCCATGTAACAGTTGTGACATTGCATCTGCATTGGCTCCAATGACGTTCAATGGTGACCAGAACAAGTGTAAAACCATTAATGGCAAAACAAAATATCTTCTATACTCAAATGGAGGGATAGCCCATACAACTATACAAATTAGTAGATAATGTATAAGGTAATGCTGCCATGGGGTTTTAAACAACGGTGATCTCCATACTTCATCGCAAAACCCAATTAAACTTCCAAGCTTCATTGGATCGTACATCCTAAGAGCTCGTATAATGAAAAATAAATGATCCTTGTAGGGTTTGCAGTTGGTGTGGAAATATGCTCATGATGTGGACATAGAACTTGTTGGTGAAGTCAATAACTGCTCCAAACGCAGTACAACATTTGCACTCTCTGCATTTTGAGGAAGAGGACAGTATGGATCGTCACTGAGGCCGCCATCTTCAACGTCGGCCTCGTCTTCCTCCAGCTGACCATTATTGCCAAAACTTCCTTCTTCGTCTGTCTCCATTGGAACTGCCAATGTTGGGGCCCTCCTAAACCTTTTTCTGTGTATTTTTGGTTGTGTTGGTGTTGTTGGTGTTGTTGGAGCATGTTCATACTCCTCATTTTCATCACCATAATCTTCTTCAGTATCTTCTTCACAGCCGTCTTCCTCTTCAATAATTTTGGTTTCACTCGGTTGTGCCACAGGTTTCAGTTTGAGCTTCTTGTCGGCTTGAACGCTCAATGTATTATATTTCCAGGAAGAATTCATCTTACTATTTAAAGGTGACTTCCCTCTCCTCAGAAGTAACCCTTTATTGTTCAAGACCTTAGTATTTAGGCTCAGCTGGCTTGATCTCAGTGAATCCAACGAGTTCGTGCGCGAGATCTTTGGTGAGCCGTTGCTTTGACCTAATAAACCATTAGATGAAACCCAGTCTCTGGTATATTTTTGCTTTGTTGAAGCTATTGATGATGAAGATAAAAGAGGTACCGATTGCTGTAATTTGTTACTATTACTATTAATTGGTACATCTGTTGAATAATTTGTCATATAACCAGATCCATTACTAGTCTCACTTAAAGTAGTCTGAATGGACAAACCAGAAATAACAGATCCTGGTCGCAATCTGGATTTTTTTGGATTAAGAGAAAGGGCAGTTACTCCATTTTCCAGTTCATGCGTTTCATCCTCATCCTCATCGTCATCTGCATCGTCATCTGCATCGTCATCTGCATCTATTTCTTCTTCTTCTTCATCGTCGTCGTCGTCTTCTTCCAAATTTTCTACTTTTTTTCTTTCTACATAAGTGCATTTGTTTGGAATTTCAGAAGTGACAACTGCACTTGCTTCAGACGACACAAAGGCTGTATTGTTTTTTTCAAACACAGAAGTGTTAAAATCAGACCCATCATGTTGCTTAACTTTACCAAATATATTCATAAATGAAAATTTTCGTTTCTTGTTACTTGAAGTCAAAGTGTGTATACTGTTGTTGTCCTTTTCACTAGCAACTGAGTTGTTACTCAACAACTTTTTAACGCTTTTCATTGAAGAAGTTCTTTTAAGTAGCCCATTTGTATCATCATTACCACCAGGATTCAAACTTAATTTTGAGGGTATTCTTAACATTGATTTATTTTTCTTTTTTAGACTGTTTCTGTTCTTCTTTAGTAATTCCCAAGTGGCAAAAGTTGAGTCCATTGTTGGATTTCTGATTGCCAATTTTAAAGAGTGTTTATCAAATCCTAATTTGACTAGTTCTTTAAACATGGCCTTTTCACCTTTGGTTATTATTGTTTCATTATCCTTTAAAGATTTTGTAACTAGATTATATTGATGAATACCACCAAATTTCTCTAAAATGGGGGCCTTTAATATATGTTCAATGGAATTTATCCTGTTCTCAGGTTCCTTTTGTAATAATAATGCAATTAAATCATTGGTTTCGTTGATATAAGAAAGAAATCTTGGTCTATGACTCAAGATTTCATTGTTCAACAATTCATCATCTAACGAATCATCAAAGGGCATCTCTCCATATATTAACGTATACAGTATAATTCCCAATGCCCAAATATCTGTCTTTATACCTGAGTAAGGCATTCTTTTAATCAGTTCAGGTGCCATGTATGCTGTGGTCCCACAATAATCACTAAGAAGTGATTTCAATGGCAACTCTCTAACGAATCCAAAATCACTCAATTTAACGCTTCCGTCTCTGTCTAAAAGAACATTTTCTAATTTTAAATCCCGGTGACAGCATCCGTTAGAATGAATATAAAAAACTGCTCCACACAATTGGGTAAATAGGATAAGTGAATTTTCAACATTACCATTATTTTTCAGCATATAATCAAATAAATCTCCATTTGGGTAATAATCCATCACCAAATAAATGCTCTGCTCCATGTATATTATTTCATAAAGCTTAATGATATTTGGATGGTTTCTAAATTCTTTTAAATAGTAAAATTCTCTCATTAAGTTATCGTTATGTTTTGTTTTAATGCCCCTTTTCAAGCAAACCTTTGTTTGTATCATTTGGTGCTTACCCAAATAAACGTTACCAAACGATCCAGAGCCAATTTCCTCGATGATTTCATAGTTGCCTATTACTTTTAGCTGATCGTTTGATTGAAATTTATCAAACAGTTCAGTGTAATCTTGAGATCTCTTCACAAATACGATTAGAACATTAGTATTAATACACTTATTTCTGGGGAATCAATTAAAATATTTAACATACCTTGATGTATGAGGCCCTTTCTTCCAGAAGAGACCTATTATGCATCATTCAATTCAAGGTTCCGTTTGTACTATAGAAGAAAAAAAAACATTTTGCGTAAAAATGGTATTATTTCAAATTAAAATTAACGATATATATAAATAAAAGGCAGTGGACTATCTTATGAAACAAAAGGAAGGGTAATAAGAAGAAGAGAAGAATGAAAAATAAGAAAAAATTATTTCAGAAAATTGGATTTAACTTGTTGTTGATATTAGATGGGAAAACTTTGAATCATCTACTTGAATAATAGTATAGTACAAAAGAAAAAAAAGCTGATTATTTACCATCAAGAACAACAAGAAAACCACCAACTAAATGTAAGGATCCACAAACAAATACATCAAGGTTTCCTTCCAAAGTTCTAATGAAGTTAACACTGGTTTCAATGTTTGGGAATAAATGTTTTCTGGACTTTTTATCAAGAGAATTCCAAATTTCCGCCATTTGTGTTTGAACAGTCAACGATTCCACTTTGGAATTATCAGTGTTGATAGAAACTAAATCATCAGAATAGTCACCTGAAGACCAAGTAACGTTGGTGGTAAAAATGACATGATCGAATTTCAACCCATTAGAGTCTACGGTTTCAAAAAGGGTCTTGATAAGTACTTCTGGATCCCTTGTTTGTTGATTAAACAACAAAACTCTAATGTGGGATTTGTCAGTAGTACTGGAAAACCATTTGGATGAATTCATGATACTTTCTTGAGTATGTGCACCATCAATAAACCAAGTCAAATCGTCTTTGCGTTTGATGTCTTTCATGATTTGACATCTACCGGGCCATTTTGCCGTTTCAAGTCCTCTAGTAAACTCTACAGGAAGAGCATCTTCCTCTGTGTTGATTGTAAACCCCAATTTCTTTAAATGGGCAGCACATAACTCAACTGCGAGAGATGCATTGATCTTTTGAAATTCACCATGAATACCTAATTCCATATCCTCCAAATCCTTTCTGATTGAAACTATTTCAAAAGAATCTACTTGCTTTTCAACGGCTCTGTCTTTAATAACTTGTAAAGCAGTTTTCGGTTGCTCAACAGTAAAGCATGCAGCGCCCGGCTTGAAGATACCACTTTTGTTCCAAGCAATCTCTTCAATGGTATTACCCAGCATGACGGTATGATCAATACCAAGAGAAGAAATACCACAGGCAGTTGGAGACTGGAAAACGTTGGTGGAGTCGTACTCACCCCCAACACCAACTTCGTAGATGGCAGTGTCCACATGTTCAGAGACGAACGCATGGAAGGAAAGTAGTGTTAGGTAGCGGAAATAAGCAGGCTTGATGTCGTGACCCATATGAGGGAACTTCACAGGATCCGACTCGCTCGCTTCCAAGCGATCCCATATTTCATAAAAGTACTTCGCAAATGACTCCTCACTTATAGGTTTACCATTAATACAGATTCTTTCTCTAACGGTTTTCAAATGAGGCGAAGTGTACAAACCGATCTTGTTGATTTTAGTGATATCCATGGACACAGAACTAGAACGGGAGTCATTAGCTGCAGCTAAATTGGTGGAGCTGCTGACAAGATTACCGACTGGTCCTCCGTTGCCTTTGTACTGATTCAAGATAGAGTGTACAAAAGCGCAGGTGGAGCCCTTACCTTTGGTACCTGTGACATGAATCACATTCAGTCTATTGAAATCCTCGGTTTTGTAGCCAGATCTTCTGACCCACTCTATCATTTCTGGCATCAAAAGATGGTTTCTGGTAGCACCTGTCTTTCTAACAGCATCGATCGTTGCGAAGTTAGACTGTAAAGTGTTCAACGCATGGATCGCGTCCTTGTAAGTACGACTGCGGAGCATACCAGGCACTTCAGATTCCCCCTCCTTGGTCATTTAGCTGCCTAAAGCACTGCTTAAACAATTATATTGCAATGAATGAAAATGTTTTCCAGATCACTCATACCAAAAAATTTTTCCTTGTACACCAGTGAAAATTTTAAATTAACCAGCAGTTGTAGAAGGTTAGAAGTAGTATAGATGTAGATAAATGAACAGTTTAGACATTATACAACATAAGAAAAGAGGAAAAAAATTGGATAGTTTGTTGTTTCTTGCATGAAAAATTTCGTATCCACCCAGTAGAAAATAAAGGCACTAATATACATAAGAGAAAAATAAGACTTAGAAATCTTCGTCAAAAGAGAAACCACCTGCAGAAGCCTCTGCTTCTTGGTTAGAAGACTTAGCAATGACACCAGCCTTTTGGTAATCGGAGACTCTTTTTTCAAAAAAGTTTGTCTTACCAGCAAGAGAAATATTTTCCATGAAGTCGAATGGGTTAGTAACATTGTAAGCCTTTTTGCAGCCGAGAGAGAGTAGTAATCTGTCAGCACAGAATTCCACGTATTGACACATGAGTGCGCAGTTCATACCGAGCAAGTTGACAGGAAGTGCATCAGTGAAGTAGGTCTTCTCGATGTCAACAGCCTCACAAATGATCTTGTGGACGATTTCCTCATCAGGGGTGTTATTCAAGTGTGAGAAGAGGACACATGCAAAATCAGTGTGAAGGCCCTCGTCCCTGCAGATCAACTCATTGGAGAAGGTTAAACCAGGCATAAGACCTCTCTTCTTAAGCCAGAAAATGGATGCAAAGGAACCAGAGAAGAAGATACCCTCCACAGCAGCAAAGGCCACAAGTCTTTCAGCAAACAAGGCGCTGTCGTCGTTGATCCATCTGAGGGCCCATTCTGCCTTCTCCTTGATACATGGGATGTTTTCAATAGCGTTCAGAAGGAAGTCGTTTTCTTTAGGGTCCTTGACGTAGGTGTCGATCAAAAGTGAGTATGTTTCTGAGTGGATATTTTCCATCATGATTTGGAAACCGTAGAAACACTTGGCTTCAGGGATTTGCACCTCTGCTGAAAAGTTTTCCACTAGGTTTTCGTTGACAATACCGTCAGAAGCAGCAAAGAATGCAAGCACTCTGGAAATGAAAAATCTTTCATTTTCGTTCAATCTGTGGTTCCAGTCGTGGATGTCCTTTGAAAGATCGATTTCCTCGGCAGTCCAGAATGAAGCCTCTGCCTTCTTGTACATTTGCCAGATTTCGTGGTACTTGATCGGAAAGAGCACAAATCTCTTTTTGTTCTCGATAAGCAAAGGCTCGTCCTTCTCGAGCTCCTTCAACTGGTGTCTGTGCACCCGGTGCTTGTTAAGGAACTCTTGGTGTTCCGACAACTCACTCTTCTCCTTCTTCAATGAAGCCATCAGATCCTTCTTTGGCTTGACTTCTGGGTCCAACTCGAGGTCCAAGTTGGATAGAGCCTTGGCGGCAGCCTTTGATGGTGTTTGTTCAATAGACATTCTACTTTAATCTGTGTACAGTGCTGCTATTCTCCTCTGATCTAATAAAATGGTGCGAGAGTGGGCCCTTTTATAATGGCGAGATTTGGCGTTACGCGACGCTACAGTGAGAGATGGCTGACGCGTGGAATTGTAATGAAGATGAATTAGTGGTGAATAACCGGACTTGGAGACGCGATATGGTGTCGGAGATGCCATAAGTGTACAGCTGGTATTCCTACCTTTACTCTAGTGCCAATATTACACCAAAATAGAGAGTTTTAACGCGTAAAAGTCGTGTGTAACGGCAAAATCATTCCATTTATTTGGTTGATCTAACAAAGTCCGATATAGAATAGAAAGAGAAAACTGATTTTTATTATTAGATAGATACACAATATAATATATATGGGATTAGATGTTCATGTAAGTGGAGGAGTCGACACCCTCGGCAGGGAACTCTTGCATCTTGACATCGAATCTGTCCTGGATGGCATTGAGAATCTCATTGTCCTTTTCGTTTGAAATGAAGGAAATGGAGAGACCCTTGGTACCAAATCTACCCGCTCTACCAACTCTGTGAAGGTACTGGTCCGCCTCGGAAGGCATGTCGTAGTTGATGGCCAAGTTGATTCTTTCAATATCAATACCTCTACCAAAGACGTCAGTGGAAACACAGATACGCTTGCTGTAGTCCTTGAAAAGCTTGTATCTCTTGATTCTTTCCTCCTGTGGAATACCAGAGTGCACCACAATGGATGGGAAGTTCGACTGCACCAGCAACTGGTTAAGTGCAGTGGCTCTCTTGGTGGACTTGACAAAGATGATAACCTGATTGAATTCCAAAGTGTCGAGCAGCTCTGCCAACTTCACGTTCTTCTTGTCTTCTTCGAGCTTCAAGTAGTACTGTTGCAAACCGTGAAGAGTGAGCTTCTTTTCGTCGTCCACGTAAATCTCCAATGGGTTCTTCATGAACTTCTTGCAAATTGGTCTCATCTCGTTTGAAAGTGTAGCTGAGAACATCATCACCTGCTTTTGGAATGGAGTGGCTCTGAACACTTCTTGGATGTCTCTTCTCATATCCAAGTGCTCTAAAACCTTGTCACATTCGTCAATAACGAAATTCTTCACTTGGTTCAACTTCAAGATTTTGTCTCTAACAAGCGCTGTCAATCTACCTGGAGTACCCACAACGATGTGCGGACAAGTTTCCTTGTTCTTCAAAATTTCAGCGTCCTTGTTGATAGACACACCACCGTAGAACACCTCTGTCTTAACATCTGGCATGTACTTGGAGAATCTGGCGTATTCGTTCTTGATTTGGTACGCTAATTCTCTTGTATGACAGATGACAATAGTGGACACCTCACCTGGAGTTGGATCCAATTGCTGCAATGTTGATAACACGAAAACTGCGGTCTTACCAAGACCGGACTTGGCTTGGCAAAGCACGTCGTTTCCAAGAATCGACTGTGGAATACAAGATTGTTGCACTTCCGATGGATGTTCAAAACCGCAATCTGCAATGGCTCTAAGAAGCTCTGGTTTCAACAAAAAGTCTCTGAAACCTGTCGTATGGATACCAACATATGAACCCTTCTTAGTTTCATCGTCACCTTCTGCTTTATTTTCTTCTTCGCCTTCGCCATTGCCAGCTTCTGCGCCATTCAAAATGGCACCTGTGCTGGTAGTTTGGACGTCTTCTGAGTCACTGTAATCCAAGAGCTCTTCTTCTCCCTCTGCTGACATGTCGTGGTCTTTAGCTAGAAGGAACCTTTATGTTGTCGTCCAACAAGAAAAAAAACACAGGCTCGCTTTTGAGACATGTTGAAAGCAAGAAGCCGGGTAACACGTCTTCTCTTCTCCTTGAAGTAGTTACAATGTCCAGTGAATACGACAAGATCTATCTGAACCAGTCGAAGCTACCAGGTCGGGTGAGAATAGCAGACTCGGGGCTTGGATGGAAGTCACAGCAAATCAGCGGTGCAACGACCAAATCAACACCGTTTCTTTTACCATCAGACGAGCTTTCAACGTGCCATTGGTCTAGAGCTAGTCGTGGCTATGAATTGAGAATTGATACCAAGAACAAAGGTGTAGTTGTCCTTGACGGCTTTGATTCACACGATTTCAACAGTTTGAAACATGAACTAAGCAAAAATTTCAATATTCAGCTAGAGGTCAGAGAACACTCGTTGAGAGGTTGGAACTGGGGTAAGACACAGATGGCAAGAAACGAACTGGTGTTCAATATTGCTGGTAGACCATCGTTTGAAATTCCATACCCAGAGATCATCAATGCTAACATGTCAGGCAAAAATGAGGTTGGCGTCGAATTCGATCTAGCAAAGGTTCCCTTGCAAAACCTTGAAAGAACGGGTGACGAGCTCGTTGAAATGAAGCTTTACGTCCCAGGCAACGCGGATGAGGACGAAGATGAAGACGTGAAACCAGAAAACGAAGATGAAGAAATGGTCGATGGTGAAACCACACCAAAGGAAAAAGTCAAGAAAGATGTCAAGACCAATGCTGAGGTGTTTGTTGAAGAGCTCAAGTCAAAGGCAGATATCACACAAGTTGCCGGTCCAGTGGTGGTGTCTTTTGGCGAAATCTTGTTCCTCACTCCAAGAGGTCGTTACGATATCGATTTCTATTCAGACTTCTTACGTCTGAGAGGTAAAACATACGATTACAAGTTGCAATACAACCAAATTCAAAGAATATTTTCTTTACCAAAGCTTGACGGTATGCATCATCTGCTCATTTTACAAGTGGACCCCCCATTGAGACAAGGTCAAACCAAATACAACTTCTTGACACTCCAATTTGACGCACAAGAAGAAATTGAAGTTGAACTTAATATTGATGATGATGAATATGAGAAATTATATAAGGATAAACTAAACAAAAGTTACTCTGCAAATACTCACTTGGTTCTAGGTAATATTCTTAGAGGTTTCACTGAACGTAGAGTCGTCCTACCTGGTAGTTTCCTCTCAAAAGACTCCTTTGTTGCAATTTCATGTTCTCTTAAAGCAAATGAAGGCCAAATCTACCCATTGGATAAGTGCCTCCTGTTTGTCAATAAGCCAACCGTTTTGATTCCATACAGCGAAATTCAATCCATCACTTTCTCACGTGTAGGTCAAGGATCAGCCCAGAGAACATTCGATATGGAAATTGCAACTAGAAGTAATGGAGCTAATCACACATTTGGTAACATTGAAAAAGTTGAGCAGCCATTATTAGAGACCTTCTTCAAGTCAAAGAATTTGAAAGTTAGAAACGATGAAAAGATTGCCAAGGAAATGCTTGCCACTGCAATGGCTGATGATTCTGACGGAGATGTTGATATGGGCTCCGCTGGTGAAGATGATGACGAATCACCTGACGAAGACTTCAACAGTGCTGGATCGGATTCTGACATTGAAGATGAATACAATTCCGATGTCCAATCTGAAGATTCAGATAAAGAACCAGATACAAAAAAGCAAAAGGTTTAGTATGACCTTCTTCTTTTTAGCTCGACTTTGATTAACCTTTGTAAGTTTGAATTTGATACTTTCGAAATTGGATTCATTGAGTCATTAATTCCCTTTTCAAAAATTGAGCAGAGTAGCTGAACTTTATTTAAATCTTTGAGAGATCCATTTTGTAGTTTATTTAATAATATTAAAAGTTCGTTGGTTGATAATTCTTTTATGGACCTGTTATCCTTAAATCTGCAATAGCTCAGCTCTTGACATCTAAAGATATATACCTCCTCGGCTTGTCGGTGAATAGAATTCCCGTATTTGGAATTACCCTCCTTTTCATTAATAGCTGACAATTCAGAATCCCCATCATAAACGTTTTCTTTAACATCCCAATTAGTATCCCCATTATCAGGACTACTTTCATCAATTGTATTTAATTGCCTATACTTATTGAAATTTATGTTGACTTGATCGTTGACGCTCATAATATTTTTTTGATTCATGTTTTGCAGTTCTGTCTTCTGCTGCTGTATTAAATGGTTAATGATAACCTCATCGAATTCTAGATTGAACTTTCTTGCACCTCTCTTGTACTTATTTTTAACTTGTTCATTGAGATTTGAGATACTTGGCAATTTATAAAGCTTTTTCAATATTTGATATTTCTCTGATTCCAATGTGAGTTTATCAATGCATGGTTGTAGTTCACATTTCAGTTGGTTGACTATAGCTTCAATTATTTCCTTGTCTTGCATATCCATTTCTTTTTTCCCGTTTTCTAAATTGATATCAGTGAATGAAAATGATAATTCCTCTTCCTCTTCCTCTCCTTCCTGTTCTTGTTCTCCATCATCCACTATTTCCTTCTTACTTTGAACTTCCGATTCTAACTCTTTTTGTTTTAAATCGTCTAATGACTCTGATCTAAATAAGGTTTCAACAGGACTTGTGTCAGATTCATATATTGTTTGTGTTTCGATATGATCTGAATTCAATTCGTAAGTTAGGTTTTGGGTTTCACTGCTCTTCTTTCTATCTAATATAAGCTCTAAATTTTTCAATTGGTCTCCAATTTCGTTGCCATTGGTTTCTTCTTTTTTCGTTGACTGTGAAAGGATTTCAATATTGTCATCTTTCAATCCTTTTGTGGCACATTTTATTGTAATAAATGGATTCATTTGTAGCGCTGATAAAGAATGATTTCAATAGTAAGAAACGCTATGCCAAAGAGACATTAATCAAATGAAATTGAAGACTCTTCTTTATAATTGATATATTTTGTTAACGCATCACATTTACATGTTAATTATTTAATAGAAGTACAGAAAAGGGAAAGTGACATATAACACTTCAGATCAAAATAAAAAAGAATATAATATTTAACATTTTAAAGCTAAAAATGGATATACATATAAATATAAATAATCAGAGAATCAAAATGATACCCGATATTAACATAACACTAGAAAATAAAACACCAGACCAAATGAAAATATGATGCCAAACAGGTGCATTTTGATATCTGCAAAGAATTAAACAAACACCAGCAACACTTAATAGTACACTAATCAATAGTGCAAACATTGATATACCAATAATTGAAATTTCAGTCCAAGACAGATTATGATGAACTTTTTTGAACCCAATATCCAGACCTATACCAATGCCAGAAAGCAAATAGGACAAGATCAAGCAAGACATGTAAATGAACGAAAGAATTCTATCATGATTGGCAAACTTTATATTTTCAAACAAATAGACATCATTATCATTCACATCTCCTTCATCATCATAATCACCATCAAATTCAGATTCGTCATGATAGATTGAATAGTGTCTTTCAATTGGACTTAAAAGTGATTCATGTTCTCTTTTGTTCAAACTGTCAGAACCATATTTAAGCGCTTGAAACATTTTCGTTAAATAGTTGGAAAGGCTCAGTAGTTTATTCATCGAAGAATTCGATAACCAATTCAAACCAGGACCGTTTCTTTCATCACTGGAATTAGTGGATGTATCAATGTAAAATCCATTATTGTCATCACCAAAATCAGAACCATTATCGAACTCATTCCAATAGCTATTGGTAGTCTGTTTTTGTTCTTGTTCTTGATTTTCACCTTTATTCAATAAAATCCCACTCGGTGTATCATCAGAAGGTTCTTCAATACTCGGGATCTTTCTAATATCTTGACTGTCATAAATTTCAAACCACGGTAAAACAAATCTCAAAATGCCATTATCTGAAATTTTTTTATTTAAATAACTCCAAACTAAGTAGTTGTTGAAGCTAAAGTTTAATTCATCCACTTGATAGACTAAATGAGAGTTGATTAAATTTTGAACAGATTTTGGCAAGCTATTCAAATTAGAATCAAAATGAATTTCGAGTACAGCATATTTGAATTTGATACCGTTCTCAAAATCTGAATTGTTCAAATTTTTGACATTTTCATCCGTTGAAACTATGTCCCAATCAAGTGAGATATAACTTGAGATGTCGTTGTTCGAGTGGAGTGAAGTTTCATTATCATTCAAAGCTATGTATCTCAACCTATGAGACTTGATTTTTGAGATCGCATGTAAATCATTATCGATAACCCAATCGATTGATAATTCATTCATTTTGGGATTTCCAAATGATTGATATTTGTTGTATTCATCCCAAAATGTAGTTTTGAGTAATTCTTTGTCATCAATTTTATCATCGAATAAGAATTCAATCAACTCATTTTTCAAAGGAGCAATTGTAAATTGTCTCAACCCGCCAATTGGGGTAAACAAAATTGGAGTGTCTAGAGATGGTGTTGAAAGAAGAATTTGTGGGAAAGGATCAGTCTGGAAAGTTTTGGTTTCATTGTCAACTACGTCAATCGACGAAGTTGGAGAATTATACAAGACTGGGTCCTTTGAGTTATTCAACCAAATAGTAACAGTTTCAGTTTCAGGAGTGAAATCAACGTTATTGTAAATTTGTTCATCGGTCTTCGTAGTTAAATTTAAACTTGACTTTGTGTTTCTCAATTTCAGACTGGATTTGGATTTGATTATATCGTTCTGGTGAGAAGGATCATCATCAGTCAGAGAAGATTCATCAGTTATAAAACTGAATTCTGTGGAAAGATAGATTTTGATTTCTTCTAAATTATCGTAATGAACCCAGAATGAAATTGTTCTTGG
This sequence comes from Saturnispora serradocipensis, assembly GCA_030570415.1. Lineage (NCBI taxonomy): Eukaryota > Fungi > Ascomycota > Pichiomycetes > Pichiales > Pichiaceae > Saturnispora > Saturnispora serradocipensis. Next base: position 2,374 of record JAJLVS010000006.1, on the reverse strand, counting down.
GCCTTTCTTTTTGGATATTATATCAAATGTCGCGATCCTTGAATTTAAAGGGCTACAAGATTGATTGTTAGAAGTCGAATTTAGCATCGACTTTGAAGGAAGTTTTAAGGAATCCAGTGTGTGTAATGATGCCTGCCTCACTTTGTTTTTTTGAGAGCTGTTATTGTTATCAAAATTGTAAAGAAAATTGAATAGTAAAGTAAGTTCATTTGACAAATTGTTCAAATTAACATTCGTAAATGCATTTTGATTATCAATTAAAAAATTTTGGGTCATTTTGTTAACTAGCTGCTGCTTCTGTGAATAAGATGAATGTTTTAGGAACTTTTTGAACAATTTTCTGATTGCAATCTTTTGCAATAAAATGAATTTCGATAAATCTTGCAAGTCCTTTGAGATTGCATCAAGTTCCTTTTTGTAGGCATCGATTTTTCTTTTCATGACTCTTTTCAAAAGATGGTTATCATCGTTATCTGCATCCAAATCTGCTTGCGACTTAATCAACAGATTGCACTGTCTTTTCAAAGCTATGATACGCCTGGAAATCTCACCTACTTTGGAAGTGACAAAGAGCGACACAAAATCAATTTGCTCCTGAAACGATTTATAAAGCGCTTTAAGAACGTGCTTTTGATGTTTGTTGAGTTCAGTGCTCGTGTGATTCGAAGAAGTGCTTGAGCATGAGGAGTCTGACGTCTCAAAGTCAGTTGTGGCGGCCCTGATCACTGTCTTCAATTCGTTGTAATCGATGTTGTAGTTTCTCCATTTTGATGTAGCTCTATCATAAAGTTGCAAACCAAACTTCATTGATGAAACAAATATATATATATATATTTAAGCCACTAACAATATACCTCAACGACTGTAGATCTGTACAAATCTATATATCGGCAAAAATATGGTATAAAAAATTATATAAAAAAAAAGAGAGGGCTTTGGAATCTCTATATATATGCAAGTTCAATGATGCCAATAACCGTTAACAATAACAGACTAAATTAATTTTATCAACAACAATAATAAACTAAATTAACAAAAATTAATGTAATAAACAAAGGTTAAAATAGCTGGTGCTCCACCGATGTGACTTTTACAGGTGTGAATAATGCTACAGCTTTATCAAGCCTTTTGAAGTTGACCTTGGTAACACCAAAACAAGAGCAGAAAGTGATAGCAAAGGGCAAAAATTAAAATCCATGCAAAATTTTCCCCTTCACATTTTCACATGCCCATTTGGGTGCCTTCAATAAACTTTCAAAGGTCATGAAATGACTCAACCTTACATTCGCAAAAGTCAGCTAAATACTGACTCCTCTCCAAAGCCAAGAGCAGCATTGTTGTCGTCTGCTTTGTACAATAACAGCCAAGTCGACTCCATCGCACTGAGCAATAGGCCACGTGGGCACGCACGTTGCAAGCTTCAGCCTCATAAGGAGAAACAATAGGAGAAAGATGAGCTTATCGCGACTTAAAAGAAAGACTTTCACGACCGCTGCTGTGTTGCATGAAGGTTTACTTGGGATAGCATGGCGATGTAGTTGTAGGTGATGGGAAAAGTGTATACAAGTAATAAGAAATAATTTTAGAGTGTAACTTGGTGCAAATAATCGCTGTTTTGCTTAAAGTCTTGTTTACTGAAAGGATTTTTGAGATTTTGTTGTAAAGTTTTGTAATGTGGATGATGGGCAAGTATCGAATTATACAGAACAAAATGTGTTGAAGGTAACTAATTATACATTACTATGACGAGCATTGACAAACAATTAAAGTTACATTGTTATTTAATAAGCTTCAATTGTCAAAATAAGTGGTAATCAAGTATTGCTCAGTTATTATTTGAGATATTTAATGTGAAACATAAACAACAACATACATGTTGCTAACGTATGATCACTGATATGCAGTACATACTAAGTTAACCATGTAACACTCATAACACGTTAATGTACATAACAATGGAGAGTTACATGTAAGGTTAATGTATTAATACAATACATGCATATTGCATTAATACTTCTGAGCAACAGTATGCTTGAATCCATTCCGTTGCTATCATGTCTATTGGAGTAATCATAACTAATAGGTATTCCTCCAATAGAATGCAAGCAAATCATAACTTAAACTCTATTTATATAATCAATATTTTACTATAAAAGGAACTACAGTTTCCTCTTTATTTAATTATCTTTATATTATTTAAAATAACTAAGATATAGGTTTTTACAGATTTCCAATCTTTTGGACTTTTCAAAAAGCTGTTTAAGAACTACTATAAACTCTTACTTCATCTACTACTCGCTATGGACGTTACTTACAGATTCACTGAAGACATTACTACTGAATTAGCTAATGCTTGTGCTCTTACTATTAACAA